>JANAVB010001997.1:4240477-4244381 GCA_029216955.1 Iris pallida
AGGGCCACTTGGGATCAGTTCAAGACCTAGTTCAAGAAAAAATTCTTCTCGACCACCGCTAGAGTAGCCATGGGGCTACGATTCCAGAACATCCAGCAGGGGAACCGTTCTGTCGATGAGTATGTGGCAGAGTTTAGTCGCCTGAGCCGTTTCGCTCCTAGTCTAGTTGCTGACCCAGAGGAGATGACGCGTAGGTTTTGCCATGGTCTAGTTCCAAACATTGGCATTCTTATAGTGGCGAACGGTACGACTGACTACTGCCAGAGCCTAGAGTTGGCCCGGAGCATAGAGGAGCGTCTTCAGTCTTGCAAGAGGCCGGCTTCTGTACACCCCGAGGGACCGTCCAAGCGTCAGGCTTTCCAGCAGAGAGCACTGACGCCGCACCAGCAGACTTACCGTCCCCCTACACCACATCACCCGACCCCGCCAATTAGAGCCCCGGGACCCCGGCAGCAGCCGAAGGGAGCTATGTGTTCTTTCTGTGGAAGACTAGGGCATGATTACTCCATCTGTAGGAAGAGGTTGAAGCAGTGCCTAGCTTGCGGGTCTGCCACCCATCAGCTTCGAAACTGCCTAGTAGCGAAGACTAGAGGTCCGCTTCCGACTCAGCAGCAGAGGTTCGGGCAACATCTGTAGCAGCAGAAGGGACCCCACGGGAAGGCTTATAGTCTAACTCTTGAGCCGGAGCCGGAGCAGGTGTCGGAGCCAGATTATTTGGCTGACGTCATCACAGGTCATGTTTATTTGCATACTTTTCTAGCTCTATGCTTGTTTGATTCCGGTGCATCTCATTGCTTCCTGTCATTAGAGTTTTTGCATAAACACCACTTAGTAGCTACACCTACCGAGGAGATTAGTAGAGTAATGACGGAAGGAGGACCAGTGCCTATTAGAGCTATCTATAGGTGCTCTATTACTATAGTCGGGAGAGAGTTCAGGGGACGATTCTTTGTGATGCCACTCCCCGGGTATGATATCATATTAGGGATGGACTGGCTTAGCTATGCCCATGCAGCTATAGACTGTCATGAGGGTAGTATTCTGTTCAGTCTTCCAGACACAGCACCATTCAGTGTCAGGAGGACAGGGCCGGAGAGCAGCCTAGAGCCGAACTGTTGTGCGACAGTTGGGGAGTTAGCACCTCCACACCCTATCATTAGGGAGTTTATGAATGTATTCCCAGAGGATCTTCTAGGACTTCCGCCTGACAGAGATGTGGAGTTCACTATAGATTTAGTACCGGGTTCATCACCAGTATCCCGGGCTTGCTATAGAGTGAACCCCCAAGGAGGCCGTAGAGATGAAGGAGCAGATTGATGACCTATTGAAAAAGGGTTTCATTCGATCTAGTGCTTCTCCATGGGGAGCGCCAGTGCTCTTTGTGCCTAAGAAGGATGGTACAGTTCGGTTGTGTATTGACTACCGGGCGTTGAATGCCATCACCATTAAGAACAAATATCCTCTGCCCAGGATAGATGATTTGTTCGACCAGTTATGTGGGGCAAAATTATTTTCCAGGATAGATTTTAGATCCGGTTACCACCAGGTAAAAGTCAGGGCTGCAGAC
The DNA here is from genome assembly GCA_029216955.1 of Iris pallida. NCBI lineage: Eukaryota > Viridiplantae > Streptophyta > Magnoliopsida > Asparagales > Iridaceae > Iris > Iris pallida. Next base: position 4,242,045 of record JANAVB010001997.1, read on the forward strand.
ATCCAGAAGACGGCGTTCAATACGAAGTACGGGCAGTACGAGTTTCTGGTGATGCCATTTGGTCTCACAAATGCGCCAGCTGTTTTTATGAATTTGATGAATAAGACATTTTACCAGTATCTGGATAAGTTTGTCGTAGTATTTATCGACGACATCCTGATATACTCGAAGATGCCGGAGGAGCATGCAGAGCACTTGCGGACAATTTTGGAGATTCTGAGGCAGGAAAGATTGTTCGCCAAATTGTCGAAGTACGAGTTCTTTTTAGACCGAGTGGAGTTTCTCGGCTATGTAGTTACTGGAGAGAGAATCTCGGTAGATCCCAGGAAGATTGCTGCAGTTGAGACATGGAAGGCTCCGACGTCAGTTTCAGAGATCAGGAGCTTTATGGGTTTAGCCGGCTATTATAGGAAGTTCGTCCAGGACTTTGCTAGGATAGCTGAACCCATGACGAAGCTGACGCAGAAGGACGCAGAGTACATCTGGTCAGAGGACTGCCAGGCAGCATTTGAGAAGCTGAAGAGGAGGCTGACGACCGCTCCAGTTCTAACATTACCTTCAGGATCTGAAGGTTTCACCATATACAGCGATGCTTCGAGAATGGGGCTAGGATGTGTCCTACAGCAGCATGGGAAAGTGATTTCTTATGCATCTAGGCAATTACGGACTCATGAGCGGAACTATCCTACCCATGACCTAGAGTTAGCTGCAGTGATCTTTGCACTCAAGTTATGGAAACATTACTTATATGGAGAGCGTGTGGAGATCTTTACTGACCACAAAAGCATGAAGTATGTGTTCACGCAGAAAGAGCTGAACATGAGGCAAAGACGATGGTTGGAGTTGATGAAGGACTTCGACATTGATTTACAGTATCATCCCGGGAAGGCAAATGTGGTGGCGGATGTGCTGAGCAGGCATCCGATGGCATGGTATCTGATGATAGATCGGCATTTGCGGGAAGATCTGGAGAAGCTCGGTATCGAGATAGTTCGGCCAGGATCAGTGATACAGATGATGGCGCTTGACATTCAGTCAGGTTTGATGGAGCAGATCAGAGAGGCACAGTCTACAGATGAGAGCCTTCGCAGACTTCGGGCCCAGGCTTTAGCTGGATTGCTGGATGACTTCACTGTAGCAGAGGATGGATCCTTGAGGCATGGCAGCCGATTATGCGTGCCGAAGGGAGAGCTGGTAGAGGCAGTCTTACAGGAGGCGCACCGATCGAGATATTCTATTCACCCTGGTGCTAAAAAGATGTACCGTGACTTGCGGGAACATCTTTGGTGGCACGAGATGAAGAGAGATGTATCACGTTTTATTTCGAGATGCCTAGTTTGCCAGCAGGTCAAGACGGAGCGCCAGAGGCCAGCTGGTCTATTGCAGCCGTTATCCATTCCCGAATGGAAGTGGAAACACATTACGATGGACTTCGTCTCAGGGCTTCCTCGTTCCCAAGGAGGGAAGGATGCCATTTGGGTCATCGTGGACAGGCTGACGAAGTGTGCGCACTTCATACCCTTCAAGGTGGGACTTTCTACCGAAAAGTTGACAGAGCTATACATGCAGCAGATAGTTCGCTTGCACGAAGTACCCGTAAGCATCGTGTCGGACAGAGACAACAGATTTACGTCCTACTATTGGAGGAGCTTGCAGGAGGAGTTGGGCAGTCAGCTCAAGTTCAGTACGGCGTACCACTCGCAGATAGATGGGCAGTCCGAGAGGATGATACAGACGCTGGAGGACATGCTGAGGACTTGTGTGTGGACTTTGGCGGGTCATGGGAGAGCCATCTGCACTTGGTAGAGTTTTCATACAACAACAGCTACTAAGCCAGTATCGGTATGTCTCCTTTCGAGGCACTATATGGACGACGATGCCGTACACCGCTCTTTTGGGATGAAGTGGGGACAGAGTATGCTTGGGCCAGAGATGATCACGGATGCAGCAGAGAAGGTCGGGATGATCAGAGACAGGCTCAAAGTAGCTCAGGACAGGCAAAAACACTGGGCCGATGCTGGTCGCAGACCGATGGAGTTCGCAGACGGTGACATGGTGCTAGTAAAGATATCACCTACTAGAGGGACGATCCGGTTCGACGAGGAGGAAAGCTGAGCCCCAGATACATCGGGCCATTCGAGATACTTGGCAGGATCGGAGAGGTAGCTTACAGGGTTGCACTTCCCCGAACCTAGCAGGAGTTCACGATGTCTTTCACGTATCCCAGCTGAGGAGATATGTTCCGGACCCCAGCCATGTGCTAGATCATTCAGAGTTGGAGATCGGACCGAGCTTTGCAATTACTGAGCAGCATGGAGATATTAGACAGGAGGGAGA
>JANAVB010001997.1:4246969-4698599 GCA_029216955.1 Iris pallida
TAGTACAAAATATTATTGTGCATAAATTCTCAAGTCATTTTTATTGTTTAAATTATGACTGTATATTTTTACCACTTTAAAATATATTATATTATTTAAATTCCTGTATTTTATTGTTATGGCCAATTGCTGTCCAAACCTAGCATGGGTTTTTGGGCCGGATTGTGTCTAATACATTCAGAGTCTGTACGAGTCATATTGGACTTGATTCATGGCTTGGGTCCTGTATCTGGACTTCGGTTCAATTCGAATACATGGACAAAAATAGTAAATAATTAATTAATTATTTTTAGAAACTGCTGCTTGCTGTTTTTGAATTTTATAAATATTTTAAGTGCTGTAAAAATCTGGAAAAATTATATTTAAGTACTATGTTAATTTAGACAATTTATTTTAATTTTTTCAGAATTTAATAAGTACTGTTGGTATTTTATAAAAATAGGAAATAGAACTCATTTTCTGTATATTTATGTTTGCTGATTTTTAATAAATATTTATGAGGGTTTATAAATTCCAGAAAAATTAGTATAAATTTCTAGAATTAAAAAGGATCATTTTGGTACTTTATTTTATGTAAAATGGAGCATTTTGTTTATCTCAAAATTGTTGGATCATAGTGTACAGTTGATTTAATTATTGAATAAATTACGACTTGCAACTTTTTGTATTATTTTGAGTTATAGCCGTATTGAACCTCACCTCGCACTAGTGTAAAGACCCTAGAAAGTTAGTTGGAGTATTGTGTCATCCCACATTGGTCTCCTATGTTAAAGTCACCATTTGGCTAGGTGTCCAATCAGAAAGTCGTATTGCACCACTAGTGTCGTAGTGTTTAACTTAGTATAAAAACTAAGTTTATGTATTTATTTCTACAGTGACGAGTCACTAGGCATCTATAGCATTTTTATCGTTGCTTTGCTTTGCTAGAGGCAAGTACTTCTACAAACTTTACATACTGTTACAACAATAAACTGCAAATCCAACCATGTTAAATACTGATCCTTGGGGTAGCAAGTTAAATCTTACATATTGTACTTTCAGTCACTACCATGCTTAGACCAATCTTTATGTATCTCTCACAGGATTAGAATATGGGTTATGGAAAAACTGTTAGTAGTGTACGTGATCATGCCCCCTTCTCCGTACGTATGTACCGAGCAAAGTTTCATTTTATATGAATACTGCGCCGTAGGCTTTATCTCAAAGCGGATTTGTACGTATGTACATCTATCGCCTTATCACTTGTACGGAAGTACATTTCATTATGTGCCCCTGCACATTGTACACCTATTGACGATCACGTACCTGCTACAGTTTTAAACATTACATATACATCTGTCTATTTGACATATGTGTCCTTGCCATGATAGATTATGAGATGCCATGTTTCCAGTTTATTCCTCTTATGTTCATTTCATGTTTCGTATATTAGTTTGCTAGAATCAGTACTTGCTCCCGTCCTGACAGGATAACGTTGTAGGTATTCTTACTGAGGAGGAGTTGCTCTGTGACTCATATTATGGAGTTACTGCCGAGGACCAGGCTTTGCCTTACGAGGATGTACCTGCGGAAAAACTCGTCTAGTTTGCGTAGTTGATTGGGATATTTAGTGTAGTCATGTATTAGACTACGTATTTTGTAACTGGACATGTATCCAGTTTTATATTTCGGACTTGTACTTGGACTTATTATTATTATATGAGACGACTTTTGTGTTTGGAGCATTTATGACCCTTATTTACTTATAGAACTGTTAGCACATTTAGTCTTATCATGTTATTTCTAGAACAGCTTACTGCGCTTTATCTCAAGCGTAGGCTGGACATGACTCAGACAGGCCCAACAATTTGGGTAGCGGATCGTGACAACTACCTATGTTATATCGTACTAATTTTCTGATTTAGTGCTTGTTGTTATACCGATTGGTATAAACTAGTCATACCTGTCAACCAAGAACATTTGTTTGTGTCATTGGAACCTGCTTTCCATTATCCATAGTTCGAGCATGGATTAACTTGATACTTTCTATGTTTTATAACATTACTAGTAGATAACCCGTGCCATAATGGCACGGATACAAACCCGTCCTTCTCGACGTAGGCGTGCAGGCACCGGGCCAGCGCCAGGGAGCTCCGGACGGAGACGCGGCCTCCGAACCCGGCCTTCTTGACGTAGGCGTGCATGCACCGGACCAGCGCCCGGGAGTTCCGGACGGAGATGCGGCCTCCGAACCCGGCCTTCTTGACGTAGGCATGCAGGCACCAGGCCAGCGCCAGGGACCCAAGCCTGGCGGAGGCGGACATGGCAAAGACCACGGTGGCGGCATTCGGAGCGGCGTGGGGCCTCATGGAGGCGAAGACGCACAGGGCCGTCGCGGGGTGTCCGAGGGCGACGAGGCCCGAGACGGTGGCGGTCCCGGAGACGACGTCCCTGTCCGGCATTCCGTCGAACACCCGCAGGACGTGGTCGGCGAAGCCGCGTCGGGAGTAGGCGGTGAGCAAGACGATCTGCACGAAGGGTCGGGCCGGAATCCGAGGAGGAGGGCGTGTGCGTGGAGTGACTTGGTGGCGGCGGTGGTGTTGAGCAAGGAAGAGAAGGTGTGGGAGTCGGGAGGGACGTGGCGGCGGAACATTTGGGAGTAGATGGAGAGTGGGTCGGCGGAGATGGCGATGGCGGTGTTGAAGGAGAAGGGATTGGGGTTGGTCATGGCGGAGAAGAGGGAGGCGTCGAAGGAAGGGTCGGCGTCGGCGGCGCGGTGGAGGAGGGTGCTTGCGACGAAGGGGGTGCGAAAGAGGCCGGCGACGACGGCGTGAACGAGGATGGAGCGGAGGCGGTGGAGGGAGGGGCGGTGCAAGAGGAGCTGGAGGCGGGGGTGCAGTTGGAACAACCGGTTGCTCCACACCCAACAATCCAACAGGGGACCTCCTCCTCTCTTATAGAGATAGGGGAAATTTAGTTCTTTCATCATCGTTGAACCAAAGCACATGGGTCGGACCAAAAACCCACTGTGCTTTATATTATAGATGATAGTCTGATTTCGTTCATGTAGTTACACTGACTGTTATGAACTGGTCATACTGGGTAACTGAGAGCATTTGTTTGGGATCGGTATTTTATTATATGTTCTTGGGATCTTGTTTCAAGTTATGAACTTCTTGGTACTATCTATGTTATAGTTTTCTCCAAGGATTTGCATAGGAGAAGATTTGGTTTCTTTAAGGTAAGCATACAATTACACAATGCAAACAAATGAGAGTTTCGACTTGTAACTTCACCAGATTGACACCTTCCTTTCTTTTACTTGATCTATATTACATTTCTCTTTATTCTTGATTTATACACGAAATTGCGATGAAAAGCACAGAGGACAAAGGAAAAATGGAAAAAGACCAACAGATCAGATATAGAATCGATACTTCATAGTTCAAGAGGCGATTTTGAGCTTTGTACACAGATGAACTAGAGCAATGATTTTGTATCACCAACCTCGCTGAAAATCCCACTCTCCTGACCTTCATCCTCCTTGGCTTTCCTCAGTTCGATCTCAGCCTGAACGACATCGGAATTATAGACGTAAAATCTGGTCACAACTATGTACAGGAGTAGATTGACTGCACTGAGGATGGCAAAGAACAGGTAGTAGTAGTCTAGGCGCGAGGTGTTCAGATTGTTCTGTATCCATCCCTTCCTCCCACCTCTTTTCGTGTAGTCCGATACCGTAGATAGAATAAAACTACTCAGGAAGTTGCCAATCCCCAAACTAGTGCTGAAAAAAGAGGTACCCAAGCTCTTCATGCCCTCTGGTGCTTGGTCATAGAAGAACTCCAGTTTCGCAATCTCCACAAAGGCGTCAGCCACCCCCATCAAAGCGTATTGTGGTACGAGTACGAAGATGGTAAGAGGAACCTTCGCCTTCCCATCGGTTATCCCCTCTTCTCTTATGACACCGAGCCGCTTCCTCTCTGCTAAGGAAGCAACCAGCATTACAACGATATGTATCACGATACCGATCCCCATTCTCTGCAACATTGTGACCCCCCTCGGGTTCTTGGTATGCTTCCTGATAGCCGGCACAAGGAAGCGGTCGTAGACGACGATGGTAATCAACATGGAGATCGTAACGAAAGCTGCGAGGCTGGCGGGCGGGATCTTGAAGTGTCGACCCATGCTCAGATCCAGGGTAGTGCCTTGCTTGATGAAGAGGGTCAGGATTTGCGCAAACATGACGCTTGGTATGAATGTCACCAGTAGTACCGGTAGCAACTTGATAATTTGCTTGGTTTCTTCTACTTGCGTCACCGTGCACGGTGTGCTCGGGCCGCTCTTCACCGCAGCTTTGTCCAGCAACCTGCAGTCATCAGCTCACTATAAGACTATGCTTTGGGTCAGGCATAAAACCTTCCGGTTGTCGAGAGCTAAAAAGTAAAAACCTTAGAGAAGAAGTGTGTTCTATTCTGAAGGTACTATGCTTTGTATAATGTTCTAAATCCAACTCATGGAGCTCCTTCGAGTCTTTAGGTACTGATACCTTCCATTTCCTTATGGCTGCCACAAACACCTGAGCCATCCTCGTGTACGAGCTTTCTGATGCCCATTTGTGCCTGTAGAAACGTGTCCCGGCAATGAAGACCGCAACAGAGGTCGCGAGACCAACTGTTGGAAGACCATACCCGAGGCCCCAACCTACATTGTCCTGGACGTAGATGAGGAACGTGTTTGCAAAGAGTGCGCCGATGAAGATGCTGAACATCCACCAGTTGTAGAAGGAAAGCTTGTAGGCTCGTTCCTTTGGTTCGAAATCATCAAATTGGTCTGCACCCATGGTCGATATGTTTGGCTTTGTACCGCCAGTCCCTACCGCGATTATGTAGAGTGCAGCATAGAAAATGCTGACTTGGAATGATGTAGCTTGGCTGCTGCAGTCGCCAGCTGCCGACGGGGGACACGATGGAGGTCTCAGCGACGGCAGTGAGACAGTTAGAGTCAGGAGGCACATACCCTATTTTAAATATCTGTCATTAGATTGCTATAAGAGAGTGAATCATTGGGACAGTTGAAATTTGAAATGAACCGAGGGAGTTCACAAATATTAGGCATATCTCCAAAATTGCCAATACCTGTGTTGCACAAATACAAATACAGATACGGAAGGATACAATATGGATATGGGTACGGATACAGACACCATTTTACTGTGTTCATGCAACATAGGCCACTAGCTTTAGGTTAGGTTAGGTTAGGTTATTGCTGGTTGCAGAATAACAAATCAGTGGTAGATTAGAGAGTCAAGTATTGGAGATTCAGTGAGAAGACTGGTACCACTAGGTAAATTGCAGAAGATATCATGAAAGTCCAATATCGTCCAAGATGAGCATCAGCAATGTATGCCCCCAGGACGGGTAACAACCAGACTGTTCCTACCCAATTGGTCACATTGTTCGCAGATTTAACCGTGCCTTCATGGAGCTGCCCTGTCAGATACACAACGAGGTTCGATGCAATACCATAGAAAGCCATCCTTTCAAATGCTTCATATCCTGAACAAAAAAGAAAAAAAAAACTACTTAAAACATTTAATTTGACATCTATAAGGCCTTCCTTCTTTTGCTTGTGCTAAAAAATTAGATGTAGTAGAATAGTTGTATGTTATGAATTGATTATACAATGAGAATGAAATGTGTCCAAAAAATTAGGTAATTACAATGAGAATGCTAGAATGGATTATACAATGGTAATATATTAAAAAAATATGGTAAAGAATGAGGGAATTTGTGGGAAGTTGAAGGGGACGTCATTTGAGGACAAATTTATGAAGGAACAATAAAGTAGTAGTCGAAGGAGCTGCTAGGACTAAAGGTAGGTAAATGAACATGGGTGAAGTTTTAAAGTAGGGTATGAATTTTGCTAGGATTATTAAGGATTATTGGCGATGGTTGGGTTGTAGCACCGGTAGCTTTACTCTCCGCTCGATGTATGGGGCTAGCCTTAATCATTATCCTGCAGTAGACTAGCATAATACTGTGCGGATAAAAGGGGATGCTAGAAAGATGGTGCATTGTGTCTACTAAAAGCTATTAGAAACCGTCTGCCGATCAAGGGATGCATGAGCAAGTTCGGTTTGCGGTTAGATGAGCGATGGTGTTTTTTTTTTTTTTTTCCTGGAGGAGGTGGAGACGACATACGCACCCCCCCCCCCCCCCCCCCCCCCAACACACACCACACACACATCTCCGAATGTTCCCGAAATAGTAGCCGTTGGATGTCTTTTTGGACCGTACATATTAGTTCCTTAACTACCTATTTTTTGCAATATTTTGAACTAATCTGTACTATCCAAAAAGATAGATCCAACGACAGCTATTTCGAGGACATTCGAGAATGCTTAATAGCGAGAATTGTCTTTGAGTGTGACAAACATGGCCCATCACGACACTATGCAATCTATGATCGATAGCCCTTCATTATTAGCTACACATCCTTGACTGTTTATAAGGATAGTAAAGTGGATTTGTGATCCTAACCCATGCATCAAGTGAATCCAAAATGGAATTTATATTTTGATGGATTCATTTCACTCATCATAAACTCACCTTCAATTTTTTGTAACTCATATGTAAATTATTCAAAACTTATTGGTTTGTGAAGTTTCAGCTTCGTATGCTGTTTAACCCAAGCTACACACACACACACACACACACACACACACACACACACATATTCTTTGTCCCATTTTGAAAAGCCTAGTGATGCTAAAAGATTGCAAAGTTGTGTAACTAGAAATGAGTAAGAATCAGATCATGAAGATACACAAGGTCTTGCAGAGAAAAGCTTGCCTACTATGAAAGAGCAAGCTTTCCACCCTCCTCCTTTGGATCGAACGCACGGTCGGCCCTTGAGATCCACGCTCCCATCCTTTGTGAGCTCCTCTTCCAACATCCTATTGCCTTTGGCTTCGGCCTCTCCCATTATGCTGCAGAGTATATATTTGAGATCCTCTGGGAAAAGGGAGGCAAAGATAGGTTATTTATAATCATGATATGTGCATCAGATACATAGTTTTTGAATCTAAGACTTCAGTATAGCTTGTCTAGACACCTTGAACGTATGTGTGCATGGTGCCGAGCTCCAAATTTCATGAAAATGATTTATATATTGTTCTTAACGTTTTCTTGTTGTCATATATTACAAATTTAAATGATTGGCATAAGTTCATCTTACTAATCTATTCCAACTGGATATCAGTGATTGATGAGCTCCAAATCTGCTAGCAAAGTTCCCTTGTTCTTCTGGAAGCAAGGTGTCGATGACAGCCAATATCTACAGCTATTAGATTCAGGTACAAGGGTTCCAAATGCATCTTTCCAAGAGGAACATTTTAGTTTTATTTTATTATTTATAATTTATTACTTTTACTTTTGAGAACTGATGGAACCAATTCGATTCTAGCGGGCAATCATATGCATTAAGGACATTATATCTCACATCAATCAAACATACAACGGAAATGTCATTTCTGTTTTACTCTTTGGCTTAATATGTCATATACTATAGCAATTTGTGTCATCTTTTGTCCAGACTTTGAGTAAAAGGGGAAAATGTCACATCGGAGAAATTGGTTTATGGGAGGAGAGAAAAAAAAAATTACACACACACTTCTATTGTGCCTAAAGGTCAAGGGCAGGTGCGCATCCACATGAAGAGTGGGGCGCTCAAGTCCCTCTGGATTTTCGAGAAAAATATGAAGTATGTGCCTACCTAATAATGTTATTATAAATTCAACTTTATACTTAACATTTACCAAATAAGATTAAAACTTGCACAATAGATGACTTAATTCATAGTATCTTGCAAAACATCTCATGAAGATATAAAATCTGATAAGTTCGGAAGATTGAGATGGCAATGCCAAACTTGATATTGGGTCACATGTTTGGACCTTAAATCCACAATCTTGTTTAGACAAAGACAAATGCAATGGTAGAAGAATCGAAGAAACATTGCTCGGAGTTACAGTCAGATATCGAGATATTAATATGGTCTCATATAATTCAGAAGCCACATTGGAATGAAGGTACGTGCCTACATTCTGATATGGAAAATGCAGGGTAAGATCCTAAGATGAAGATCCTGCCTTAAAGAAAAAGGTCAGGGAGATGTCAACACTAACATGGTTGAAGCAAGCACCATAAGAGCTCGATACTTGCACTAGAATTTTGTTTTTTTTATTTGTCCTTTGTTCTAGAATATATATCTACACGGACAAGTTAAACTTGCACTACCTTATACCATTTTACATGATTGTTGCAAAAAAAGATCATGAAAATTGACATGATAGATGTGTATTTTTTTTAACTATGCTATATTTAGCATTCCATTTTAAGTTTTTAACTACAAAATACTGTATAAAGTACAATACAAAGAGACAAGACCAGAATACTAACTTTTTCAGGTATTTTCCTTTGTTATTTTATGTTTATGTCTCTGTTCTCTTAATTTGAAATTGCTCTGGATAATTATGTTGAACATAGAGGTAACTAAAAAGGACTAATGACTATTCAAAATCGGGATGAAAGCGTGAGGAAACTGAATGCCATATCTGATAGTAATCAACACTGTAAATAGATTGACTGGAAGGATTATTTTTACTTTTTTATTTCCTACCACATTAAAGATTTGGATCCAACATAGCTACATTGACTAGGAATTTGGTTAACACTTGTCATGATATTGGCAACCCCAATCTGATAGGAGGGACAAGATCAAGCAATACAATTATACCAACACTTAGTCATGATATTGTTTTTTCTTTTTTCTTTTTTCCTTTTTTATTGGTCATGATATCAGAATGTCGGCCATGTACATACAAACGATCACCCCTATGCCCTCAGCGAACATGGTGTAAACACACTTATGACCCTGTAACCATTTGACCTGATAACTTTGTCAAAGTTCTTATGCCACAGTTTGGGAGCCTGCTTCAGACCCTACAAATATCTTACCAACTTGCAGACTTTGTCTTCAAGACTAGGGGTGGGCACGGGTCGGACCGGGCCCAAATTTGTTGGATCCGGACCGGACCCGTTACTTGGTGGGGCAGGACGGGACGGGTCCAAAAAATATTGGACCCGGACCCGACCCGACCCGTTTGAAACGGGTCCGAAACGGGTCGACCCACGGGTCCAAACGAGTCCAAAAAAAAGTTTAAAAATTTCTATAATAGTAAACATTTACATATGTTATATTGTCTATAAGAACAAAACAAGTCTAATGTCTTCCCAAACTTCTAGAATTTGTTTAGTACACAATAAGATATTCTATTATGTATAGACTATAATAACAAAAAATGCTAAAAATTGATATAAAAAAATATACACTCCTAGAAATGGGTCGGTCCGGGGCCCCGTTTATTTTGAAAATAGGACCTGTCCCGACCCGTTAATGTCACACGACCCGTCCCGGCCCGTCCCGTTTAAATTTTAAAATTTAGGTACCGGCTTGTTTAGACATTTTACGGTTCGGGCCGGATTGGAACCGCGGGTCCTAGAACCGTATGCCCACCCCTATTCAAGACCCTTGACGACAAATCCTGATGATTGTTGCATGTAAATTTCTCCAGTCAGTTCTCCATTCAGGAATGTTGTCTTCACATCCATCTGATGAATAATTAGTTTGTGGATAGCAGCCACAACAATCAACATTCTGATAGTAGTCATCTTTGTCACTGGTGCATACATGTCAAATTAGTCAATCTCCTGTTTCTGAGAAAATTCCTTGATTACCAGCCTAGTCTTGAACTTATCAACAGTTCCATCAACCCTCTTCTTTTTGAAGATCCATTTCTATCTGATGGGTTTAGTCCCCTCAGGCAGATCGACCAACTTCCATGTATTATTGGAAGTTATGAAGTCAAACTCGTCATTGACTGCCTCCTTCCAGAAAATAGCATCTCTGGTCTTCATTACCTCATCATAGGTAAGCGAATAAGCTTCCACATGATAGATAACAAATTCATCTCCGAAGCCCTTAGGCTTCCTTATTCGCTTTGCCCGCGGCTCAACAATTTTAAGTTCAAATGTTGTCTCATCTGCGACAACTTCTTCTTGGACTGCAACTTCTCGGGAAGTACTCATTTCTTCGGTATCAACAACTTCTTCTTGGACTGCCGCTTTTCAAAAAATAGCATCTCTGATCTTCATTGCCTCACCATAGGTAAGCAGATCAGCTTCCATATGATAGGTAGCAAAGTCATCTTCAAAGTCCTTTGGCTTCCTCACTCGCTTCACTGGTGGCTCAACGAGTTCCGATTCAAGTATTGTCTTCTCGGCAACAACTACTTGGACTGCAACTTCCTGGAAAGTGCTAGCTGCTTCGGCACTAACAATGTTCTCCGGAATATCCGCGAGAATAATATTCTTGTCCTTAGCAAACTTGTCTTCAAAGAACTCCGTATCGCGAGATTCAATGATATGATTTGTTTCAATATCAAGAAACATCCGTGCATCACTCTTATCAGCATAGTCCAGAAATATGGTCTTTGTGGTCCTCATCCCTAGCTTCTGAATTTGATGTCTAGAAGCTTCGCGTACGCCAAACACTCCCACACTCGAATGACATTCAAGTTGGGTCATGTAATGCCCCGCTCTGTACGGTGCATTACGATGAGTCATTGACTCGAAGAGTTGCGTTCACCCGATGATATCGATGCAAAGCATAAGTCCGGTTTGAACAAAGTATTGACTTCAGTTGATCAGGTGTGCAGGCTACGTTTTTACGCTGAATCATAAGGGTTCGACATTTTGCCTTATTCGAGAAGGTGTTCGCAAAACCAAATTGTCGCCTTACAACGGATTGTGACATGGGCACGGTAGGCCGAATCAGTCGAATAGTTCAACGGAATGGCTAAGTTAGAAGAGTTAGCCGTGCAACCAAGTTATGAAATCGAGCCGCATTAGCTCGGCGAGACGATAAGGCGTATCGGCTGAAGGTGGACGGATTCTTGACTCTCTCTCCCTACTCCTTTGCGCTTAATAAAAATGTATCCCTTGTATGCGATTATGGCGATTGAGTTAGCGAGCGTGGCTCGGCGATTAAAGGTCTTAGTGTGTGTCAAACATTAAACAATTAAAGCGACGTGCATCAGGTACACGGGTCACGGTAAGACAGTGATGGTAGGACATGGAAAGACAATATCGAGATGGTCATCACGTGCACGACTCCGAAAATATTGAACACTAGGCCTAGAACACTGATTATGGCATTAAGTGTGCCTTGCGTACGGAAGCTACGAAATGTCTAAGTAAACAAAATAGGGCAAGTTGTGGTGCAATGCTGCGGAACCTGTCGTAACATTGAAAGATATACTTCATGCATCGAAGTATGCAGTTGTAGCATAATTGCTACGGAACTGCCGTTATATGAATAACTTATGAATGGAACGCGTTGAGTATAAGAACAAGAAGTGTTAAGCCGTTGGACGTCTTGCATAAATACGGATGTGTTGGAACATAATACCGATGGAACTTGAGATAGAGATGACGGAATATGTTTATGGAACGTGAGATTAGTTGTAATCATATGACTTGTTTGCTTGCGCATATTGCATGGTCAATGGACTCGAATGGCCCGTGCACGGGTGCGGCTTCCCTCGAACGGCTACGACCGGGGCACCGGGAACGTTCGGCCTAGGAGAAAATTATGTTTGGTATTTATGGTGCACTTCATTAGGACGGGTTACGACCGGCCAGTGTTGTGATAAGCTATAATATCAGTAAATTTGGGATCCTTCAGATACTGGGCTAGCAACTCGTACTGGAGCGATCATATGCTTACACACAAAGATGCCAAGTCCATTACGGTGCGAACACCGTGACCTTCATATAGATAGGGCTGGTGGACTGAGATTAGAATTGGGTGCAGGCGCAGGGCCTGCCACCCTTATGCATATGTCTAAGTTTGGTTGGATGGCTGCATGAATTGTATGGTTGGTTATGCATATTTCTAACGATTGCAGGCTAAGCAAAACGAGACGGAAATATGCACAAATCACTATGCTTATGTTCAGATTATGTCTAACTCTATCTGCTGCAGGGATACGATGTTGGACACATTTATATTCTGTTGCTGTGCTTGAATATTGTCATGAAACTGATCCTAGGCTAAATAGAAAGATCACTAAATAAGGATGCATGTTTTCACTAAATTTACTTAGTGTTGGTTTGGGTGCGAGTGGGTCTTGATCAGTTCAGCGAGGACGAAAGCACTAATCCCCCACTAGTTTGCTTGCAGGTTTAGGATATGTTCGGCTCGGGGCGGGGCTTGGCTTGGACACGCCGAGGCATGGAGTCCTTAGCGTTTCAAGAGTAGCTACCACATTGGCATTCGGACTTGCAACATGGAGATGTTCGGCCGAAGACTACTTGTTGGCTATAAAGAGGCATAATGTATGGAACAATGTAATCCTTTGTGAGCTAGAGAGATCATGAGCATTGTAGCCAGTTGGCATATTCAGTTGGGCGATTTAAAGCCTTTGTAACCTTCAGTTCATTATTAACACTACTAAAATAACCCCTTTTAGCGACGTCAGAAGACGTCGCTAAATAAGGAAAGTCCGTCGCTAAAAGCTATTTACGACGTATTTAGCGACGAAAATTGGATGTCGCTTATAGGCATGTCACAGATGACAATTTCGTCGCAGGACGTCGCTTTTTGCGACGTCACGTTTAGTGTCGCTAGACGTCGCAAAATTTGTGACAGATAGCGACGTAAGGTTACGTCGCCAACATAGCGACGTAGAGCGACCACTTTACGACGCGGTAAACTTTATATATGATGACATGGCATGGCAGCCACGTGGGCACGTTAGCGACTTCTAGCGACAAATTTAGCGACGTCCGCTCTCAGGTTGTCATATCCCACGTCAGCAGTTTAGCGACTTCTAGCGACGTTACGTCACTATTTAGCGACGTATAGCGACGTGTACGTTCCGTCGCTGTACGTCGCAGAACGTCGCTATACGTCGCAGATATTATAAAAAAATTTAAAAAAATATAATTGGTATTTTTGTTATGCTGCGTGTCTGTGTTTACAGTGTGTGTGAAGTGCAGTGTTCGAACCATCGACAGTTTCGCTTACTGTTCTATGTTTTATCTTGGATAGAAAGAGCAACAGTTCAGGGTGCACTTCTCAGAGCTTCCTCTTCACGTCCTTCACCTTCTCGGGAACCTTTACGACGTCCGGAGAAAGTGAAGGACGTGAAAATGAAGCTCTCAGAAGTACACCCTGAACTGTTGCTCTTTCTATCCAAGATAAAACATACAACAGTAATCGAAACTGTCGATGGTTCCGAACACTGTATTTCACATTCATTGTAAACACAGACACACATCATCACAAAAATACACATTATATTTTTTTTAAAATTTCGGCAGCACCTCCTTTGTATATCAGATCATCGCTTATAACCCAGCGTAGGTATATTTGTCATCCCCGTCGCAGATATCACAAAGTAAATATCACAATAAAAATAGGAGGCAGTGCAAAGTAAATATCACAGACACACATCCTCACAAACATCCAATAGAGTCAAATAAAAATGGGAGATGATAAAAAGTCTTCCACCAAGTGTATAAACAAAAGTGTACCAATAAATAATTTGCCCATAGGGCCAATACATACAAGTCATAAAAAATCAATAAAATCACTGCGGACCCCTGCCGCGCATCTGGGATAAAATGTAGTCATACTGCTCCTGGGTGAGCTGCACCGTAGGGGCAGTAGGAGGCAGTGCAATGTCTGGAGTCGGCGCCGTCGATGGACCGGAAGGACGTATCTGTTCCAGCTCTCGCAGTCGCTCACCATAAACAGCAAGGGTACTCACCACCCTCTCAGTACTCGCCTCAAGCGAAGCCGAAACCTGAGTGAGTGAGGCAGACATGCTCCTCTGCTATCCCTCCAGCTCGATCTGTCTACGCTCTGTGCGCTGCGTAGACTCGGTGAGCGTGTGCAAGCTGGCAGCTGTAGCCTGATACAGACTCATCAGCTCCTGTATACTGCGCTCGACCGCATCAAATTGTCCTATGACGATCGAAGGGTCAGATCGTCGCTCGACCGCATCAGAAATCTGCTGCTGTAACTCGCGACACAGCTCCTCGATCTGACGACGAATATTCTCAGCTCGTGACGACGCCTGCGAAGCCGGAGACTGCGCACTGACAGAGGGGGCCCGGAATGACTCCGAAGCCAAATACGTGCCGTAGGATCCCGTACCGTAGTACGTACCCTTCTGAAGACCGCCAACGGCGGTCATCCAGAGCTCGTTCGGCGATGGAGCTGTAGGCGGCTGGAAGGAACTACCAGCCCCTCCCTCTGTTGGCGCACTAGCAGCAGCAGCCTCCTCCTCCTGTAGCCGAACAAACTCGGCCTAGAACAATATTTGCTAACGTGTAAGTGTTTGCTAAAGTCTATATTGATATCTATTTTTCTGTTTTCTAAATTATAGTAAATTAATATAAAGAATAGAACGTACATATGCCTGCGTCGCCCTCTCGTCAATGAACTCCCCAGCCCTCCGATGGGTGACCAGGAAGACGGTCACCATGTTCGGGTCCTCACCCTTTTTTACCTGTTAAAATATATTATCTATTATTAGTATTAAACAATCTATCGAACTATATATAAATTAATGTCCGTCATAGAAAACATACCAGACGACGAAAATGCTCCGTCATCGGAATGGAGCCACCACACCACTTACCGGCGCTCGACCGCGCCACCTTGGCCTTGTCAGACCGCTCCTGGTACTTGGGCTCGCTGAATCTAGCCTTCATCGCAGCCCACTGCTCTGGCGTGATCCAACCATGGATCGGCTGTCCGGAGCGATCACGATACTTCTGGTCGTGGATCGCATCATGGATGAGCTTGGCTGCGACGGCAGAAAATTGGCCCTCGATCCTCGCCGCCCGGTGTGGTGGATAGAAATAGGTCCTCTACAAGATGTAAAATACAAAAGTTGTATAATATACACAAATGATTATTAAAATTTAAAAATAAACAAATTTTTTACCTTGAAGTGGGCGAACCAAAAGGCCTTTCTATCTGCAGGAGCATCTGAGTAGTTAATCCAAGGCCCACCATAGTTCTGCCTCAGAAATACCTCTAGCTGCCTCTGTACTGCAGAAGGCCGATACCTATACAATAATAATTCTCATGAATATATATGTACATATAATTATTTGAGAAATATATATTAACTAATTAACTTACTTCATAGGCCCGTCCGTCCAAATCTTCATACGCGTCTCGCCCGGGAGAGCGCATGGAGGGTCGCTCTCACCTCCTGCCTGGACATGATCAGTCTGATCGCCGTCCTCCATATGCTCGACGTCGGCTCCCTCCATAGAGCCGTCGACAGGAGGAATGCTGGACGGAGGATCAGGGATGGTAGACGCGGGATCAGGAAGGCTAGGTGACGAGGGAGGAGTCGCCAACCTGCTGGAACTGCCCTGTCCCGGTAATGGACCGGGAACAGAACGGTACAATGGCGTACTCGGAGATGAGAATGAGGGTACGGAATCTCCATCCCCAGTCCGAGGCTGACGGGACTGCCTGATATAAAATCCTCTGCGTCGTCCAGATGGTCTAGTCATACCTGATAATAACATATGACAATAAAACAAAAAAACATATTTATATGATAGATATCACAAATTTTTGAAAAATTTCATAGTCACAGATAAAAGTGTCAATAAAGTGTCACTGAAGTGTCACAGATTTATAAGATAGAAGTATCACTAAAGTGTCAAATATGATGATAAAACAAACATACAGATTTAATCCTCTTCTGAAAATTCATCTAGTTCGTTTAGCTCATCTACTTCTTCTTCTTCTTCTTCTTCTTCCTCCTCCTCCTCTACATCTTCACTTTCATCTGCATCTTCCTCTTCAGATAATTCTACTTCTTCTACACAATTAGATGTGTAATGAGGAACTTCCGTCGTGTCCACTTCTATAATATTTGTTACAAGAGGTAGTTCATCCTCTTGATAAGCTATATCGTCAACCTCAAAGGTATTTCTAGCTTTGGTCTTGCATACTGTCCACCAGTCCGACCTTGTTGTTCCCCGTTTAGGATAACTTGTGAAGTACACGAGCTGAGCCTGACTTGATAGGACAAATGGTTCATAGGCTTGATATCGACGCCGATAGTTTATATCAACAAGACCGTTCTTGTCTACTTTCCAACCTTGACCTTCAATCGGATCGAACCAATCACACCTGAATAACACAATCTTAGCAGGCTCTATTCCATAACTATATGTCAGCTCTACGATCTCCCGTAGCACGCCATAGAAATCGTTGTCCGCATCAACATCTTTGTAGTTCGAAGATCTGATACACAAACAGCTGTTTTTGGTGGAGTCGAGATCCACAAAGTTGTCTCTTATCGGGCAAGTTGTTGACTTGAACCTAAACCCATTAACACAGTAGCTTGGCCATATTTTTGCAGCATAAATTGGTCCTTTGGCTAGCGTTCTAATAGACTCATTCTCAAGTCTTGCGTATGGACGATCGACCTAAATACCACGAAAGAAGCAATTATGCTCATTCTCAATCAAGTGCATATACAGAAAGGTAATTACAGAGTTCTCAAGTCTTACATATGCACTCAACCATGATGGAAAATAATGCCTCATTTCTTGTTCTAGTTCTTCTTCTGTTATGTGTGGCCTACTTGACCTCACATCATCATTAAATATGCTGAAAACAACATCGTACAATTAATATAATAGTATAATAATCAACACTATTAAAATAATATAGACGTATTATTTACTTACCCCTCCAGTTTCTCTACCTTCTCCTCGTCGCAGTTCAGTAATACATACACCTGAGCAGCCCTTAGCTCATCATCGTTCAGATATCTCTTCTTTATTTTACCCGATGGCTTTTCTGGAGCATTGAATACCTTCAGTATTGTATCATTACTTTCATGATCTCCGTCGTCATTTCTGGAAGCTCTCGTTCTATTAGTTGCAACATGAGGCTTGAAATACATCGAACAAAAGTTTATAATCTCCTCGAGAACATAGGCTTCACAAATAGAACCCTCGACCCGTGCCTTATTTTTCACCTTTCTTTTTAGGTGATTCAAATGTCGCTCGAACGGGTACATCCATCAATATTCGACGGGTCCACCAACACGTGCCTCATAGGATAGATGAATCGGCAAATTCTCCATAGAGTCGAAGAATCCAGGAGGAAACACCCTCTCTAGCTTGCATAGTGTTACCGCAATGTCCTTTTCTTGCTTTTCTAGATGATCAACGAGCAATTTCTTAGAACAAAGATCCCTGAAGAATATACTAAGCTCCGTCAATGGATCCCAAACTGCTTGCGGTAAGAATTCCTGAAATACAATCGAAATTAACCTCTCCATGAGTACGTGACAGTCGTGGCTCTTCATACCCGTCAATTTGTTTTCCTTCGGATCGACACATCTTCTCAGATTTGACACATATCCGTCTGAAAATTTTAGGCCCTGGATCCACCGACAAAGTCTCACTTTATCCTCCTTGTCCAGCGAGAAAATTGACTTCGGCAGGAACTGTTTTCCATTCTGCTCTATCAAATACAACGCAGGGCGTTTGCATATTTCTTCTAAGTCCAACCTGGCCTTGGGATTGTCTTTCGTTTTTCCCTTTACGTCCATCACAGTATTAATTATGTTATCAAACACATTTTTCTCAATATGCATGACATCAAGATTATGTCTGATCAGATTGGTACTCCAGAATGGCAGATCCCAGAATATGCTCCTCTTTGTCCAGTTATGATCTCTACCAAATCCATCGCACTTGTACCCAGCTGTAGGATCTTTGATAGCACTTGGAAAATCTCTAACCTCCTTCCATATCGTGGCTTCGTACCACCTTGGCGGTGGATCACCCTTCTCTATAACGCCGGCATGGAATGCATTCCTGTTCCTTCTGAACGGATGATCTTTTGGTAGAAATTGCCGATGACAATCAAAGAAGCACGGTTTTCCTTCATGTTTCAAACGAAAAGCCTTACTACGGTCCATGCAATACGGACATGAGAGACGGCCATGAGTGCTCCATCCAGATAACATTCTATAGGCTGGAAAGTCGTTGATGGTCCACATAAGGGTTGCCTTCATCTGAAAATTCTGCTTCCTGGAAATATCGTATGTGTTAGCGCCTACTTCCCATAACTGATTCAACTTATCTATCAAAGGCTGTAAGTACACATCAATGTTCCTCTTGGGATTGTTCGGACCAGGAATTATAACGGTTAGAAACATGTACTGAGTCTTCATGCACATCCAAGACAGTAGGTTATACGGAGTGACAATCACAAGCCAGCACGAATACTGGGATCCCGAAAGACCAAAAGGAGTAAAACCGTCAGAAGATAGCCCCAACCTGATATTACGCGGATCTGAAGCAAAATCAGGATACACTCGATCAAAGTGCTTCCACGCTTCTCCATCGGATGGGTGATCCAACACTCCTTCAATCTGTTCTCGCATGTGCCAACTCATATTTTCGGCCGTCTCTTTCACCATAAATAATCTTTGCAACCGCGGCGTTAAAGGCAAGTAGTGCATTGAATCGGTCGATCTTCTTGCACCGGTAGACCTTCCTGTACTAGTTGTCTTATAGCGATCAGCACCACAAAATTTGCACATATCTGCGTCCTTATCGTCTTTATAGTACAGCATGCACCCATTGCGACAAGAATCGATTTTCTCGTATCCTATCCAGAGCGATCTCACCATCCTCTTAGACCGGTAGAAGTCTTTAGGTAACTTAGCACCCGCCGGCAAGATCTCTATAATCAACTCCAACACTCGGTTGTAGCATTCTTGCGACATGTTAAAATTTGACTTAATGCTCAACAGTCTTGTAACCACCTCCAACGGTGAATGATCCTCACAACCAGAATACAATGGAGTCCTTGTATTCTCCAGCAACTCCATGAACTGAGCAGCATCGGCATTCGGTGCCTCCTCAGGTGCATCATGAACGAAACTAGGCCCCGCAGCATCGATAACTATGTTCACGCACCTGTCATCGTATGCATGATTATCTGAAACAAAATTAGGTCCCGCATGCATATACGGCTCAACATAAGGCTCCGGCTCTGATGCTAAAGACACAAGTTCTCCGTGTGCGGTCCACTGATAGTAATTAGGCGTAAAACCCCTCGAGTACAAATGATATGTCACTTCCACTTCTGGATAATATTTCACGTTATGATATTTCACACACGGATACTTAATTTTGGTGCCGTCCATGTACTGAGGGACGTCTTAGCAAACTGCAGGAACTGTTCTACTCCCGCTATGTATTTATCCCGCACACCACACATATCATCAGGACGACGATTGTACATCCATGAACGATTGCGCAAGTAGTAATTCATATCCATTTGGAAATAATTCTGCAAAGATGGACACACATTATCCAATAGGCACAAATTCGTATATTATGTCTTATTATGGGACACACATTAGTAGCGGACAGTTACTAATAACAATGATATGCAATCTAGGTCAAACTAGGTTATACTAAGTCAAACAAGGTCAAGCTAAGTCAAACAAAGTCAAACAAGGTCAAACAAGGTCAAAGTAGGTCAAGGGTTGACCTATAGTTGACTTTGTCAACTCTTAGTCCAATCTAGGTCAGATGTTGACTCTACTTTGACTTTCAGTCAAAATAGTCAACCTTGGTCAAACAAGGTCAAATCTAAGTCAAATATCCTATTTCTAGTCATTACCTAC
The DNA here is from genome assembly GCA_029216955.1 of Iris pallida. Classification (NCBI taxonomy): domain Eukaryota; kingdom Viridiplantae; phylum Streptophyta; class Magnoliopsida; order Asparagales; family Iridaceae; genus Iris; species Iris pallida. Next base: position 4,266,771 of record JANAVB010001997.1, read on the forward strand.
CAAGGTACCCTTTACCTTATCGCTATTGGTATCCCAATACCAATACCTTAAGTTGGTATCCTTTACCTTATCGCTATTGGTACCCTTTACCTTATCGCTATTGGTACCCTTTACCTTATCGCTATTGGTACCCTTAACCAACCTAAAACTATCCAAAATCCCATATGAACTACAAATCTTATAATACATATCTTACTAGTACACACTGATTTAGGATGACCCCTGCCTGCCTACTGGCTCGTGTACGCACTCATCTCACTCTTCATAGCTGCTTCCTTTAGAAAACAGGGACAGACACTATTTCCTGTACACAACTATACACCCACACCAATTTAAGCTCTTTTTTCATATACACAGATAATTAACATACACACACACATATACCTTACTCCCTCCTAACCTTACCACTAGTCCTTGCCTTAAGAAGTTGTAATCTTAAGAAGTTGTAAGGATCGATTCTTCGGATGAATTAATCGATACGTGCATTGTATTCACTTTTTTCATTTACAAAGTATTAGAACTTTTCTAGGTGGTCAAAGACAATATATTACGGTTGTGTGTTTGGTTTGTATTGGTTCTCGTAGCATGATTTGTGGACTGGTTTGATGGTTCCTAAGGGGCTGTCATGGGGCTGTTTGGGACAGCTAGTGTGTTGTTTTAGGGGATGGTTTTAGGGACAGGAATGGGCTATCAATGGGAGGTATAATGACAGGTTTTAGGCTGCTACATGGGGGCTAAACAGGGCTGGTATGGGACTGCAATTGGGGACTGAATAGGCTCAGTTTAGGGGCTGTTATGGAGCTGTACAAAGGGCTGAATATAGGACTGTTTAGGGACAGCTTGTATGCTTGGTTTAGGACTGTTTTAGAGTGCTTATGTGGCTGATACATGGACTGGTTTGAGGACAGATTTGGGCTGGTAATAGGACTGGATATAGGCTGTTATGGGGTGGTTTGTGACAGGTTTTTGGGGGTGGTTTGGGACAGCAAATAGGCCAAGCTTGGGACAGCTATGGGGGTGTTTAAGGGCTATCAATGGGACAGCTACTGCCCTGCTACTGCTGCTGTTCAGTGCTGCTATTAGGAGCACCCCCCTCCCCTTTACACTCTCAATTTCCTCTCCTCTCTACACTCTCTATACTTCACTCTCTCTGACTCTAATATACACACACTACTCAAAACCAAAACCCCACACTCTCTATCCTCCTAACTCTCCAACTCTCCTTTCTAACTCTCTACCAATCCCTCTAATTCTTCCTAACATAAACACACACACACACACACTTACCAACTCTCTACCAGTAGGAACACAACAAAATCAATGTGGAAGTCAGATCAACCTAATGTGTGTGTCCGTGTGTGTGTGTGTGTGTGTCCGTGTGTGCGTGTGTGTGTATGTCCGTGTGTGTGTATGTGTGTGTGTGGAAGAGAAGGAGGAGGAGGAGTTAGGTTAGGGTTTACCAGAGAGGAGGAGTAGCTTGGATTGGGGGAGGAGGAGCTCGAAGAGGAGGAGATTCGCCGGAGGGAGGGGAGGGAGTCACCGGGGGGGAGGGATGCGCCGAGAGAACGAAAATTTTGAGTTTTCGAGTGAGGGAGAAAAAAGGAGTCCTGTGCCCTAAGTAAAAACGTTAGCGACGTCGGAAGTCGACGTCGCTAACCGTCGTAAACATTTTAATATAGGCGACATATTTTAACAATAAGTCGCTGGACGTCGCTATTCAGCGACGTAATGTTCTAATGTCGCTAAACGTCACTATTTCAGCGACGGTTTGCGATATCATTAGAAGGGAGTCGCTATATTATATGTTTAGCGACGGAATTTTATTCCGTCGCTAAATAACGTCGCTAATAGAGCATATTTTAGTAGTGTAATAAAAGAGATTCTTATTGTATACTCTGTTTTCTTCTGCTGCTTATGTTATCAATTTGAGATAATCTTATGTGAACCTGTTACCTGCCTTGCACGAGCGCAACTCCAGGCTCGTACGGCATCATGCCCCAGCGAGAATGATGATTCGGGTGAAATCTAGCAATGATGAACGATTTCCCAGGTCGGGGCGTGACAAGTTGGTATCAGAGCATTCCATCCTCTGGACTGTAAACGAATCTCTTTGACCCTCAGTTTCTTCGCTATCAAAATTAGTTGACTCTAAGTTGTTTCCGCAACTACATGGCTCATGGATCTGCTCGATGCTACATTTGATGTTCCATACAATAAGTGTATATTAAGTGTGTACGTCTGCCACAAGTATGTCGTGACTATCACGCTATCTCCGAGTGCCATCAGAGAATGTTGGTTGCACGAAGTACAACGAGTTATGAAATATTGGTTTTCTGAAGTGCAACAAAGTTACGAGTCGTTGGTTGTATGAAGTGCAACGAATATGATGATGTTGGTCGCACGAAGTATGAAGAGATACGTATTATTGGTCGCACAAAGTACGAAGAGATACGTGTTGTTGGTTGCACAAAGTGCAATAAGTCGATATATGAGGCAATGCGTGTTATGTGGCTATGCGAATGGATAGCGAACATGTTGAACAGATGGAGTAATGTTACGAATTGTTGGTTGCACCATGTGCAATGGTTTATTGTGTTGGTATAGCACGTCATGTGAATTATTGCGTCGGTACAGTAAGTTGAGCTACGAGATGTTACATTGGGTATGATTACACAAATGGATATCACAAGCGTCGAACGGATTCGAGTAGTGGCTTTGAGTATCGAGAAGGAATTGTTGCATGAATTACAATGATAGGATTGAGAAATCGTGGAGCGATTTGAACGAGTCGAGTTGGTCGCTAGTCAAATTTAAGTAGGCGAACGTTTATGTTGGCCGAATGTCGCGTTGAGCTTTGAATAAGCGAATGTTGCGTATGTGATGAGAACATAAAATATTATATTTTTATCCCTTAATGTTCACCATTTTATGATCATTTTATGACTAAAGGTACTCATTCTATTTATATTTTGCTCTAGGATGCATTTGGAGACACTATGTGCAAAATAGAGCTAAAATACAATTCTGGACAGTTTTGACACCTTTCACCAAAATGAGCATAACTTCCTCATCCGAATAGCAATTGAGGTCCTTCAAAATGATTCGGAAAGCTAAGACAGAGGGCTACAACTTTCATATTTTGTGATTTTCGAGATTCTGGCTGCATCATGGACGAAAACAGACTTGAAGTTGGGTCAAAGATGCTGTGAACAAAAATAGGAACCAAAATAACCATGTTCCTACTTATTCTAGGACTTATTCTATTTGGTTTGAGAAGTTGTAACTTTTAGAGGATATGTGGGGAGATATTGTGGCCTTGACACAACAAATTTATGATGTATAAAAGGGGGTAGAAATTATGAGAAGAAACACACAACACAACTCTTCTTCTCTTTCTCCAACTTTTCTTTTCAAGTTTTGAAGAACATGTGCGGCTAGAAGTCTTGTTGGTCGAAGTGTACGGAAGCCTTGGAATCAGTAAATTTGTGAGATCTAAATTGCTTTATATATTTGAGTTATACTTTGAATATTGAATGTTTTTCTGTGCCAACTTTTATGATTGTTTTGTTTAATTACTAGGAGGCCTACTAGTTTATTATTCATTTCGATCTACCGCTAAATTAGATATCAAATCCGTAATAGTTTGATGTTTCTAATTTGTGAAGCAACCAAGCTTTAATAAAACTGCTTTGTTTTGTTTGATCTTAGGAGAAAAACGTTTGACAAAATTAAATGTAACCGCTTGTGCTTGTATTATTTTGCTTTATCGATCTCTTTGTTCTTTAAGAACTTGCTAGATTGAATCTATAGCGCTTGTCTTAGATTATTTAGTAAGTAAAGTTAATTAGGTCGCTTGTATCTGATTAACTAAGCCTAAGAGAGATAGGAAGATACTTCCAACGGTAAATGTTCAAAGTATGATTTAATTTATGCTTGCATCAATGATCAATTTTATGATTTCCAATGGTGAATGTTCACTGAGATCAATATTTGTTCCTTGATTGATTTTAATACTTTAATTGCTTTATCTCTTCTTAAATTTTCTTTGCAAAACTCTCTCCCCCAATCCTTGTTCACGTAGCATAAAATTTATACTAATTACTCTCCGTGGGATCGATCCTTACTCTCTCTACTACATATAATTTTAAGAGTAAGGTTTTATTTTTGGGTGCATACGACAGCACACCAAATTTTGGCGCCGTTGCCGGGGAGTAATCTTAGTTAATTTTTGTGCTTTTTGTGATCTTTATTTTTTTATAATTAATTATATTTTTATTCATTTACAAAAAAAAATCATTAGTTATCATTCTCATTTTTTTTTTGAATTACTTTTCATATTGTTCTTTATTGTTTATGGTTGTGACTCAATCTTCTAATCAAGGTGATTTTCAGACCGATCCAGAAATAGAAAGAACTTTGCGCAGGTTAAGGAAGGAAACTCAAAGAGAATCAAACGAGAACAACCTCGCTCCGGATTTCGTATTCTCTTGCAACTCTAATCCTGAAGGAGTCATGGCTGCAAATAGAACTTTGAAAGAACTCGCTGCCCCAGATTTGAATCAACACCCTTTATGCATAACGTTTCCTACTTTAGATGCTACGACTACTTTTGAATTAAAATCTGGACTTATACATTTATTGACAACTTTTCATGGTCTTGCAGGTGAAGACCCTCACAAGCATCTAAAGGAGCTTCATGTGGTTTGCACAAGTATGAAGCCAACGGGGGTGACTGAAGAGCAAATTAAATTAAGAGCCTTTCCATTTTCATTAAAGGATGCGGCTAAGGATTGGCTCTACTACCTACCCTCCGGAAGTATTGTCACATGGAATGAGATGAAAAGATTGTTCCTAGAAAAGTACTTTCCAGCTTCAAGGGCGGCCAATATCCGAAAAGAAATTTGTGGGGTAAGGCAACACAATACAGAATCTCTCCACGAGTACTGGGAACGTTTCAAAAAATTATGTGCAAGTTGTCCCCATCATCAAATTAGTGAGCAACTACTTATTCAATACTTCTATGAAGGCCTTCTATCAAATGATAGAAGCATGATAGATGCTGCTAGTGGAGGAGCTTTGGTAGATAAAACTCCTGAGGCCGCAAGAAATTTAATTGCAAATATGGCGGCAAATTCTCAACAATTTGGCATTAGGCTAGATCTTCCATCTAAACACGCCAACGAGGTAAATATTTCTTCCCTAGAACAACAAATTGCTAGTTTAACTTCTCTTGTTCGTCAAATGGCTGTAGGTAACATACAAACGGCGAAGGCTTGTGGGATATGTTCAATAACGGGGCATCCAACTGACATGTGTCCAACTCTTCAAGAGGAGCCCAATGAGCAAGTGAATGTGGTAGGTAGTTTTCCTGGACAACCACAAAGGAAGTATGATCCCTACTCAAACACATACAATCCAGGATGGAGAGATCATCCTAATTTCAACTATGGAAATCCACAATCAAATCATTCCGTCAATCAAAATCGGCCAAGTTACCAACAGTACAAGCAACCATATCCCCATGAAAAACAATCGGGCCAAACTTCTAACTCTGGTATGTCTTTAGAAGATATTGTTAAGTCTCTTGCCACTAATAATTTACAATTTCAACAGGAGACAAGGGCCAGTATTCAAAGCTTGGACAATCAAATGAGCCAAATGGCTACAGCAATTAATAAGCTGGAGGCACGAAGTTCAGGGAAGCTACCATCTCAAGCGATAATAAATCCGAAAGAAAATGCAAGTGCAATCGTTTTGAGAAGTGGTAAAGAGGTTGACATTCAAGTAAAAGAAGCACCTACATCGTCAAAACAAGAGGAAGAGAAAACAACCGTTGCAGACACGAACTTCCCCAACGATGATGAAGTACCCAATTGTAAGTTTCCACCTCTTTCTGATTATAAACCAGTACCTCCTTTTCCTCAAGCTTTAGCAGAATCTAGAAAAATTGAACAAAATAATGAGTTATATGAGACTTTTCGTAAATGTGAGGTAAATATTCCACTTTTAGATGCTATCAAACAAGTACCTCGTTATGCTAAATTTTTAAAAGAATTGTGTACAATAAAGAGGAAACAAAAACTTAAAGGATATGAAAAAGTGAAAGTAGGGGAGAGTGTTTCTGCAGTAATTCAAAGAAAACTCCCTACGAAATGCAAAGACCCAGGAATGTTTACTATCCCTTGTAAGATAGGTAACAATAAATATGAGAAAGCCATGTTAGATTTAGGAGCTTCTATCAACGTCATGCCATATTCTATATATGAATCTCTAAATCTTGGACCTCTGAATAAAACTGGTGTTGTAATTCAATTGGCTGATAGATCTAATGCCTATCCCAAGGGATTAATTGAGGATGTTCTTGTACAAATTGATAATTTGGTTTTTCCTGCTGATTTTTATGTGCTTGATATGGAAAATGGTGATCAAACTGCTCCTATTTTGTTAGGAAGACCATTTTTAAAGGCATCCAAGACTAAGATAGATGTGCATAGTGGCATACTTACTTTGGAATTTGATGGTGAAATTATTAAATTTAATATTTATGATGCCATGAAATATCCTGATGATGATAATACTGTTTATTCTATTGATGTGGTTGATTCTTTAGCACAGGATGTTTTTGAACTTGATGGCAAAGATGAATTAGAAGTTGCGATTAGTGAGCATCTCGAAAAAGAGCATAAGGGGTTAGCTCTGAGTACTAATTTGCAGGAAACTATTGCATCATTGAATGATTGTCCAAAAGTACAACCGTCAGGTAACTTTCCTTCTATTTCCTTATCAATTTCTAACAAGAGGCCTTCACCCTCTATTTTGCAGGCCCCTGTTCCAGACTTGAAGCCTCTTCCTAGTCACCTCAAGTATGTTTTTCTTGGAGATGGAGGAACATTACCAGTGATCATTTCTAATAAACTTAGTACAACACAAGAAGAAAAGCTTGTACATGTCCTTAAGGAGCACAAGACGGCTATCGGTTGGACAATTGCTGATATAAAAGGAATTAGTCCGTCTACATGCATGCATCGCATCTTACTTGAGGAAGGAGCAAAACCATCCCGACAACCGCAAAGACGATTAAACCCACCCATGATAGAGGTAGTAAAAAAGGAGATCCTAAAACTTCTTGAAGTTGGAGTGATCTATCCTATTTCAGATAGCCAGTGGGTTAGTCCGGTGCAAGTGGTTCCTAAAAAGACCGGAATAACTGTCGTAAAGAATCAAAATGATGAACTAGTTCCCACTCGTGTCCAAAATGGGTGGCGAGTTTGTATAGATTATAGAAAATTAAATGCTGAAACTCGCAAAGACCACTTTCCATTACCTTTTATTGATCAAATGCTTGAAAGGTTAGCTGGTCATACTTACTATTGTTTTCTTGATGGTTATTCAGGTTATTTTCAAATTCCAATTGCTCCGGAAGATCAAGAAAAGACAACTTTTACATGTCCGTTTGGAACTTTTGCATATCGCCGCATGCCATTTGGTCTTTGCAATGCCCCGGCCACTTTCCAAAGGTGTATGGTTAGCATTTTTTTCAGAATATGTTGAGCATATTATAGAAGTATTTATGGATGATTTCTCAGTTTATGGAGACTCTTTTGATAAATGCTTACATAACCTTACACTTATTCTCCAAAGATGTGTAGAAACTAATCTTGTGTTAAACTCAGAAAAATGTCATTTTATGGTTGAACAAGGTATAGTTTTGGGTCATATTGTTTCATCTAAGGGAATTGAGGTAGATAAAGCCAAAATTGATATTATTCAATCTTTACCTTATCCTACTAGTGTGCGGGAAGTTCGTTCTTTTCTTGGACATGCAGGTTTTTATCGAAGATTCATCAAAGAATTCTCCAAAATAGCGTTACCCTTGTGCAAGTTGCTACAAAAGGATGTAGCATTTGAATTCGATGAGGCGTGTAAAAAGGCATTTGATACACTAAAGAAATTATTAACTTCTACCCCAGTTATCCAGCCCCCTGACTGGAACGTACCTTTTGAGATAATGTGTGATGCAAGTGATTATGCAGTCGGCGCTGTATTGGGTCAAAGGATGGGAGGAGCATCTCACGCAATTTATTATGCTTCAAGAACATTGAATGATGCTCAGAGAAATTACTCTACTACTGAAAAAGAACTTTTAGCTGTTGTTTTTGCTTTAGAAAAATTTAGATCTTATTTGCTTGGTACTAAAATTATTGTCTATTCTGATCATGCAGCTCTTCGTTATTTGATGACGAAGAAAGAGGTAAAACCAAGGTTAATCCGATGGATACTTGTCTTGAGTGAATTTGATTTGGAGATCAAAGATAAAAAAGGAAAAGAAAATCACGTTGCAGATCATTTAAGTCGTTTAGTTCATGTGGAGGATGAACTTCGTCTGCAAGAAACGTTCCCCGATGAGCAATTGTTTGCTGCAACCGTGACATTACCCTGGTATGCAAATATTGTAAATTATTTGGTTACTAATATGTTTCCTCATGGTTTGTCAAAGGCTCAAAGAGATAAGCTTAAAAGTGATGCGAAATACTATGTGTGGGATGACCCATACCTGTGGAAGCATTGTGCAGATCAAATAATAAGAAGGTGCGTACATGAAAATGAAATTATTTCAATTCTCACCTTTTGTCATTCTTATGCATGTGGAGGACATTTTGGAGCTAAGAGGACGGCAAGAAAAGTATTAGAATGTGGTTTCTATTGGCCGTCTTTATTTCGTGATTCATATTCTTTCTGTAAAACATGTAATAATTGCCAAAAGACAGGTAATATATCTCAAAGGAATGAAATGCCACAACATCCTATATTATTTTGTGAAATTTTTGATGTTTGGGGCATCGATTTTATGGGACCGTTCCTTGTATCTTTTAGTTATGTTTATATTTTGCTTGCTGTTGATTACGTATCAAAGTGGGTAGAAGCTAAAGCTACCAGGACTAATGATTCTAAAGTTGTTTCAGATTTTATCAAGTCCAACATATTCTCCAGGTTTGGGATTCCGAGAGCCTTAATAAGTGATCGAGGTACTCACTTTTGCAATCGAACCGTCGAGTCTTTGCTGAAAAAGTACCATGTGACCCACAAGGTGTCAACTGCCTATCATCCACAAACGAGTGGGCAAGCGGAGGTATCAAATAGAGAGATTGAGTCCATCATTGAGAAGATGGTCAATCCGAGTAGAAAAGATTGGAGTTTGCGCTTGGATGATGCCTTGTGGGCGTATAGAACTGCTTATAAGACACCTATCGGTATGTCACCATACCGGTTGGTGTTTGGGAAACCGTGCCATCTTCCTGTTGAGTTACAACACAAGGCTTATTGGGCTATCAAGAGTCTCAATATGAAGGCATATGAAAATGGAGAACATAGAAAGTTACAACTACAAGAGCTGGAGGAAATTCGTAATGACGCCTATGAGAATGCTCGAATTTACAAAGAGAAAACTAAAGCTTTTCATGACAAGATGATCTCTAGGAAAGAGTTTCAAGTTGGTCAAAAAGTCCTTCTATACCAGTCAAGACTTCGTCTGTTTCCGGGTAAATTACGTTCTCGTTGGATTGGTCCTTTTGTTGTTACTAATGTTTTTAATCATGGTGCAGTTGAAATTCAAAGTTTAGCAACATCTAAAGTGTTCAAGGTAAATGGCCAAAGGCTCAAGCTTTTCTATGAAGGTTTCAAAGTGGAGAATGTGGATGAATTGAACCTTGAGGATCCAACTGATACCAATTGAAGGACGACACATCCACGACTATAAACATAAGCAACCCAAGGGGAGTTTGTTCTTATTCTTGCAATTTCTTTTTTATTATTTTTATTGTTGTTTATTTTTGTCTTTTCTTTGCATTTAGCCTTACATTGGGACAATGTCGGTTTAAATGTGGGGGAGGGGATTTAATTACTTTAAGCAGTTTCAGTTTTTTTTATGTTTTTGTGGTTTTCAATAAAGTTTTATTTTATTATTTTTTTTTCAAAAAAAAAAAATAAAGGTTTTGTTTTTCAATAATTTTTGGTTGTGTATGTCATGAGGAAGATTTATCTAAGTTTAAAAAATTCATAACATGATTGAATAAATACTCTTTTCAACTTAGAATTAATTAGTATAGTTATTTTTCTTGAGGATGGTTGTGACTAAATTTGGTAGACAAAAGCCGGTGAGATTTTGAGCCTTTAGACTGACACTTCAGTCTCACTATTTTCTTTGATGAGAGATATTCTTCCATAGATTTGTTTCTCTAGAACTTGCTTAGATTCTCTTCAAGGTCACATCGACACATGCATACATGAACATGATTAAGGCTATTTTTTTTTACGCTACTTAAGCCAAATAGCCTGCCCTGAAATTATTTTTCCTTTGGTTGAACCCCTTTGAGCCTTATTGCTTTTATCTTTGTGAACCCATATTACAAGCTTTAACCTGAAAAAAAAAATCCTTACCCAGGCCAGAAAACTAGTGGAGCATTATGATATGCATGGGTGTATAAAAATAAGTGTGGGGGTATTTGAATTTCTAGTTTGGCTACATATTTTTATTCTCAAATTCTTGAGTTCCATCATGAAAAAAAAAAGAAAAAAAAGAGAAAATAAAAAAAAGATGATGAGAAAAAGAACGAAAGAAAGAAAGAAGTAATGAAAAAAAAGTGATGGAGGAATTTACTTTTGATATTCATTTTCATATTTCTTCCTCCAATTCCAATAAAGGGGTATGTTGAATGCATTAAGGTCAATTTGAAGAAACTAAAAGGGGTGATTAGTTTTATATATTTTATATATGTGAGCTTGAGTTAAATCATTTTTGCTCCACTAGGTTTTGATGGCTTCTGAGCTACACTCCCAAAATATATCCTACCTTAATCCTAAGCCCCACTACAACCCATAAAAAGTCCTTATGATTTGTGTTATGCATGTGATCCAAATGGTGGAGAATGAGAAGATATGCAAGCTTATGGTAGATCATTTCTTTTGGAATGAATTTGAGTGAAACACATACCCTTCAAACAGATGAGAGTTGAGTATTTATTCCCGTGAGGGTCTACCAATTTAGTTTGCTCTATCTTCAAGTGAAAACACTTACTAAGGAATTAGAAGTTGTCTAAGAATATAATTTCATGATATGTTATGAGTTTTGAAAAACTATTTTATTCTTGATTTATGGCATTACACAACCTTGATTTTGTTTTGGAAAATAAATAAATTAGAGTTTTGTCCGAGGACGAACAAAAGTTAAGTGTGGGGGTATTTGATGAGAACATAAAATATTATATTTTTATCCCTTAATGTTCACCATTTTATGATCATTTTATGACTAAAGGTACTCATTCTATTTATATTTTGCTCTAGGATGCATTTGGAGACACTATGTGCAAAATAGAGCTAAAATGCAATTCTGGACAGTTTTGACACCTTTCACCAAAATGAGCATAACTTTCTCATCCGAATAGCAATTGAGGTCCTTCAAAATGATTCGGAAAGCTAAGACAGAGGGCTACAACTTTCATATTTTGTGATTTTCGAGATTCTGGCTGCATCATGGACGAAAACAGACTTGAAGTTGGGTCAAAGATGCTGTGAACAAAAATAGGAACCAAAATAACCATGTTCCTACTTATTCTAGGACTTATTCTATTTGGTTTGAGAAGTTGTAACTTTTAGAGGATATGTGGGGAGATATTGTGGCCTTGACACAACAAATTTATGGTGTATAAAAGGGGGTAGAAATTATGAGAAGAAACACACAACACAACTCTTCTTCTCTTTCTCCAACTTTTCTTTTCAAGTTTTGAAGAACATGTGCGGCTAGAAGTCTTGTTGGTCGAAGTGTACGGAAGCCTTGGAATCAGTAAATTTGTGAGATCTAAATTGCTTTATATATTTGAGTTATACTTTGAATATTGAATGTTTTTCTGTGCCAACTTTTATGATTGTTTTGTTTAATTACTAGGAGGCCTACTAGTTTATTATTCATTTCGATCTACCGCTAAATTAGATATCAAATCCATAATAGTTTGATGTTTCTAATTTGTGAAGCAACCAAGCTTTAATAAAACTGCTTTGTTTTGTTAGATCTTAGGAGAAAAACGTTTGACAAAATTAAATGCAACCGCTTGTGCTTGTATTATTTTGCTTTATCGATCTCTTTGTTCTTTAAGAACTTGCTAGATTGAATCTATAGCGCTTGTCTTAGATTATTTAGTAAGTAAAGTTAATTAGGTCGCTTGTATCTGATTAACTAAGCCTAAGAGAGATAGGAAGATACTTCCAACGGTAAATGTTCAAAGTATGATTTAATTTATGCTTGCATCAATGATCAATTTTATGATTTCCAATGGTGAATGTTCACTGAGATCAATATTTGTTCCTTGATTGATTTTAATACTTTAATTGCTTTATCTCTTCTTAAATTTTCTTTTCAAAACTCTCTCCCCCAATCCTTGTTCACGTAGCATAAAATTTATACTAATTACTCTCCGTGGGATCGATCCTTACTCTCTCTACTACATATAATTTTAAGAGTAAGGTTTTATTTTTGGGTGCATACGACAGCACACCAGTATGTGATCGATATGATCGCTAAGGCACGGTTAGCCTCGAATGTATGTCGAACTTGAGCGAACGATAGTGTGTATTGGCTAAGTTGTCGTACCAACTCGAGTAAGAGAACGCTAGAGCTGGGATCGGGAAAGATCGCCACACGGGATAGTTGATTTGAAATAAACATTGGACCTATGCGGAGTGTAATATTGAGTAGTGACTCGATTTCGAGTGGTATATGCAATACCACTTGTGCGATCAGTGCACTAAAGTATTGTGTCGATAACGATAGGCTCAATTTCTGAGTGGTATATGCAATACCACTTAGCGATAGCTATGTTAAGCCATTTGGTGACTTGTAATAGAATACATTGAGATGATTGTGTCGATTATGATAGGTTTGTCCTCAACGGACGAAGTAGTGTCGAGACTCGAGTGGGAATGATCGATAGAAGTCAATGCAAGTATGCTTCGATGAATTGAGTTGAACGATTATATACGAAATCACATCCATGAATGATACGTCGGACGAGAATTCGTTAAGTATAAGTTGAACGATAGGCTGAGCATAGCGAGGGAATATTGCATTGAGGAAATAGTTGACTTAGTCAGAATTGAGTTAAGTCGGTGCGAAAACTGTTCGGAACGAGTTGAGTAGGTACGAAATAATCATGCAAAACAAATTTGAGTTAGCGCAATGAGTGGGTAGCACGATTTGGAAGTGTGAGTTAGAAATATGAGAATGTATATATGAATTGGAAATCATGTCTCGATGATGATAGTTAGTTACAACGGGATGGATCTTGATGCGTGCGAGACTTGATTTGTATTCTAGTTCGGATGATAACAGTGATTCCAATCAATTGGAGCTTATGAGAGAGGAAGATGTTTAAGTTATGTATATCGACGATGGTTTTGAGGCATATCAAAGGCGATATACAATAACTCGGGGATACTCTGATCAATTGAACAAAAATTGTGTTGAGCATTTTTGTTGGATGAATGAGATGCAAGTTAAGTTGATGGCAATTTGGTTGATAACTGTAGGAATGCTTCAAAAAATTTGTGAATGGATGGATATTACTAGGATGAAAACGAAAGTGTCTGGATTGCTTCGATTCGTAGATAACCACTACGTTGACGTTCTTGTCTTATGCGAGCGCAACACCAATCCTCACACATGCGTCATGCCAATTAGGACAACTATTCTACGTGAGCGCTAATATCGTGATATTCATGTCCAGCGAGGATGATCAAACTTACAAGGCATGGCAAATTAGATTTAGACTTGTGGTTTGATGCGAAGGTAAATTTGAGGATTGTTGCGATAAGCATAGAGTGTGTAAGATATTGATCATGGGTAGATAGAATCATACTCGAGACGAATAAATATCGCTCGGTTAGCGATATTGTTAATGGTAGTGCATGAGTGATTCGAGTAGTAAACGGCGCATCAGTTGCGCGGGGTTAGATAAATTGTGGATTGGTAAATTTTGTCGGATTGGATAAAGTCTCATAGGAATTATCAGGAATTGATTTGGCGCCGTGATAGGATATAGCATGGTTCGTAGTAACTATCTCTCGTTGATGATATTCAACTATCGAGCGTAGTTTTGAGGCAGTTAATCCTAGAAGACTTGACCGCCAAATAAAGTAAATATTGAAGTCCTATAGGATGACCCAATGAAGTTGCATAAGAAATTTCGTCGAGGATGAAGGATGATGTAGTGCATGTTGAGGATAAGTCTAAGCGATTGAGTATCGTGTTTTGGAAGTTAGCGAGTAGCCTTCGACTAGATCGATATGGTTAAATAATTTATGATCGATCGAATGAGTACATAAATAGACTTGGTTGGTCGATGATCAAATAGATGTTGAGAAACGTACTTAGCATAGTGATGCAGTAAGGCGATTGCAAGAATTCTGTAATGCACGAGAGCGACGAATAGTAGAACGACCCTAAGAGGTATATCGTAGATCGGTTTGAGTAACGGTTAAGCTATGTGTGTTGAGTGATCTGTTGTGCCCCGTCCTCAGTCCACGGGGTGCACGAGAAAGGAACACTGTCGCTATCGATTCGGTCGGGATCGATCGAATCGGTCGAACATGAACGATTGAATTAAGATCCATTCTCCGTTATGGAATGGTTTCTTCGGAACTAAGTCCCATATTCAGTAGGTTGTGCCTCAAGGATTGACTCTGCGGTTGAGTTAGGAGAGACCTCCCGTTGCTCTATTTTTTATGCCACTTGCGTTGGTTTTGGCTTTATTTTCTGAATGCGTTTTTGTGAATATTTTTGTTGGTTTTTATGGCTTGCATTTCGAACTCGCATTTTCTATCGAACTTCTTGAATAATACAGTGTTCTAATCGGTTGCTTGTGCGATTTTAGGTAATCGCGTAGGCGACGTCTAGCACGACCAACAAGTTCTCTCGCCTCAAGCAAACTCAAGGTGAGTAGCTGACCCTTCTCTTCTCAACCCCTTCTTAGGTAAATCGATAATGTTGTTGCGAATGAAAGAACCAATACAAGGGCACAAACATGATAAAATGATCAAGTTTTTAAAGAGAATGTAGGCTATATCTTAACAACTAAAATTGTATTTTGCACGGTCGTGGACAACTTGTCGACAAAGTAAAAGTTTTCTCGAGCGGCAACCCGGGGCCACGGGACCATCTCGGCCTAGGAGAAAACATGGTATAGCTGTACTGGGTGATAGCACGGGTTAGACGGAGACTTACAACGGGACTCACTACTTGCGTTGAAATAGCCCCGACTAACAAAGCTATAAGTCTAGGATGGCTTGTGATGTCAGTGACCAATCACACGTAATATTGCACTTGGTATAAAATTGATAACAATTGACGGGAAAGAACATGGTAAGTCTCATAAGGCACGGCGTGGTCCGCTGTGGGTAAGTTCCAACGTAATTCATATTATGCTTGTCATGCTTGTTTGAAATTCATTAGGATGGTTAGAAACATTCATAAACTAAGTCATATAAACTATTCAACCAAATGAGAGCTTGGAACTTAAATAGCCACGCACCAGTACAAAGTGTAATGTACTGATCCTCGCTTCCACGCAGGTACCCTGAACCACGAAGGGTGTGCCACTTAAAGCTCAAGGCGGCATAAATACTTTTGAAGCCTCGTTCGTGAGTTGAAGGCTTGTTTCTGGAATTTCTTTTGAAGACCCCGCACTCAGTCTAAGAGAAAGAAAAGATGACGACTCGACTTCCCTCAATAGCAGGTGGAAAGTGTTATATTTTGCTTGTAAAAAGGGATGTAATGTATGGAACGACTATCTCATCAGCGTTCGTTTTGTAAGTTGAGTCATGTTGTAAGCCCGCGCGGCACTGATTGTAAAGGAGTCATGTAAATGAAGTTTTATTATCAATGAAAAGTCTACTTCTATTTCAAATATGTCAATCAATTTCTCTGCCTACTCTAACTTGATGTTGTATTTCGGATAACCTTATGACTATGCCTTGTGCGATCGCAATATAGGTTCGTACGGCATCGCGCCCGAGGGACTACTATCGATTCTACGAAAATCGGGGCGTAACATAATGGTTTCAGAGCACAGCTTTACATCCTTTGGCCTCATGTCTAGAGTTTTAAACCTTTGACCTCGCATCGATGAGATAAGTTATTCTATATAATGAGTCCGTAGTAATTTGAGACTGATGTGTTTGCCTCATATTGCAGAAGTGTCGGAACCCACGGTCGAGCAAGAACAGAGCGCTTCTAGCGGCTCGAGCAGTTCGCGGGCCGGAGCTTCTAACAATACCATCGAAAGGATGTTGCATATGATGGTGGAGTGGCAAAAACAGTTCGAGAACCGACATCAACAGACGGAGGCACGACATGTCCAGTTCGAAGCTCGCTTCGACACACAAGCTAAGCTGCAACAAAAACAGCTAGATACTCTGCAGCAGATCATCCAGACAATTGTGGCCAACAAAAATTTTACGACTGTGCCTATTGTCACCGTGCCGACAGTCCAACCCATCGAAGTCGACACGGAGGAGCCCGAGCGTCAACCTGCGGCACCGAGAAGATACAACTTTAAAGTGTCAGAATTTATGAAAGCGTGCCGCACTTCCTTCAACGGTACCGAAGGCCCTTCTATGGCAATTGACTGGTTGGAAGAGCTGGAAGATCACTTCAAGCTCCTCGGCATTGAAGAATCTAAGCAAGTCACCTGCGCACAACTTCAGCTACGTTTGAACGTGCACGACTGGTGGGGCATGCACAAGGGAGTGATCCGACGCGACAACAACTCAGCGCCGATCTCTTGGGCTACGTTTCGTAAAGCCTTTGAAGTCGAGTACCTTCCCTCCGCCGTTTGCCAGGAGAAGGAAAATAAATTTATGTAATTGAGGCAAGGGAACCGGACAGTAGAACAGTATGCCACAGAATTCAACAAATTGTCCAAATTTGTTGGTGCGTTTCTTTCTATAGAGAAGTATCGTGTACGATGATTCGTAGTGGGTCTGTGACGCTCTATCGGTGCTCATGTAGCAGTTTCGGAGTACAAGACCACGGGCGATGCTCTAAATTATGCTCTCCGTCTTGAGAGCCAGTACCCTCCTGTTGCTGCAGACTTTGTGCACAATTCCAATCACGAACGTCCTAGCTACACAGGAGGCAACAATCACACGTTAAAGCATCCAAACCATGGTGGCTACTAGGGACATAACCTATCATCTCGTTGTGCCATGTGCATTTCCTTTGGGCACAATACGAGCAAGTGCTTTGTCCTCGAAGGGGGATGCTTCTTTTGCGGACAGAAGGGTCACCAGAAGCGAGACTGTATGGCCCGAAGACGACATCTCAATGCTCCGCCCCAACAAAACTGTCAAGAAAATTGAGGACAGGTGCCCCGACCTCCTCAACCCACTCAACCCAACAACCAAGACCGACGTCCTAATGCTTAAGGGTGCGTCTTCGCCCAGACTCGAGACGAGGCATTCGCTTTCGATACTGTTGTGACAGGTATATTGAATTTCAATAATGTACCTACTCGTGTGTTATTTAATTCAGGCACTTCGTATAGTTTTATATCGGCGGACTTCGTCGCCGAGTACAAATTTTCTATAATGTCGTTAGACCTCGATCTTAGCGTAAGTATGCCTTCGGGCGTGCCACTACTCACAAATTTAGCCTACGGGAGAGGAATTATATGTATTGGGGGTCAAAAGATTGGTCTTGATGTGATAGTTCTAGATATGAAGGACTTCGACATCTACTGGATATGGATTGGCTCAGTCCTTGCAAGGCTACCATCGACTGCGCAGGAAAGAAGGTCACATTCTGCGTACCTGGAGTGCCCGAATTCCGCTATTCATAGGGTGAAGCATCACCGACGTGCATGGTGATCTCAGCAATTTCTGTTCGAAAGCTGCTTCATTTCGGATGCGAAGGCTACTTGGCGTCCGTTCGTGACATTAGATATGATGGTACAAACGCGAGTCAGACCGACGTTGTGGTAGAATTCTCAGATGTGTTCCCGGATGAGCTACCCGGCATGTCGCCCGATCGAGAAATTGAGTTCACTATCGACACCTTCCCTGACACCCGACCGATCTCGAAAGCTCCGTACAGAATGGCCCCAGCAGAATTGAAAGAACTGAAGGCACAACTATAGGAATTACTTGACAAAGGGTTTATCCGTCCGAGTGTCTCGCCGTGGGGTACGCCCGTGCTATTTGTGAAAAAGAAGGATGGATCGATGCGGCTCTGTATCGACTATCGAGAATTGAATAAGGCCACCATCCGGAACAAATACCTCCTGTCCCTCATCGATGACTTGTTTGACCTGCTCCAAGGTGCAACGGTATTTTCGAAGATTGATCTGCGTTCAGGTTATCACCAACTCAAAGTCAAGCCAGATGACGTATCGAAGTCTGCCTTCCGCACTCGCTATGGCTACTACGAGTTCTTGGTAATGCTATTCGGTCTGACAAATGCCCCTGCTATCTTCATGGATCTAATGAATCGGGTGTTTCGTCCGTTCGTTGACAAATTCATAGTAGTCTTCATCGACGACATCCTCGTCTACTCGAAGGATCGAGCACAACATGTAGAACACCTGCGGACGGTACTCCAAACCCTTTGAGAGAATCAGTTGTATACGAAGAGGAGCAAGTGCGAATTCTGGCTGAATAGCGTCTCATTTCTCGGGCACATCATCTCTGTCGCGGGCATCTCAGTCGATCCGAAGAAAGTTGAGGCAGTTGCTGATTAGAAATGGCCCGTATCAGTTAGCAAAATTCAAAGCTTCCTAGGCTTGGCGGGATACTACCGACGCTTCGTGAAGGACTTCGCAAAGATTGCATCGCCGTTGACTTATCTCACTAAAAAAAGAGTCTGATTCGAGTGGTCAGACGACTGTGAAGCTTCCTTACAGGAGCTCAAATAATGGCTCATTTCGGCGTCGATACTTGCTCTTCCTGAAAGGACAGAGAGATTTTAAATCTTCAGCAATGCTTCTGGCCAGGGCTTGGGGTGTGTGCTCATGCAGCAGGATAAGGTGATATCTTTTGCTTCCCGGCAGTTGAAGCCGTACGAGAAGAACTACCCCACGCACGACCTAGAACTAGCGGCGATTGTGTTTGTGTTGAAGCTGTGGTGTTACTATCTTTATGGCGTAGCGTACAAGATTTATATGGACCATAAAATCCTCAAGTATCTCTTCACCCAGAATGAACTGAATTTGCGGCAGAGGCGATGGCTCGAACTGATCAAAGACTACGACTTATCAATTGACTATACACCGGGCAAAAGAAATGTTGTAGCGGATGCGCTGAGCCGGAAGTACTTAGCTTCTTTGTGCATCAACAGGCGACTGCTACGTGACTTGGATGGAATAGGAATTGAACTCGGAGTTCGTTTTAGAGACGTAAAACTGGCACAACTGCAGCTGGAACTGAGCCTATTGGAGAAAATCAAGTCTGCTCAAAAGGACGACCCATACCTGAAGAAGATGCGGAAGCTGATATCGACAGAGAAATCCTCCAACTTTGCAGAGGATGAGTCAGGAGTGTTGCGAGTAAAGGGACGGCTATGCGTTTCGGATGACGCAGAACTTAGAAAGGAGATAATATCGGAGGCGCATTATGCAAAATATTCCTTGCATCATGGTAGCACCAAGATGTATAAGGACCTCTGCGTTGTCTTTTGGTGGCACGACATGAAGAGGGACGTAGCGCTCTTTGTGTCAAAGTGTATATCCTGTCAGCAAGTTAAAGGCGAGCACCAGCGACCGGGCGGGGAGATGCAGAACCTTGCCATTCCAGAGTGGAAGTGGGATCATGTCACTATGGACTTTATTGTTGGCTTGCCAAGGACGCCATAGGGAAACGACATCGTCGTCGATCGACTAACCAAGTTAGCATACTTCATAGCCATTAAAGTTCCTTGGAGCGTCGACCGCCTTGCTCAGATATACCTTGATAAAATAGTTCGGCTTCACGGGGTCCCAGTATCTATCATCTCGGATCAGGATGGGCGGTTCGTGGCACGCTTCTGGGGTAGTCTTCATTCAGCATTGGAGACCAAGTTGAAGTTTAGCTCAGCTTATCTTCCTCAGACTGACGGCCAAACAGAGCGGGTGAACCAGATTCTCGAAGACATGTAACGACTCTGTGCGATCGACTTGAAGTCAAGCTGGGACGTCCATCTACCATTGGCCGAGTTTGTACACAACAACAGCTATCAATCCAGCATCCAAATGGCACCGTTTGAAGCTTTGTACGGCCGAAAGTACAGATCGTCCATTTGCTGGGATGAAGTCGGGAAACGGCAGATACTTGGCTCGAAACTGGTGGAGCAGACTGTACAGAAGGTCAAGTTGATACGAGAGAGATTGAGAGTAGCACGAAGTTGACAAATGAGTTATGCTGACACGCACCGACGCCCCCTCGAGTTCTCGGAAGGCGACCATGTATTTCTGAAAGTAATGCCCATACGTGGAGTTACCAGATTCGGCACGAAGGAGAAGTTGAGCCAAAGATTTATTGGTCCGTTCGAGATATTGAAACGAGTCGTCCCAGTAGCTTACCAAATCGCCTTTCCACCTGCGTTGTCGGATGTACACAACGTCTTCCACGTCTCACAGTTGCGGAAGTACGTGCACGATCTGAGCCATGTAGTAGATTTGGGTCAGCTGGATCTGAAGGCAAACTTGTCATATATCGAAGAGCCTGTACAAATATTAGAGCACAAAGATAAAAATTTCCGCAACCGTGCTATTCCTCTCGTCTGCATCCTCTGGAGAAACCATTCAGTCGAGGAGTCGACGTGGGAGCTTGAGTCAGAAATAAAGGAAAAATTTTCTTCATTGTTCTCGTAGAGGTAGGTTCTATTCTTAAGTTTTAAGGATGAAACTTTTTCTTAGTTGGTTATGGTATAGTGCCCCGTCTCTACATCGTGCCCCATTCTCCATCCACGGGGTGCGCGAGAAAGGAACACTGTCGCTATCAATTCGGTCAGGACCGATAGGATGGGATCGATCGAATCGGTCAAACGGAAACAGTTGAATTAAGATCCACTCCCCGTTATGGAATGGTTTCTTCGGTACCAAGTCCCATATTCAGCGGGTTGTGCCTCAATAATTGACTCTGCGGCTGAGTCGGAAGAGACCTCCCGTTGCTCTATTTTTCACGCCGCTTGCGTTGGTTTTGGCTTTGTTTTTTGAATGCGTTTTTGTGAATGTTTTCGATGGTTTTTATGGCTTGCATTTCAAACTCGTATTTTCTATCGAACTTTTTGAATAATATAGTGTTCTAATCGGTTGCTTGTGCGATTTCAGGTAATCGCGTAGGCGACGTCTAGCGCGACCAACAAGTTCTCTCGCCTCAAGCAAACTCAAGGTGAGTGGCTGACCCTTCTCTTCTCGACCCCTTCTCAGGTAAATCGATAATGTTGTTGCGAATGAAAGAACCAATGCAAGGGCACGGACACGATAAAATGATTAAGTTTTCAAAGAGAATGTAGGCTATACCTTAACAATTAAAATTGTATTTTACACAGTCGTGGACAACTTGTTGACAAGGTAAAAGTTTTCTCGAGCGACAACCCGGGGCCACGAGACCGTCTCGACCTAGAAGGAAACATGGTATAATTGTGCTGGGTGATAGCACGAGTTAGGCGGGGACTTACAACGGGGCTCGCTACTTGCATTGAAAGGGCCCCGACTAATAAAGCTATAAGTCCAGGATGGCTTGTGATGTCAGTGACCAATCACACGTAATATTGCACTTGGTATGAAATTAATAACAATTGACAGGAAAGAACATGGTAAGTCTCATAAGGTGCGGCACGGTCCGTCATGGGTAAGTTCAACGTAATTCATATTATGCTTATCATATGCTTGTTTGAAATTCATTAAGATGGTTAGAAACATTCATAAACTAAGTCATATAAGCTCTTCAACCAAATGAGAGCTTGGAACTTAAATAGCCACGCACCAGTACAAAGGGTAATGTACTGATCCTCGCTTTCCATGCAGGTACCCCAAACCACGAAGGGCGTGCCACTTAAAGCTCAAGGCGGCGTGAATACTTTTAAAGCCTCGTTCGTGAGTTGAAGGCTTATTTCTGGAAATCCTTTGAAGATCCCGCACTCAGTCCAAGAGAAAGAAACGATGACGACTCGACTTCCCTTAATAGCAGGTGGAAAGTGTTATGTTTTGCTTGTAAAAAGGGATGTAATGTATGGAACGACTATCTCATCAGCGTTCGTTTTGTAAGTTTAGTCATGTTGTAAGCCCGTGCGGCACTGATTGTAAAGGAGTCATGTAAATGAAGTTTTATTATCAATGAAAAGTCTACTTCTATTTCAAATGTGTTAATCAATTTTTCTGCGTTCTCTAACTTGTTGTTGTATTTCGGATAACCTTATGACTATACCTTGTGCGATCGCAACTTAGGTTCGTACGACATCATGCCCGGGAGACGACTATCGATTCTACAAAAATTGGGGCGTGATAAGATCTATGTTACGAAATGAACTAGTTGGGATTGATTCGAAAATTTAGTAAAGAATTCTTATTCGATCAAGAATCGGAGATGGGCATATCGTAAGAGACATTGGGTCGAAAAGATTGTTGTCTTTGAGCATCATAAACTCAAGTTGACCTCTTGTGTCAGAAGATATTAAGCATGATGTCTAGATAAGTTACCTAGCAGGGGTAGCCCCAGGCACAATGCGGATATAATTTTGAGAACGTGAATCATGTTGGAATAGTTACGTATGATGCATAGTACTGATTGTAGGCGAAGAAAGTTTGGACATGTTGGACTTAGTCCATGTCGTTGAGGACAAATATTATGAACGATTAAATGAAAGACTTGAGTTGTGCGAGGGATAGAAAATGATTTGACGAGTAGGCATTGCAGAAAATTGTTGTAATCGGATGCGCAATGACTTAATACAATGCATGCGTTAGATGGCTGACGAGAAACTTATGGGATCGAAGTAACAGTTTTGAGTTAAGTTATATGCAGAAATGTTCAGAAGAAGATCACGTGTTTGTTTGCCATTAAAACTCTTTGGGATTGATGTTTTAATTACAAACAGAACAGAGTACAATATAGGACTTAGATGTAGTCCTAGGAGTACACTTTTGTGTTTATCTGGGCACCGTGTCGATGGAGCGAGTGGTAATACTTGACTCCGTTGACGATTTGACGACAATCTCAAACTCTCTGAAAGTCTGGGTTGCTCTGGTTGCTGGAGCGTTCCGAGGAGAAGTGGACGTTAAGTGACTTTTCTGGCATCCGTATATAGATATAACAGTATATCTATATATATATCTTTCTCTGTCTGTGTGTGTCATGAAGGAGTGATCCTTCTATTTATAGATAGCAGGCTGGATGCTCACGCGCGCATATATCGGATACGCCTGGATGTGGGGATGCCACGTGGCTGATGCTGGCGGAGGTGCATGGACGATGTGCCCCAAGTTGTAGTAGAATCTGCTCGAACTATTTCGTTGGGCTGCGGAGGAGCTGACACATGGTAGTTGCTGAGATTTGGTTATTACTGAGATCTTGGGTGGTTAGTACCCATTCTTTGAATAGAACTGAGTCAAAGGACGCGTGGCGTATGCCTGTGGCTCAAAGATCTCGGTTTTGGAGGAGAGTGATCTGTCGGGGTGCGCCTAGGATCGGGCGCATGGAGGCGACTTAGTCCTATGAGTTTTAGGCATCATGGACAAGTCTGGGCATATGGCTTTTGAGGTGTATGCAGAGCTTTGCATCAAGGTGCACCTAGGATTAGGTGCAGGGGAGGCGACTTGGTCTCATGACTTTTAGGAGTCATGAGCAAGTCCAGGCGCATGGCTTTTGAGGCATATGTAGAGCTTAGTCTTTTGTTGCTTGAGATCAGAAGTGAGCTGAGGGGGAGTATACCCACTGGGGCGCACGCAGTCTTCTGGGAACATGGCCATGAGGCACATACGAATGATCGATCGGCCATATGGCAGTTGTTACCGACCCAAGGTGTAATGATGGTGCTGACATCAGCGGCTCTTCGTTTTCTGTAAAGGGCTGCTGATTGGACGACTCTTGGATTGCATCCCCGCCTTTGTCATTCAGCATTAAATGCTTGATGGTGATCAGTTTGAAGAGGGTGCATTGGTGAGTGCCCCTTTGGGCGCATGGGTCTCTGGCCCATTTGAGCGCATCCCTGCATGATGTTGATGGCGCATCAGCCAAGTGTCTCATCCTCTTTGGCTCGTCTGTTGAGTTCTTTGAGGCGTTAATGGTTGTTTTAACTTGGTTGAATTCGAAGGGGCAGATTTATCACCATAAATACAAGTTTATTGCACTGACTTCGGGGAAGTTGCCACTTGGCGTATGGGTTTGATTTGCCCTGGCCTGTAAGTAGCAGCATGAAGAGAAGTTTTGTTTCTCGTTTCACTTTTCTTTCCTTCATGGAGACGAACTCGATCGGTCCCTTGCCTTGGCGAGTTGACAATGAACTCATTCTGAAGACAAAGATGTGCCGAGTTTGATTTTTTTCACCATCAGCCCTGTGAAAGTGCCTGTTGCATCCAAATATCGGGATCGTCGTGTCCCGACACAGGCTGAAGGTGCCTGTTGCATCCAAATATCGGGGCGGTCGTGTCCCAATTTTTGTTATGCTGGAAGAGCCGCAGGTCGTCGAGTATGCCTGTTGCTTCCGAAGACCGGGGCATCTGTAACGTCCCAGTCCCAAAATATGTAGGACTTGGAACGTAGACATGTCAGCCGTATAATAAATATACGTAAGCTGTAAAATACAGTAGAACCATAACTAATCCCATCCACACAAAATAAATGAATAGAAGATATCATATAATCAACTATGAAATTGTCATTTGGTACATGTAGTTGGGCGGAGACAAATCCATTACCAACTATGAAAAGAAATACATAACAAAAGAACGATTTTGGCGAGTGAAGCGAAGACGATCGAAATGCAATCATCCTCGAAGAAATAGCGACGATCACAGCTAGAGCTAGAACACCTGCGAAAGACAATAGCACACACCTGGCGAGATAACCAGGTCCTCAGAGGGACGTAACAAGACACATAATATCATGCCATATAAACTGAATAAATATTGCTCAAATAAATAAGTCAATTGAATTATAACATGGTCCAATACACACCTATTGAACGAGCGTACCATCCCCCCAACCAAACAAGGACAGGAGATGGTAAACTAATACACGGTGACGTATCTTTCCATGCTATGAATCCAATATGGTATTCGGACCCCCAACAAGGTTCAATACCTTCTCATCGAAGTAGCAAGTCACACCTACAACCAAACAAGGACAAGATGTGACGAACTAATCCGCGACAAGTTTTTGTTCCAAGCCACGGTCAGAAACAAGTACCCAAACCAAAAGTACTCGTACCTAACGGATAAAGGTGCCTAACCGTTCTAAGTGAAATATAGTTAAGAACAATCCTTTCTACGCATGGGCACTGGCTAAATAGGATCGGCGTAGTCCCCCCTTGGGCACCAGAGGCCCCATCTGTGAGAGCATGACATTCCGCAGAATCGCCAGTAGCCGTCAGTAATCATGGGTAATCTGACCCGCGTCTCCGGCGGAGTTCACGGGTTACAAAAAGAGAAAGTACATCGAAGCCCATACGCTAAGGAATTGTCCTCCCCGCCCAATGCCTACTATGTTATATCCACAATAGAAAACCTCTATAACTGCTAAGTCAAACTAGCATGCAACCTCTATTAGCGGTTATTCCTATTGCACGGCTTGTACGTACTGGTGGCCAGCCAATCACGCACGTCCGTGTTCTACATGCGACACACAACTTCGTGGTACAACGTGTCAAGGCCATGAATGCAACACACAAAGGTGGTCCCTTAAATCTAGGTTTAATGTGTAAGAAAAATAATACATAGCAGGAAATATAAATGAATAGTAAGTTCTAACAGTAAGCCATGTATCACAGTTTATTTTGCATAAAAAAATAACACTAATGCATAAAATATGAGCTAAAATAAATAAACAGCAAATGACAAGGTGTCTTGCCTGGTAGGACGCCTGGTGTGCCGCGATGATGAATGTGGCACGAACTGTGATGTCGGTGTAATAACTATGCAGGGTGACTTCTGATGGTGGCATGGACAGTTCCATTGGGTCCAGAAGGGTAACTTAATTAAGGTGGACATAAGGTAGTACGGATTTGGTAACAAAACAGGAATAAGAGGATTTAGTCACGGACCGGAGGAAATCGAAGGAAATAATATATATACAAATTTAGAAAAACTATTTATAATAATCGAAAACTAGTTTGAGTCTAAAAGAAATACTTAAAGTCAAAAATTGTTTTCGGCAATACTCTAAGTTGTCGAAATTGGATAATTAGATAGAAGCTCTATTTTTATTAGTAAAATAATATTTTATAGATTTTTAAAAATAAAGGAAAATTTGATTTAGGCTAAACTATATTTTACTAATAAAAAGTTATTGATAGATATTTACAAATCTAGAAAACTAGTTTAAGACAAAAAACCTAATTTTTGTTGAAGTTAAATTTTTAGTGAAAACTATCTTTGAAAACGGTTAGAAAATAATGTGTCCATAAAATTTCTAAAATAATAATAGCAGCAAATAAATAGTTTTTATTTTTACAAAAATAACAACAATATACAAAATGAAAATGAAAATACTAATAATAATAATAATAATATTAATAATAATAATAATAATAATAATAGTGACAATGAAATAATAATAGTAATAATAACAATAATAATAAGATGAATAATAATAATAATAATAATAATAATAATAATAATAATAATAATAATAATAATAATAATAATAATAACAGTACTCCTCCTCTTCTCAAGTTTGAAGGAAAAATAAAATAATAATAATAATAACACTTAGTAATTATAAATCCTAGTCAACGTTCACAAATCAAATTAACAAAAGTATTTGACTAGAAAAAAATAAAAATAAAATAAAATGAAATATAAACTTTGAGAACAGCTGTTCTTGAGAGAACAGCCCGTTAATTAAGCAACCAAAAGAAAGAAGAGAGAGAAAGTTCAGGAGAGGATGAGAGTGGGAAGGAGAGGAGGGAAAGCGGCCAGCGACGGAGAACGGGGAACGGCAGGCAGAGGAAGGAGGAAGGAATGAGTGGCAGAGAAATGGCGGTACGGCGCGCTCAGGTGGCTAGGGCACCGCAAGCGGCGGAGGGCGAGTCACTGCAAGGGAAGAGGGCGCACGCGCCTCCGGTGCGGTGGCGACGGCGGTGCTCGCCGCGTCGGGGTCGGGTGGCGGTTGGCTGGGCGTCGAGAGGAAGACGGAGGGGGTTCGGCTAAGGCGGTGGAGGCGGCGGATCTGGCCGCGAAGGCTGGCGGGCAAGGGTTCGTTCGCACGGGCGGCTGGAGGCGGCGCCACGGCGAGGAGGTCGGTACGGGAAACCACGGCGGACGGCGGAGCTCGCCGGCCACGGGGAGGTTAGTCTAGGGCTTGGGGTTTTATTTCTTTTCCTCTTCCTCTTGAATTGGGGTGGTGATGTCTGGGAACTCGTCGGGTCAGGGCGGCGGGTCTGGGTGACGTTGGTGGTGATTTGGTCAGTTGCGGTGGTGAGGGTTCATGGTGCTGTGGGTTTCCGACGACGGGAAGAGGGGGACGGAGAGATGTTGTAGAGGAGGATGGTCGAGGTGGTGCTGACGACGGTGATTGGGTTCTGTGGCGGCGGTTAGGACGATGGTGGCGGTAGTAGGGATTGGATGTGGTGATGGGGTTCGGGAAGGCGACATCGGCTAAATTGCCGAGGCTGGGTTATAGGTTGCGGTGTCAGTTTCTGGTATGGTCGGAAGAGGTTGGGGTGGAGCGGAGTTGGGGATGGCAGTGGTGATTGGCAGAGTTAGGGTTAGGTTAGGAACTAGAGATTTGGAGAGTAGGAAATTGGGGATTTGATGTATCGTGCCGGGGTTGTCGGCACGGATGAGGAGCAATGTATATGTATAAATAATAAAATAAAAATTTGGACGGGGAACACGGACACGATGCACGCACATTTGGTTGTGGAATTTGGAGAACAGAAATATGGATGAGTACCTGTCTATTTATAGGATGTGGGATTTCCCAATTGGATAAGAATTAGGAGTAGTTTAAACCCAATTAGATAATTCAATCTATAAATTTAAATTAATTCAATAAATCCAAATCTAAATACAAATCTCATTTAAATCTAATTAAATTAGATCCCTTTAGTTTAAATCAAATAAATCAAATTCGAAATATATATATATATTAATTTAATCTATTTAAATAAATCTAAAAAATCAAATCAAGATTTAAATTGCCTCAATAAATTCAAAATGTGTTTTCCAAAAATATTAATAATATTAATTTTGAAAATAATAAATATTTTTAAATGTCTTTTTGAATAATAAAATATTAATATTAATAAATTTTGAAAATGGAATTATATATAAATTCAAATTAATGTATCTCATATGCAAGGAATATTTGCATAAAATACACTTTAAGTAAAATACAAATAATTATTATATATTATTTGAACTATATAAAAATAGAAAAAATGTTTTACTAAAAATATGTACGCTCGCACATATTCGCACTCGTCGAGCAATTACGAAAAACAAAATTTTGCGCACAACGTACAATACGACTACGCGACGTACAATACAAAATTTTAAATCTGTACAAATTTTAATAAAAAATATATAGTAGAAATTTAGGGATTTTACATCCTACCCAACTTAAAAGAATTTCGTCCTCGAAATTAAGAATTAGTAGGGGGTGAGAAGACACAAGGGGGTATCGGTAATGAATACGATCAAGTTACTGGACGAGGCAAAGAAACGACGTTCAATGCAAACATGTATTAGAAAATCGCAATTTTAAATAATGACGAAAATAAATCATGGATATGGCTAACTAAAGTCAGAGGGAAATTGATTAGGGTTAAAGTTAGTCATGATAACATGGAAGGAGTAATATGGTATCAAAATGAGAGACCAAAAAGATAGGTTTTGAGAGTAGGTTGAGGGCACGATTTAAGAGAGTAAATTTGGTTTACTTCTAAGTTGAGCGATTAGAGGGTCATGATAGTAAGTATAGGGCCGAGAAAGAGGACGAGGAGTTTAGGATGAAGATATAGCAACATTGAGTGATAATGGTCATAATCGGTAGATAGGCTAGAGAAGTTCTAGTAAAATAATTTCGTCCTTCTAAAATAGGTGAAGGCGAAAGCAATATAGAGTTCGAAGGAGACATTATCGAATACGAATACGTGGTTCAAGGGTGACCGAATAATTCAAAAGGAGCTGTCAAGGCAGTCGTGGATGGAACTCTAGAGGGTAAGTTTTACTATATCGCATCCACGTAGATTGAAAAGGCGAACCAAAGTGCACTCGGTTGATCAGACCATCATGCACCGGTTCTGACTAGACAATATGTTAGTGGACATGTCCAAATAACATATGTCTTGAAACAAGCTTGATAAAAGAATAAGCTTGCAAAAACTAGGCTAGATTAGCATCATTAGTCTAAATAGTAAAAATATAGGCACGTGAGATTAAGATTGAAATAAAGAACCAACATGAATAGTTTAAGAGTCATAAGGATCTAAGTCTTGTTTATTCCTATACCATTATTCTATAGTTTTATTGACCAAGACTTGGTTGACCAAATGGGTTAAATTCCTTTAGTCTCTATAGTCTAAATAATACTATTTGTATTCCTTTAATGGTCAAGGGTGTGTCAGGTCGTGGGATTTTCTACCCAACTTAAAGAATTAAGCTAAGGGTGTTTGGGACACTAACTAGTAGGGTCAATCTCTAGCAAGCACGAAGTGAAGATTAATGATAGGAGGAAACAAGCAAGATGCAATCGATGAGTCGGTCAAATATGGAATCGAGGAAAGAGGTCAAGTATGTGGATGAGATCCTAGACTTCTAATCCTATTCGCAGGTGTAAAACCCCTAAATTTCTACTATTTTTTTATATTAAATTTGGTACTGATTTAAAATTTTGTATTAAACGTCGCACAGTCGTATTGTACGTCGCGTACGAAATTTTATTTTTCGTAAATGCTCGACGAGTGCGAATATGTACGAGCGTACATATTTTAGAAAAATATTTTGTTCTATTTTTATATAGTTCAAATAATAGATATAATAATTAGTTTTGCTATCAATTCTAAGCTTGTTATTTTTTCGACATTTCTAAAAGTTATTAGTAATAAATAATATTTTGTATACTAGAAAAGCATAATTATGTAAAGAATATTTGTGCTTGGATATATATTTCATAAATGTTTTATTAAGTTTATTTTTAAATAATAATGTTTTTTCAAAATTATTATAATAGCATTTTTGGAAAACATATTTTGAAAATATTGTGGTAATTTAAATCTTGATTTAATTTTTGGATTTATTTAAATATATTAAATTAATATCTATATTTGGAATTTGAATTATCTCATTTGGTTTTAAAATAAAAGGTAGAAATTAATTAGATTTAAATTGGATTTTGATTTGGATTGGATTTATTGAATAAATTTAAATTAATACATGAATTATCTAATTGGGTTTTAAACATTCTTAGTCCTTATCCAATTGGGAATTTCCACATCCTATAAATAGGCAGGTACTCCTCCATTATTTCTCCACAAGCTATAATTATTCCATAATTATTTCTCCAACCAACGTGTGTGCATCGTGTCCGTGTTCCACCATCCATAATCTTATTCTATTGTTTACAATTACATCAATTCCTCGTTCGGACACATCCCCGACACGACTTCGACTCCACCCGTCATGTATGACACAAACCCTAGTCCTAATCCTAACCCTAACCCTAATTTTGGCCGAAGCGCTCACCGGATTCCGCCATCTCGACCCCTCCATTACACCTGCCCCCGTCAAAACCACCACTGTCTCCACCTTGTCTCGGTCTCCTCGACCAAATGCCACCCAACATCACCACACCGCCACCAGTATACCATCGCCCTTGCCATCACCGCCACCACTGCCAACAACCACCACGGCCACGGCCACTGGCCGAAAAACCGACCGCCATAGCCAGCCCAAACCCCCCACCATCATCGTCGCCACCGCAATCATGGTCGACCAGAAAACCCTAAACAAAATAAAAACAAACACCCCCGCCACCACCGCTTACCTCCCCGTGGCCGGCGAGCTCCGCCGTCCGCCGTGGTTTCCTTCCCCGACCTCTTCGTCGTGCCTCCACAAGACCGCCGTGCGAGCGCCGCCCTGCAGCGTCGCCTCCAGCCGCCGTCACCCAGCCCATCGTCAGCCTGGCTTTACCTACGATAAACCCTCGCCGCGACCGCCGCCGCCACTCTCGGCCGGCAGCTCCGGCCAGAAACTCTCCGCCCGACGCCGATCACCCTTTCCCGAGCCGCCGACCCTCACTTCCCCTCCGCCGCGCGCGTCTCCACCATGTGCCGCGCTCTGCCGAACCCGACCGCGACCGCTCCCTCCTACGGCCGGCCGACCGCCACCTCCGCTCTCCCCTCTCCACCTCTCTCTCTTTCTCCTGATTGTCCCTTCTCTCTCTCTCTCTCTCTCCTCTCTTCTCAATTTCTTGATTTTTCCTCCTCTCTCTCTTTCTTCTTTTACTCGGGACGAGAGCAGGCAGCACTGGCTGCCTTTGGGGTTTTCAATGTTTCGTTTTTTTGGTTTTATTTTACTTTAATTTATCTCATTTTCTTCTTTCTTCTTTTTCTTTTCCAAAGATTATTGTAGGAATTAAGTAGATTATTATTATTATTAATATTATTTGTTATTTTATTATTGATATTACTATTAGATGTTGATTAATGATTTAGTTATATTTTGGTGAAAGCAACACTACAGCTGTTGTACACTGTTATTGTTATTATTATTATTATTATTATTATTATTATTATTATTTTCTAGTGTATATGATATAACCTAAATACATACATATCTTGTAATCATAGTTTTTTTATTTATTTATTCAGTTTGAGTAACTATACTAATAGTACTTGTTATATAAAATTTATACTTTCAAAGATGTGGTGAAAAATATTTCATGTTTTCGTATCTAAATAAATTATAGCTTTTTAAAACCCTAGAAAAATCTACTTTTAGCTAGCTTAAATAAATCACTACTTTGGTCTACAGAATTTTAGTCTTGAACCTAGATGATTTTGAGATTCTCAGATATTATATATATTTTCAAGTATTATAAAATATTTTCGAAATCGTATATAGATTAATTATCCAAATTCTTCCTATTATCGACCCTTGTCCATGACTAATCCTAGATTCCTATTTCCTCGCCAAATCTGTACTTCTCCATGTCCACCCTAACTAAATTAACCCTTCTTACCCAATAGAACTGTCCGTGTCACCACCCGAGGTCACATTGCATAGTTGTCGCACCGAAGTCGCAGTTCATGCCACCTTGATCATCGCAGCACACCAGACGTCCTACCAGGCAAGACACCTTATCATTTGCTGTTTAATTATTTTAGCTCATATTTTATGCATTGTTCATTATTTTCTTTATGCAAAATAAACTGTGATACATGGCATAACCTGTTAGAACTTACTATTCATTTATATTTCCTGCTATGTATTATTTTTCTTACACATTAAACCTAGATTTAAGGGACCACCTTTATGTGTTGCATTCATTGGCCTTGACACGTAGTACCACGAAGTTGTGTGTCACATGTAGAACACGGACGTGCGTGATTGGCTGGCCACCAGTACATACAAGCCATGCGATAGGAATAACCGCTAATAGAGGTTGCATGCTAGTTTGACTTAGCGGTTATAGAGGTTTTGTGTTGTGGATACAACATAGTAGACATTGGGCGGGGAGGACAATTCCTTAGCGTATAGGCTTCGATACACTTTTCCTTGTGACCCGGAAGCTCCGCTGGAGATACGGGGTTGATGACCCATGATTACTGACGGCCACTGACGATTCTGCAGAACGTCATGCTCTTACTGATGGGGCTTCTGGTTCCCCAAGGGGGGACTATGCCGATCCTATTTAGCCAGGGCCCATGCGTAGGAAGGATTGTTCTTAACTACATTTTACTTAGAACGGTTAGGCACCTTTATCCGTTAGGTATGAGTACTTTTGGTTTGAGTACTTGTATCTGACCGTGGCTTGGAACAATAACTTGTCATAGATTAGTTCGTCACATCTTGTCCTTGTTTGGTTGTTGGTGTGACTTACTACTTCGATGAGAAGGTATTGAACCTTGTTGGGGTCCGAATACCATATTGGATTCATAGCATTGAAAGATGCGTTACCGTGAATTAGTTTACCATCTCCTGTCCTTGTTTGGTTGGGGGATGGTACACTCGTTCAATAGGTGTGTATTGGACCATGTTATAAATTCAATTAACTTATTTATTTGAGCAATATTTATTCAGTTTATATGGCATGATATTATGTGTCTTGTTATGTCCCTCTGAGGACCTGGTTATCTCGCCAGGTGTGTGCTATTGTCTTTCGCAGGTGTTCTAGCTCTAGCCGTGATCATCGCTACTTCTTCGAGGATGATTGCGCTTGGATCGTCTTCGCTTCGCTCGCCAAAATCTTTCTTTGTTATGTATTTCTTCTCATAGTTGGTAGTGGACTTGTCTCCGCCCAACTATATGTACCAAATGACAATTTCATAGTTGATTAT
This sequence comes from Iris pallida, assembly GCA_029216955.1. Lineage (NCBI taxonomy): Eukaryota > Viridiplantae > Streptophyta > Magnoliopsida > Asparagales > Iridaceae > Iris > Iris pallida. The sequence continues at coordinate 4,300,510 of JANAVB010001997.1, forward strand.
ATGATATCTTATATTCTTTTATTTGTGTGGATGAGATTAGTTATGGTTCTACTGTATTTTACAGCTTATGTATTCATACGAGAATTCCATATATTGGAGTGTACTTCGTATGAATACAGCTGGCATGTCTACATTCCTAGTCTTACGTATTCTGGGACTGGAGCGTTACATGTTTTTGTGGTGGCCCATGCAGGTCTAGATAAATTATTTGGTTACTTTACCGTACCAAGCAAGCCTGCGAATAGAATTAGAAGTCTAGGATCTCATCCACATACTTGACCTTTTCCTCGATTCCATATTCGACCGGCTTATCGATTGCATCTTGCTTGATTCCTCCTATCATTATTCTTATCTTTCCTTCGTGCTTGCTAGAGATTGACCCTACTAGTTGGATGTCCCAAAACACCCTTAGCTTAATTCTTTTAAGTTGGGTAGAACACCCCACGACCTGACACACCCTTGACCATTAAGAGAATACAAATAGTATTATATAGACCATAGAGACTAGGGGAATTTAACCCATTTGGTCAACCAAGCCTTGGTCAATAAAACCGTAGAATGATTGTATAGGAATAAACAAGACTTAGATTCTTATTACTCTTAGACTATTCATATTTATTTTATTTCATCTACCATCGTGCCTATATTTTTACTATCTAGACTAATGATGCTAATGTAGCCTAGTTTTTACAAGCTTATTCTTTTATCGAGCTTGTTCAAGACATATATTATTTGGGTCGTTTCCACTAACATATTGTCTAATCAGAACCGGTGCGTGATGGTCTAATCAACCTAGTGCACTTTGGTTCGCTTTTATCTATCGTTCTACGTGGATGGAGACATAGCTAAACTTGCCATCTAGAGTCTCCTCCACGACTGCCTTGAAAATCCCTTTGAAATGAAAATTCCTTTGAAATTATTCAATCGTCTTTGAATCACATATTCGTATTCGATAACGCCTCCTTCGAACTCTATATTGCGTTCGCCTTCACCTATTTTAGAAGGACGAATGCGTTATACTAGAACTTCCTCTAGCCTTCCTATCGACTATGACCATTCTCACTCGATGTTGCTATATCTTCACCCTAAACCACTCGTCCTTCTCTTGGCCCTATATTTGCTATCATGAACCTTCCAAGTCACTTAAATTAGGCATGAACCTAATCGATCTCTTATTCGTGCCTCAACCTACTAGGTCTCTAACTTATTTCTCTTGATACCATATCATTCTCTATTGCATGATACTCTTGATTTAAACTTTAACCCTTAATCTTCTACTCGTGCCTTAACTCACGACCCTCGTAACCATACCCGTATTAAATTCTATGATTTTGATCACGATTTCTTACGACATGATTTTTGTGAAAACATTGTCGTTGTTTGTTCCCCATCGATACCCCCTTGTGTCTTCTCATCCCCTACTAATTCTTAATTTCGAGGACGAAATTCTTTTAAGTTGGGTAGGATATAAAACCCCTAAATTTCTACTATTTTTTATATTAAATTTGGTACTGATTTAAAATTTTGTATTATACGTCGCGTAGTCGTATTGTACGTCGCGTACGAAATTTTATTTTTCGTAAATGCTCGACGAGTGCGAATATGTACGAGCGTACATATTTTAGAAAAATATTTTGTTCTATTTTTATATAGTTCAAATAATAGATATAATAATTAGTTTTGCTATCAATTCTAAGCTTGTTATTTTTACGACATTTCTAAAAGTTATTAGTAATAAATAATATTTTGTATACTAGAAAAGCATAATTATGTAAAGAATATTTGTGCTTGGATATATATTTCATAAATTTTTTATTAAGTTTATTTTTAAATAATAATTTATTTTTGAAATTATTATAATAGCATTTTTGCAAAACATATTTTGAAAATATTAAGGTAATTTAAATCTTGATTTAATTTTTGGATTTATTTAAATATATTAAATTAATATCTATATTTGGAATTTGAATTATCTCATTTGGTTTTAAAATAAAAGGTAGGAATTAATTAGATTTAAATTGGATTTTGATTTGGATTGGATTTATTGAATTAATTTAAATTAATACATGAATTATCTAATTGGGTTTTAAACATTCCTAGTCCTTATCCAATTGGGAATTCCCACATTCTATAAATAGGCAGGTACTCCTCCATTATTTCTCTATAAGCCATAATTATTCCATAATTATTTCTCCAACCAACGTGCGTGCATCGTGTCCGTGTTCCACCATCCATAATCTTATTCCATTGTTTATAATTACATCAATTCCTCGTGTCGGACACATCCCCGACACGACTTCGACTCCATCCGTCATGTAGGACACAAACCCTAGTCCTAATCCTAACCCTAACCCTAATTTTGGCCGAAGCCCTCACCGGATTCCGCCATCTCGACCCTGCCATTACACCAGCCCCTGGACCTCCGTCAAAACCACCACTGTCTCCACCTTGTCTTGGTCACCCCGACCAAACGCCACACGATATCACCATACCGCCACCAGCATACCATCGCTCTCGCCATCACCGCCACCACTGCCAAGAACCACCACGGCCACGGCCACTGGCCGGAAAACCGACCGCCACAGCCAGTCCAAATCCCCTACCATCATCGTCGCCACCGCAATCATGGTCGACCAGAAAACCCCAAACAAAATAAAAACAAACACCCCCGCCACCACCGCTTACCTCCCCGTGGCCGGCAAGCTCCGCCGTCCGCCGTGGTTTCCTTTCCCGACCTCTTCGCCGTGCCTCCGCGAGACCGCCGCGCGAGCGCCGCCCCGCAGCGTCGCCTCCAGCCGCCGTCACCCAGCCCATCGTCAGCCTGGCTTTATCCACGACGAACCCTCGTCGTGACCCCACTCTCGGCCGGCAGCTTCGGCTAGAAACTCTCCGCCCGACGCCGATCACCCTTTCCCGAGCCGCCGGCCCTCACTTACCCTCCGCCGCGCGCGTCTCCACCGCACGCCGCGCTCTGCCGAACCCGACCGCGACCGCTCCCCGCCTGCGACCGGCCGACCGCCACCTCCGCTCTCCCCTCTCCGTCTCTTTCTCTTTCTCCCGATTGTCCCTTCTCTCTCTCTCCTCTCTTCTCAATTTCTTGATTTTTCCGTCTCTCTCTCTCTTTCTTCTTTTACTCGGGACGAGAGCAGGCAGCACTGGCTGCCTTTGGGGTTTTCAATGTTTCATTTTTTTTGGTTTTATTTTACTTTAATTTATTTTATTTTCTTCTTTCTTCTTTTTCTTTTCCAAAGATTATTGTAGGAATTAAGTAGATTATTATTATTATTAATATTATTTGTTATTTTATTATTGATAATACTATTAGATGTTGATTGATGATTTAGTTGTATTTTGGTGAAAGCAACACTACAGCTGTTGTACACTGTTATTGTTATTATTATTATTATTATTATTATTATTATTATTATTATTATTATTATTATTATTATTATTATTATTATTATTATTATTATTATTTTCTAATGTATATGATATAACCTAAATACATACATATCTTGTAATCATAGTTTTTTTTATTTATTTATTCAGTTTGAGTAACTATACTATTAGTACTTGTTATATAAAATTTATACTTTCAAAGATGTGGTGAAAAATATTTCATGTTTTCGTATCTAAATAAATTATAGCTTTTTAAAACCCTAGAAAAATCTACTTTTAGCTAGCTAAAATAAATCACTACTTTGGTCTACAGAATTTTAGTCTTGAACCTAGATGATTTTGAGATTCTCAGATATTATATATATTTTCAAGTATTATAAAATATTTTCGAAATCGTATATAGATTAATTATCCAAATTCTTCCTATTATCGACCCTTGTCCATGACTAATCCTAGATTCCTATTTCCTCGCCAAATCTGTACTTCTCCATGTCCACCCTAACTAAATTAACCCTTCTTGGCCCAATGGAACTGTCCGTGTCACCACCCGAGGTCACATTGCATAGTTGTCGCACCGAAGTCGCAGTTCATGCCACCTTGATCATCGCAGCACACCAGGCGTCCTACCAGGCAAGACACCTTGCCATTTGCTGTTTAATTATTTTAGCTCATATTTCATGTATTGTTCATTATTTTCTTTATGCAAAATAAACTGTGATACATGGCATAACCTGTTAGAACTTACTATTCATTTATATTTCCTGCTATGTATTATTTTTCTTACACATTAAACCTAGATTTAAGGGACCACCTTTGTGTGTTGCATTCATTGGCCTTGACACGTAGTACCACGAAGTTGTGTGTCGCATGTAGAATACGGACGTGCGTGATTGGCTGGCCACCAGTACGTACAGGCCGTGCGATAGGAATAACCGCTAATAGAGGTTGCATGCTAGTTTGACTTAGCGGTTATAGAGGTTTTGTGTTGTGGATACAACATAGTAGGCATTGGGCGGGGAGGACAATTCCTTAGCATATGGGCTTCGATGCACTTTCCTTTGTGACCCGGAAGCTCCGCTGGAGATACGGGGTTGATGACCCATGATTACTGACGGTTCTGCGGAACGTCATGCTCTTACTGATGGGGCCTCTGGTGCCCCAAGGGGGGACTATGCCGATCATATTTAGCCAGGGCCCATGCGTAGGAAGGATTGTTCTTAACTACATTTCACTTAGAACGGTTAGGCACCTTTATCCGTTAGGTATGAGTACTTTTGGTTTGAGTACTTGTATCTGACCGTAGCTTGGAACAATAACTTGTCGCAGATTAGTTCGTCACATCTTGTCCTTGTTTGGTTGTAGGTGTGACTTACTACTTCGATGAGAAGGTATTGAACCTTGTTGGGGTCCGGATACCATATTGGATTCATAGCATGGAAAGATACGTTACCGTGAATTAGTTTACCATCTCCTATCCTTATTTGGTTGGGGGGATGGTACGCTCGTTCAATAGGTGTGTATTGGACCATGTTATAAATTCAATTAACTTATTTATTTGAGCAATATTTATTCAGTTTATATGGCATGATATTATGTGTCTTGTTACGTCCCTCTGAGGACCTTATTATCTCGCCAGGTGTGTGCTATTGTCTTTCGCAGGTGTTCTAGCTCTAGCCGTGATCATCGCTACTTCTTCGAGGATGATTGCGCTTGGATTGTCTTCGCTTCGCTCGCCAAAATCTTTCTTTGTTATGTATTTCTTCTCATAGTTGGTGGTGGACTTGTCTCCGCCCAACTACATGTACCAAATGACAATTTTATAGTTGATTATATGATATCTTCTATTCTTTTATTTGTGTGGATGAGATTAGTTATGGTTCTACTGTATTTTACAGCTTATGTATTCATATGAGGTTTCCATATATTGGAGTGTACATCGTATGAATACAGCTGACATGTCTACGTTCCTAGTCTTACGTATTTTGGGACTGGGGCGTTACAGCAGGCTTGCTTGGTACGGTAAGGTAACCAAACAATTTATCTTGACCTGCATGGGCCACCACAAAAACATGTAACGCCCCAGTCCCAAAAAACGTAGGACTTAGAACGTAGACATGTCAGCCGTATAATAAATATACGTAAGCTGTAAAATGCAGTAGAACCATAACTAATCTCATCCACACAAAATAATTGAGTAGAAGATATCATATAATCAACTATGAAATTGTCATTTGGTACATGTAGTTGGGCGGAGACAAATCCACTACCAACTATGAAAAGAAATACATAACAAAAGAACGATTTTGGCGAGCGAAGCCAAGACGATCCAAATGCAATCATCCTCGAAGAAATAGCGACGATCACGGCTAGAGCTAGAACACCTGCGAAAGACAATAGCACACACCTGGCGAGATAACCAGGTCCTCAGAGGGACGTAATAAGACACATAATATCATGCCATATAAACTGAATAAATATTGCTCAAATAAATAAGTCAATTGAATTATAGCATGGTCCAATACACACCTATTGAACGAGCGTACCATCCCCCCAACCAAACAAGGACAGGAGATGGTAAACTAATTCACCGTGACGTATCTTTCCATGCTATGAATCCAATATGGTATCCGGACCCTAACAAGGTTCAATACCTTCTCATCGAAGTAGTAAGTCACACCTACAACCAAACAAGGACAAGATGTGACGAACTAATCCGCAAAAAGTTATTATTCCAAGCCACGGTGAGATACAAGTACCCAAACCAAAAGTACTCGTTCCTAACGGATAAAGGTGCCTAACCGTTCTAAGTGAAATATAGTTAAGAACAATCCTTCCTACGCATGGGCCCTGGCTAAATAGGATCGGCGTAGTCCCCCCTTGGGCACCAGAGGCCCCATCAGTTAGAGCATGACGTTCCGCAGAATTGCCAGTGGCCGTCAGTAATCATGGGTAATCTGACCCGCGTCTCCGACGGAGCTCACGGGTTACAAAAAGGAAAAGTGCATCGAAGCCCATACGCTAAGGAATTATCCTTCCCGCCCAATGCCTACTATGTTGTATCCACAACAGAAAACCTCTATAACCGCTAAGTCAAACTAGCCTGCAACCTCTATTAGCGGTTATTCCTATCTCATGGCTTGTACGTACTGGCGGCCAGCCAATTACATACGTCCGTGTTGTACATGCGACACACAACTTCGTGGTACAACTTGTCAAGGCCATGAATGCAACACACAAAGGTGGTCCCTTAAATCTAGGTTTAATGTGTAAGAAAAACAATACATAGCAGAAAATATAAATGAACAGTAAGTTCTAACAGGTTAAGCCATATATCACAGTTTATTTTGCATAAAGAAAATAATACTAATGCATGAAATATGAGCTAAAATAAATAAACAGCAAATGGCAAGGTGTCTTGCCTGGTAGGACGCCTGGTGTGCCGCGATGATGAATGTGGCACGAACTGTGATGTCGGTCTAATAACTATGCAGGGTGACTTTTAATGGTGGCATGGACAGTTCCATTGGATCCAGAAGGGTAACTTAGTTAAGGTGGACATAAGGTAGTACGAATTTGGTAACAGAACCGGAATAAGAGGATTTAGTCACGGACTGGAGAAAATCGAAGGAAATAATATATATACAAATTTAGAAAAACTATTTATAATAATCGAAAACTAGTTTGAGTCTAAAAGAAATACTTAAAGTCAAAAATTGTTTTCGGCAATACTCTAAGTTGTCCAAATTGGATAATTAGATAAGAGCTCTATTTTTATTAGTAAAATAATATTTTATAAATATTTAAAAATAAAGGAAAATTTGATTTAGGCTAAACTATATTTTACTAATAAAAAGTTATTGATAGATATTTACAAATCTAGAAAACTAGTTTAAGACAAAAAACCTAATTTTTGTTGAAGTGAAATTTTTAGTGAAAACTATCTTTGAAAACGGTTAGAAAATAATGTGTCCATAAAATTTCTAAAATAATAATAGCAGCAAATAAATAGTTTTTATTTTTACAAAAATAACAACAATATACAAAATAAAAATAAAAATACTAATAATAATAATAATAATAATAATATTAAGAATAATAATAATAATAATAGTGACAATAAAATAATAATAATAATAATAACAATAATAATAAGATGAATAATAATAATAATAATAATAATAATAATAATAACAGTACTCCTCCTCTTCTCAAGTTTGAAGGAAAAATAAAATAATAATTATAATAATAATAACACTTAGTAATTATAAATCCTAGTTAACGTTCACAAATCAAATTAACAAAAGTATTTGACTAGAAAAAATAAAATAAAAATAAAATAAAATATAAACTTTGAGAACAGCTGTTCTCGAGAGAACAACCCGTTAATTAAGCAACCAAAAGAAAGAAGAGAGAGAAAGTTCGGAAGAGGATGAGAGTGGGAAGGAGAGGAGGGAAAGCGGCCGGCGACGAAGAACGGGGAACGACAGGCGGAGGAAGGAGGAAGGAGGAAGGAAGGAGAGGCGGAGAAATGGCGGTACGGCACGCTCAGGTGGCTAGGGCACCGCAAGCGGGGGAGGGCGAGTCACTGCACGGGAAGAGGGCGCACGCGCCTTCGGCGCAGTGGCGACGGCGGTGCTCGCCGCGTCGGGGTCGGGAGGCGGTTGGCTGGGCGTCGAGAGGAAGACGGAGGGGGTTCGTCTAAGGCGGTGGAGGCGGCGGATCTGGCCGCGAAGGCTGGCGGGCAAGGGTTCGTTCGTGCGGGCGGCTGGAGGCGGCGCCACGGCGAGGAGGTCGGTACGGGAAACCACGGCGGACGGCGGAGCTCGCCGGCCACGGGAAGGTTAGTCTAGGGCTTGGGGTTTTATTTCTTTTCCCCTTCCTCTTGAATTGGGGTAGTGATGTCTGGGAACTCGCCGGGTCAGGGCGGCGGATCTGGGTGACGTTGGTGGTGATTTGGTCAGTTGTGGTGGTGAGGGTTCATGGTGCTGTGGGTTTCCGACGACGGGGAGAGGGGGACGGAGAGATGCTGTAGAGGAGGATGGTCGAGGTGGTTGTCACGACCCGCACCCGCTAAAAGGGTACGTAACGCGACAACGCCCAGCCCTCACCGAAAAATTGGCTTGGAACGCTGTAGATTTCTACTCTAAACAGTTTATATATATATCAAAAACCTGTCGAGAATATGGTCAACTCCGAACGGAGGACAAGCAATGAATATATATATGAGTACTCAATCACGACTCTAAGATAACAAAGTAAAGACTGAAAGATAAAGACAACAAGACGATAATAAAATAATAACCTGTCAAGTCCAACACAAGAATATATACAAGTCCAAGTCTCTAATACAGTCCATAATAATAACAGTTTCAAAAGTAGCTGGAGACAATGTCCAGTACAAAAGACCTACGCTAACTAAGCAATAGATAGGGTCTCGTCAGGCGGAGCTAAGCCCTGCTGGACCAAAGTCTCCAAGTCTACGCCCACTACGTCATCCGGACCGTAGTAGGTAGAATAGTCTCCCTCGTCAGCATCTGTAATATTTTCAACATATCCTGTCAGGATGGAACGAGTACAATCTACTAACAACAGTTCACAAGATATGACAAAAGCTATAAAACTGTAAATAGAGAGTATATACAAGAAAATATGGAATGTACATGTAAGTATCATGGCAAGGTAAGCTGTAAAACTAGAGCTAGAATAAGACAAGTAAACTGATCATGGCATGTACAAGAATCAAGAGTCATATATCTAGGTGTGTGAGAACTAGCTGCAATATGTAGCCGGCTTGGGAACTTGAACAAAATAGTAACAGGCCTGGCTAATCATACGTGGGGTGTATGATCAACACTCACAATCAATAGGTGCACAATGGGTGCACAATAGGCTTTGACCACATATCTACACTAATACTCCCCGCCCCCGACTGGTAGGATGGATCCAAGCAAGACACGTTATGACACGAGATTATACGAGAAGGGAGCAAGTCTCCTCGAGAATCGGTGTCCATATACTGCACAAGAACTACAAGGAAGCTTGCACAAGATATACCAAGATAACGAAGAATAACATCTCATGTCGGGATCCATGAATACCAATCCGTGTGACCAATGTGTCGAGAACAAGCATATCCACACTAATTACATGAATCATAACAATCATTATAAATTGGAAAAGTGTCAGAGAATGTACTCGCCTGAAATATAATATGGTATATCAACCGGAGCAAATACAGCGTCTCGAGGACCTATAGAGAACAAGACGTATCAATACTCTATTTAGGAATTAAAGTCAAGACAATTTAAATCCCATTTAGTCATTCTAGGTCAAGACACGTCAAACTAGCCTGTACGAGGTCAACCTAAGTCATATTAGGTCTAACTGGGTCATACTGGGTCAATGCAAGTCAAATGGGATTAATCTAGGTCAATTTGAGTCAACAGTTGACTTTTGGTCAACCGGTCAACTCTGGTCAACCGTGGTCAGCTCTGGGTCACTGGTGACTAACAGTTGACTTTTGGTCAACTGCACAAGTCTAATGGAATTTGGAACTAAATTGGGTAAAGTGTTGACCCATAGTTGACTCTTGGTCTAAAAAGTCAACCGTGGTCAACCGGGGTCAAGACTAAGTCTAGACGGCTATTTCTACCCATTACCAACCTCTACAACCCATATCCAAGTCCATCTTGGACTTCGATACTCATATCTTGGCCATAGGCCAATTATCTATTTTACCCTTAAAAAGGGCAAAATTCTACCTTCGGCGATTATCTAGTTAGCCTACCTACGCTTGATATTTTGACCCGAGCTCCCTAGGGTAGTAAGATACTAGCCTATACAATATTACCTACCAAGATACCTAAGTAAAGTGGATATTTAGTCCATGATACGGCCCATTGCCGATATCTTAAATATTTCAAGATACGAAATGGTACGGCACGATACCGGCGCCCTACAACCCCGATTTCCACTCGGAAGCCTACCCACAAAATCTAATTCATGTATTCTTGCCCCACGCCAAGTTTCAACTCATTCCGATACTCCGAGCTCCGTTTCGCCCTCTAACTCGATCCCCTCTATTTCCTATTTCTCACTTTCTTCCTATTCTTCTAACTTCTTCTAATTCTTAAACTTCTTCTAATCTTCTCTATGTATCTATCTATATACAAACACACACACACTCTCCAATTTCCTTTACACACGCACATAAAGTACAAACACACAAAATACTCAATTTCTCGAATTTTAGCACACTGGGACGACCTGCACACCTTTAAGGCTCTCATGCTCACCTTTAAGGCACTTCTGCTCACCTTTAAGGCTCCTCTGCTCACCTTTAAGGCTCTACTGCATAATTTTTTTCCTGAACAGCATTCTGCACACTTCTAAGGCATTCATGCACAACTACAAGGCTCTCATGCACAACTCTAAGGCTCTAATGCACAACTATAAGCATTGATACATACATATACAATATATATATATACCACTCTCGAAAAGGATTAAACCATAATAAATCCTTAACCTATATTTTAAGGGAACCTACAAAGGCTATGGTCAACTTGTAGAGAATGATCCCCTCTAACATTTATGTGAAGGAATAAATGCAAAAGGAGGAATTTAAAAGGGTTTAAAAATCATACCTAAAAGTGGATTTGAAAAGGAAGAAGAAGGAGTTGGAAAGAAAGTAATGGAGAAGAAGAAGAAACTTAGTGAGGAAGTAAAAGAAGTGGAGGGGGTGGCCCTATAGGTGGCCGGCCATGGTGCCAAGGGGTAGGGGCACTTGTATTTACAAGTTTGCCCCTCGCTAAGCCTAATGCAAAATTAATCCAAAATGGGTTTTGAAAAAAGCTAAAAATAAATAAAAATCATAATTAAACTTAATTACTCATGGGGGACTAGTCCAAGCTCCTAAACCTAAAAGTTTAGTGTGGTGGGCCATGGTCAGCTAACAGGCTAATTACGGCTCAAGTCGAAATTCACCGGGGTCCCGAATTAACTCGGAATGCGATAAAATTCGAACCCGACTCCTATAATAATTAAATAATAATATTCATGAAATAAAATTCCCAAAAATATTATAAAATGGAAAATTATCATTTTATCCCTAACTGGGAAAAGTGAGGGTGACAAGTCTATCCACCTTAAAAAAAAAATTTCGTCCTCGAAATTGAAGACACAAGCACAGGAAATCACAAACAGAAATAAAAGAAATAGATTTATACCTCAGGGCACGAAAAGATAAGGGAAACGCTCCCGCATGTCGCCCTCCCTCTCCCAGGTAGACTCACCTGGAGAGTAATGTCTCCATGCAACCCGAACCAAGGGTATGACCTGGTTCTGGAGCACCTTCTCCATGCGATCCAGAATCTCCACCGGCTGTTCTGGATAACTGAGAGTAGGTCCCACCTGTATCGCTGAATGGTCCAATATATGGCTAGGATCTGCCACGTACCGCCTCAGCTGAGATACATAAAACACGTTGTGCACTCCCTCGAGCCTGGTAGGCAAGTCCAGTCGGTAGGCTACTGCACCGATCCTCTCTAAGATGGTGAAAGGTCCGATGTAGCGCGGACTGAGCTTCCCACCGCCGCCAAAGCGAATAGTGCCACCTATCGGGGATATCCTCAGAAATACCATGTCACCAACCTAGACACAAGACAAAAACTCAACACACATCTAACAAACAATCACAACAAACACGACAAGAACTGAAACTAACCTCGAACTCTAACGGTCTCCGGTGACTATCGGCCCAATGCCGCTGTCTATCCTGAGCCACCCGAAGTCTGTCTCTAATCAATTTGACCTTCTCGGCCGCATCCACAACCATCTCCGGCCCAAGAAGCGCCCGCTCGCCGACATCGTCCCAAGACAAGTGAGTACGGCATCTCCGTCCATATAGAGCCACAAATGGTGATATCTCTATACTGGCCTGGTAGCTGTTGTTGTAAGCAAACTCTACCAAGTGAAGGTGGTCCTCCCAAGATCCTCCGAAGTCCAAGACACAGGTACGCAGCATATCCTCGAGGGTCTGAATCGTCCTCTCCGACTGCCCGTCTGTCTGAGGGTGGTATGCGGTACTGAACTTGAGCGATGTGCCCAAGCTAAGCTGCAAACTCTGCCAGAAGTGGGAAGTGAATCGGCTGTCCCGATCCGAGACTATACTCACTGGCACCCTGTGTAATCGGACTATCTATCGCACGTACATCTCGGCCAACCTCTCCGTCGACAAACCCACTTTGAAAGGCAAAAAGTGGGCCGATTTGGTAAATCGATCAACAATGACCCAAATCGTATCCTTCCCTCCTGGAGAGCGCAAAAGCCCAGATACAAAGTCCATAGTGATATGCTCCCACTTCTACTCAGGAATGGGTAGTGGCTGGAGCAATCCACCGGGTCTCTACCTCCCGGTCTTCACCTGCTGGCACACCAAGCATCTCGAAACGAACTGAGCCACCTCTCGTTTCATGCCATACCACCAAACATGCTGTCTCAAGTCTCTATACATTTTGTTGGCTCCTGGATGCATAGAGTACTGAGAACGGTGCGCCTCCTGAAGAACCTCCTCCCGAAGTCCTCCGCTCGGCACGCACAATCTGGTACCATGCCTCAACGACCCATCCCCTGCTATAGAGAACTCATCCAACAGCCCTATCTGGACCTGCTTCCTGATGACCCTCAGAGCCTCATCCTCAAACTGAGCTGCCCTGACTCTCTCTATCAGCTCCGACTGCACCTGCAGACCCCACATCTGCGCCTCAAACCCAGGAACTATCACCTCTATGCCCAAGCTCTCCAGATCTGCCAGAAGGTGACGATCCATCGTCAAACACATGGCCACGAGATACCTGCTCAAAGCATCCGCGACCACGTTAGCCTTTCCTGGATGGTACTGCAAGGATATATCAAAATCCTTCATCAGCTCTAACTATCGCCTCTGCCTCATATTCAGCTCCTTCTGGGTAAACACGTACTTCAAGCTCTTGTGGTCAGTATAGATCTCCACACGCTCTCCGTACAGATAGTGTTTCTATAGCTTCAAAGCAAAGATGACCGCTGCCAGTTCCAGATCGTGGGTAGGGTAATTCCTCTCATGAGGACGTAACTGCCTAGATGCATAGGCAATTACCTTCCCGTGTTGCTGAAGCACACAACCCAAACTCCGTCCTGAAGCATCACTGTAGATCGTATAACCACCAAATCCAGATGGCAGCATCAAGATAGGAGCTGTAGTCAACCTCGCCTTCAGCTCCTCGAAGGCGGCCTGGCACTCATCGGACCAAACAAACTCCTCGTCCTTCCTGGTAAGGCAGGTCATCGGCTGGGCAATCCTGGAAAAGTCCTGTACGAACCTCCGGTAATAACCTGCCAGACCCAGAAAACTCCGAACCTCTGCTACTGAGCTCGGCATCGACCAGGACTCCACCGCAGAAATCTTCTTCGGATCCACTGAAATCCCCTCGCCAGAGACAACATGGCCTAGGAACTCCACGCGATCTAAGAAGAACTCGCACTTGGACAGCTTCCCATATAGCTGCTCCCTCCTGAGAGTGTCCAACACAATCCTCAGGTGCTCCTCGTGCTCCTCTGGTGTCTTCGAATAGATGAGGATGTCATCAATGAAGACCACCACAAACCTGTCAAGGTACTGATGAAATACCTTGTTCATCAAGTTCATGAATACCACCGGGGCGTTGGTCAACCCAAACGGCATGACGGTATACTCATACTGGCCATAGCGAGTCCGAAAGGCAGTCTTCGGAATGTCATCCCGCTTCACCTTCAGCTGATGGTACCCGGTGCGTAAGTCGATCTTCGAGAACACCCTCGTCCCGCTCAACTGGTTGAACAAGTCATCAATCATTGGCAAATGATACTTGTTCTTGATGGTAAGGTTGTTGAGCGCCCTGTAATCAATACACAGATGTATCGTACCATCCTTCTTGGGGACGAAAAGAACTGGCGCGCCCTAAGGTGAAGAGCTAGATCGAATAAAGCCCTTGTCCTCCAGTTCGTCGACCTGCTTCTTCAGCTCCGCTAACTCGCTATTGTTGATTCTATAGACGTGCTAGGAGATAGGCTCAGCGCCCGACACTAGGTCTATAGAAAACTCAACATCACGATCTGGCGACATCCCGGGCAGCTCCTCGGGAAAGACATCCAAGAACTCAGCAATGAGTGGATGTGGCAACACTGGCCCCGCCAACAACGCTCCGCAGAATCCATTTCCCTGCTCCACTGCACCCCTGGTGAACTCATACTCCGGCTCTCCCGGCGGCCTAAATAGAATCCTGTCCCCTCTGCAATCGATGCTAGCGTGGTGCGTGCTCAACCAATCCATACCGAGTACCACATCGTAACTCGGAAGTGGCATTACGAGCAAACACGCACTCAGCTCCCGGTCTCTCAAAGAAACTCTCCGCCCCTTGCAAACATTATTAACTAGGATCATGCCATTCCCAGTCATAATCTTGTAAGTCCTACCAAGATATTCAGCAATAATATTGTGCCTAAGAGCAAAAGAAACTGACACAAAACTGTGCATAGCACCTGAATCAAACAATGCTAAGGCAGGAAAAGAATCAAGAAGAACCGAACCTGCAACTACATCTGCGACTGGCTCGATCTCCTTGGCCGCAAGAGCAAAGGCTCTACCCTGACCACCCCGCTGCTGGTGGTGCTGAACAAACCGCTGCTGCTGGATCAGAAGTGGACCCCTCTGCTGCACTGCAGGAACTCTTGCCGGTGCCCTCTGAGCTGTACCAGTAACACGAGGGTTCACTGGACACTCCCTCAACTGATGGCCTGCTCCGCCGCAAAAGAGACACACTTCTAGCCTCTTCTGGCAAACCTCCCAGACGTGACCAGGCTTCTTGCAGAAGTGACAAGGAGTCCCATGCTGTGCCTGCCTCGGCTGAGTGTGCTGCACCTGCTGCTGAACCGGTGCTCTGGCCTGCACCTGCGGCTGGTGATGCTAGAAAGAACGATGCTGAAGCTGAGGGCGCTTAGCAGCTCCTGTGCTGCTACTAGCCCCCGAGAAAAGATCACGCTCCCTCTTGGGCTTCAAGCCCCACTCCCGCTCAACCTTGCGGGCCTCCGCATAGATCTGGGTATATGTCTCATAGAAGGAGGGAATGAGGTGCTTGATATCCCAAGCGAGTCCCTTCCTGAACCGACTTGCCCTGATCTTCGGGTCTCGAACCATGTACTCTGCGTATCGGCTCAGACGGCCGAACTCCGTTGCGTACTCCTCCACAGATAGACTGCCCTGCTGCAGATCCTGGAACTGCCGCACCAGGTCAATCTTGTCCGTGGGGAAAAAGAACTTCTCCTTGAAGAGGAGCATGAACTCTGCCCAAGTATGGCCCTCTCCAGCTAGGGCTGGCTCATTTCTGAACCAGGTGCACGCAATGTCTAGCAACTGCAAACCTACCGCCTCGACCTTTAGGTCGTCTGCCAGGCGGGAGGCCCTCATCTGCCGCTCGATATCCTCGAGCCAATCATCTGCATAGACCACACCCTCGGTCCTGCTAAAGTCATAGGGCCCGAGCTTCTTGAAGTCCTAGATATCTCTGTACCTCGGTCGCGTCCCCAGATGAGGAGCCCTCTGCTCCACGGCTGCAAGGGCCAACTGATGGGCATCCTCCATGCCCTGACGCATCGCGTCTGTCTGTCTCTGCTGAGCCTCGGCCTGGGCTCTCTGAGTCTCCAGTATCTGCTGGAGGAAGGTAAGCATCTGCCCCATATCTGTAGGCAGAGGATGTGGAGGTGGAAGTACGTCTGCAACTAGCGAAGAAATCCGCTGCGCAGGAGGAGGAAGAGCGCCTCCGATAGCTCCCGGCACTACGGGAAGAGCACCCGCTACCCCAGGGACTGTCATCGAGGTAGCTGGAGGAGTACCTCCGAGAGCCCCAACAGAAGTCCCATCTGCGGGGGAAGTGACCGGAGCCTGCCCGCCAGTGGTGGCAGACCTCTCCGTCTCCCCGTGCTCCTTGCCAGAAGAATGAGTCATCACTATCCTGGAGACAAATTGAAAAGAAGATATCAATATGGCACATAAAGGCAATATCAAAGGAGGACAGCTAGAATGCAGTAAATCAATATCAAAGACGGTAAGGAAGATAAGCAAGAAAAGATCCTACTGTGATTGAGCACTCTTAGCCTATAGCCTATCCTAGATACGTACCGCAGGCTCGTAATAGCACTCTAAGTCGAGCGCCACTACGACATCGCACTAATTACGACTTCAGGACCTGCGTGGGCCACCACTAAAACGTGTCACGACCCGCACCCGCTAAAAGGGCACGTGATGCGACAACGCCCAGCCCTCACCGAAAAATCGGCTTGGAACGCTGTAGATTTCTACTCTAAATAGTTTATATATATATATCAAAAACCTGTCGAGAATATGGTCAACTCCGAACGGAGGATAAGCAATGAATATATATATGAGTACTCAATCACGACTCTAAGATAACAAAGTAAAGACTGAAAGATAAAGACAACAAGACGATAATAAAATAATAACCTGTCAAGTCCAACACAAGAATATATACAAGTCCAAGTCTCTAATACAGTCCATAATAATAATAGTCTCAAAAGTAGCTGGAGACAATGTCCAGTACAAAAGACCTACTCTAACTAAGCAATAGGTAGGATCTCGTCAGGCGGAGCTAAGCCCTGCTGGACCAAAGTCTCCAAGTCTATGCCCACTACGTCATCCGGAACGTAGTAGGTAGAATAGTCTCCCTCGTCAGCATCTGTAATATTTTTAACATATCCTGTCAGGATGGAACGAGTACAATCTACTAACAACAGTTCACAAGATATGACAAAAGCTATAAAACTGTAAATAGAGAGTATATACAAGAAAACATGGAATATACATGTAAGTATCATGGCAAGGTAAGCTGTAAAACTAGAGCTAGAACAAGACAAGTAAACTGATCATGGCATGTACAAGAATCAAGAGTCATATATCTAGGTGTGTGAGAACTAGCTGCAATATGTGGCCGGTTTGGGAACTTGCACAAAATAGTAACAGGCCTGGCTAATCATACGTGGGGTGTATGATCAACACTCATAATCAATAGGTGCACAATAGGCTTTGACCACATATCTACACTAATACTCTCCGCCCCCGACTGGTAGGATGGATCCAAGCAAGACACGTTATGACACGGGATTCTACGAGAAAGGAGCAAGTCTCCTCGAGAATCGGTGTCCATATACTGCACAAGAACTACAAGGGAGCTTGCACAAGATATACCAAGATAACGAAGAATAACATCTCATGTCGGGATCCATGAATACCAATCCGTGTGACCAATATGTCGAGAACAAGCATATCCACACTAATTACATGAATCATAACAATCATTATAAATTAGAAAAGTGTCAGAGAATGTACTCGCCTGAAATATAATATGGTATGTCAACCGGAGCAAATGCAGCGTCTCGAGGACCTATAGAGAACAAGACGTATCAATACTCTGTTTAGAAATTAAAGTTAAGACAATTTAAATTCCATTTAGTCATTCTAGGTCAAGACACGTCAAACTAGACTGTACGAGGTCAACCTAAGTCATATTAGGTCTAACTGGGTCATACAGGGTCAATGCAAGTCAAACAGGATTAATCTAGGTCAATTTGAGTCAACAGTTGACTTTTGGTCAACCGGTCAATTTTGGTCAACCGTGGTCAACTCTGGGTCACTGGTGACTAACAGTTGACTTTTGGTCAACTGCACAAGTCTAATGGAATTTAGAACTAAATTGGGCAAAGTGTTGACCCATAGTTGACTCTTGGTCTAAAAAGTCAACCATGGTCAACCGGGGTCAAGACTAAGTCTAGACGGCTATTTCTACCCATTACCAACCTCTACAACCCATATCCAAGTCCATCTTGGACTTCGATACTCATATCTTGGCCATAGGCCAATTACCTATTTTACCCTTAGAAAGGGCAAAATTCTACCTTCGGCGATTATCTAGTTAGCCTACCTACGCTTGATATTTTGACCAGAGCTCCCTAGGGTAGTAAGATACTAGCCTATACAATATTACCTACCAAGATACCTAAGTAAAGTGGACATTTAGTCCATGATACGGCCCATTGTCGATATCTTGAATATTTCAAGATACGAAATGGTACGGTGCGATACCGGCACCCTACAACCCCGATTTCCACTCGGAAGCCTACCCACAAAATCTAATTCACGTATTCTTGCCCCACGCCAAGTTTCAACTCATTCCGATACTCCGAGCTCCGTTTTGCCCTCTAACTCGATCCCCTCTATTTCCTATTTCTCACTTTCTTCCTATTCTTCTAACTTCTTCTAATTCTTAAACTTCTTCTAATCTTCTCTATGTATCTATCTATATATAAACACACACACACACTCTCCAATTTCCCTTACACACGCACATAAAGCACAAACACACAAAATACTCAATTTCTCGGATTTTTGCACACTGGGACGACCTGCACACCTTTAAGGCTCTCATGCTCACCTTTAAGGCACTTCTGCTCACCTTTAAGGCTCCTCTGCTCACCTTTAAGGCTCTACTGCACAGTTTTTTTCCTGAACAGAATTCTGCACACTTCTAAGGCATTCCTGCACAACTACAAGGCTCTCATGCACAACTCTAAGGCTCTAATGCACAACTATAAGCATTGATACATACATATACAATATATATATATATACCACTCTCGAAAAGGATTAAACCATAATAAATCCTTAACATATATTTTAAGGGAACCTACAAAGGCTATGGTCAACTTGTAGAGAATGATCCCCTCTAACATTTATGTGAAGGAATAAATGCAAATGGAGGAATTTAAAAGGGTTTAAAAATCATACCTAAAAGTGGATTTGAAAAGGAAGAAGAAGGAGTTGGAAAGAAAGTAATGGAGAAGAAGAAGAAACTTAGTGAGAAAGTAAAAGAAGTGGAGGGGGTGGCCCTATAGGTGGCCGGCCATGGTGCCAAGGGGTAGGGGCACTTGTATTTACAAGTTTGCCCCTCCCTAAGCCTAATGCAAAATTAATCCAAAATGGGTTTTGAAAAATGCTAAAAATAAATAAAAATCATAATTAAACTTAATTACTCATGGGGGACTAGTCCAAGCTCCTAAACCTAAAAGTTTAGTATGGTGGGCCATGGTTAGCTAACAGGCTAATTACGGCTCAAGTCGAAATTCACCGGGGTCCCGAATTAACTCGGAATGCGATGAAATTCGAACCCGACTCCTATAATAATTAAATAATAATATTCATGAAATAAAATTCCCAAAAATATTATAAAATGGAAAATTTCCATTTTACCCCTAACTGGGAAAAGTGAGGGTGACAGTGGTGCTGACGACGGTGATTGGGTTATGTGGCGGCGGTTAGGACGATGGTGGCGGTGGCAGGGATTGGATGTGGTGATGGGGTTCGGGAAGGCGACGTCAGCTAAATTGTCGAGGCTGGGTTATAGGTGGCGGTGTCGGTTTCTGGTATGGTCAGAAGAGGTCGGGGTGGAGTAGAGTTGGAGATGGAAGTGGTGATTGGCAGAGTTAGGGTTAGGTTAGGAACTAGGGATTTGGAGAGTAGTGAATTGGGGATTTGATGTATCGTGCCGGGGTTGTCGGCACGGATGAGGAGCAATGTATATGTATAAATAATAGAATAAGAATTTGGACGGAGAACACGGACATAATGCACGCACATTTGGTTGTAGAATTTGGAGAACAGAAATATGGATGAGTACCTGCCTATTTATAGGATGTGGGAATTCCCAATTGGATAAGAATTAGGAGTAGTTTAAACCCAATTAGATAATTCAATCTATAAATTTAAATTAATTCAATAAATCCAAATCTAAATACAAATCTCATTTAAATCTAATTAAATTAGATCCCTTTAGTTTAAATCAAATAAATTAAATTCCAAATATATATATTAATTTAATCTATTTAAATAAATCCAAAAAATCAAATCAAGATTTAAATTGCCTCAATAAATTCAAAATGTGTTTTCCAAAAATATTAATAATATTAATTTCAAAAATAATAAATATTTTTAAATGTCTTTTTGAATAATAAAATATTAATATTTATAAATTTCGAAAATGGAATTATATATAAATTCAAATTAATGTATCTCATATGCAAGAAATATTTGCATAAAATACACTTTAAGTAAAATACAAATAATTATTATATATATTATTTGAACTATATAAAAATAGAAAAAATGTTTTACTAAAAATATGTACGCTCGCACATATTCGCACTCGTCGAGCAATTACGAAAAACAAAATTTTGCGCACGACGTACAATACGACTACGCGACGTACAATACAAAATTTTAAATCCGTACAAATTTTAATAAAAAATATAGTAAAAATTTATGGGTTTTACAGCATCATGCCGCAATCTTTGTCGAGCTAGGAGAGCTCCTCCTCCTGCTAGACAAGGGCTGCTTGATGCTGACTTGATGATGCGCTTGACAAATAATGCGCCTGGCATGAGCCGCAGGACAGTTGTTGCGCCTTGCTGTAGCTTTAGGATCTTTCTTTTTGTAGAAGTTCTCCTTTGGAAAGCTTTTTTTAGACATGTAATAGACTTTCATAAGAAATAAAAGCCTTCTTTTGATGTCTATACTTTTGTTGTCCTTTGCTGTGCCAAGTACTTTGTTTAAACTCCCTGGCGCATGTTTGAGTCTAGTCGCATGGGGTTAAGCGCATAGGAATTCTGGCCTATAGATGCGCCTGAAATTCTATGCTTCTACAAGACCCCCTTCAAAAAATTCAAAACTTTCTGTCAAGTTTTGGAAGACTTTGAACAAGAAGCATGGGAAGTAACGACTCGGGGCACATGGCCTTTGCCAAGGAGCATGGCTCTTCTTGGCGTATAGTCGTTCTACGTGTCGCTGTGGGGACGCTTGTTTCTTAGGCGCATACTGCTAGGGCGCATTCTTCTTCTGAAGAGATAACGCCTCGATCTCAGAAAAGATTAATGATGATCTTCTGAAGATAAGCAGCCGTCGGTTTCACGAGACCCAAAGTGACTGTTTGCTGATGTCACGCCTCATCGGTTTACACGCGAGGCCAAGCATATAAATAGGCGGCTATGAGGAGAGAGAGTCTTCTACTTTCTGCCAAAGCTTTTTTCTTCCTCAAAGCTCTTTTTCTTTTTCTTCTCCGAGAACCGTTGACTCTTTCGAGAAATGGATCCCAAAACTCCCCGTGGTGGTACTGGCCGAGGAAGGGGCCGAGGCTAGGAGCCCATGGAGGTTGACGTGGAGGATGCCCCCGTCGTTTTGGCGACACACGCCGACGTTCGGCCGAAAGTGTTCGGTGGGTGTTCTCTTGCCTTGGTCTTTGTTGCGCGCATGGAATTTTGTCCTGATGATGCGCCAAAGACCTTTTAGCTGACGCACATAGACTTAGGTCCCGATGATGCGCCGAAGCTTCATTTGCTTACGCGCATGGACTTAGGTCCTGATGATACGTCGAAGCTTCGCTTGCTGACGTGCATGGACTTATGTCTTGATGATGCGTCGAAGCTTCTCTTCAATTGCATCCGGACTTTTGATCCTATGTGTCTTTGCTGGGATTCCCTCTATGTGCATGGGTTTCAGCCCAGTTGATGCGCCAGAGATTCTGATGCGGTTCAGATGCTTATTTTGAACTTCTAAGTCTTTTTTCAACTTTTGGTCTCTTGCCTGACTTCTTTGTTGCATGACAGTGCCAATGACCATCCCTCTGTTGAACGAAGTCCTTTTGGACCACGCCCTCTGTCAACTGGGTGTGGATTTTAATGAAGAGGTCGTAAACCCGGCTAAAGCTGCTATTATGTTGGATCAGCCTCCAGAGAGGATGGCCCAGATTCGCGAGCAGCACCACACTTTCCTATAGGGCATGATGGAGAGAGGGAGACTCAAATCTGCTGAGTCTGAGAATGAGTCCTTTTTGAAACCCAAATTCTTATTCGAAGACCGCCTGACTTCTACCGAGGTGAAGGTACTGAAGATCAAGGAAGACTGGTTCTTCAAAGCCAAAGACGTGAATATGTATCTCTAGCAAGCAGAGCACCAATTGCCCTTGACGGCTTTTCGTAGTCTTGCTTCAAAGAGAAGGATGGAGTGGGAACTCACTCCCTCTCAAACAGGAGCTGTGGCTAGCACTATACGGCTCGACACATCTTGGAACCAGAGGGATACCTTAACGGCTACGCGAGGCGGGACCTCTTATCATTGGCGAACTTTGCGTCCCGGAGGTATCTATAGTGATGTTCCCACCGATACCTTTGCGTTCAATGCTTCGACCTTCATCAATCGTCTAGCGTCGGCCAGGCTATCATACCCGAAGGGAGAGTTTTGGGTCAAGGGTTAGTGCCACTATGTGCAAAAGTGGGACGAGTTGACACTTTGGGTTCTGACGAAGTTTAGGACCAATCTCAGAAAGATTGGTCTTAATGCTGCTGTTCGTGCTACTCAGGCGGGCATAGACCTGAATAAGCACATGTTTCTCGCTCTTCTGGAGATATACAATACCCACACCGGTACCTTTTTCACTCCCGTCGAGGAGTTAGGACTGGCACTACACGAGATGTACGAGGTCTTGAAGCTCCCTTGGGGGTCTGAACCCTTCGAGGAGTATTTTCCCTCGAACGAGGAGTTCTTGGGTTTGGAAGAGATAAACTTTAAGATGATGGCAGTCTTCAAGGAGGTCGCGAGCCATCATTACCTGCTTCAGCACAGGGAAAAAGGTGGGGCGCAGCCCCATGTGACTGTTTGGAGGGAGTATGTCTTCAAGCAAGACTTGGCGGGTCGCTCGAAGATCCGTTTTACGACTTCTCAGGGGCTCACCCGTACTGAGGTGCTTGCTGAGATGACCAGGCTTAATGAGAAGAACCCTCGCAAAAATGAGGACCGGGAGGCATCCGAGCACATCTATAGCTGCTTCTGGTACTGTGCTCATAAGATGTCTCCCAAGGCCGTGTTGGCGTCCTTTCTGATGCTATGGCTCTGTGACCATGTATTTGTCGGTGGATCTGGTTCCTTAGAAAGGGTTTCCAGGAATCTTATTTTGCTGGCTGTGAAGCTGGTTTTCGGTTCTCCTCTGGCTCTGCTTCCCGCTATGGTATGCAACCTAAAGCGGGGTTTGAAAGAATTCACGGATAATGTGACAGGTGAGAAGGGTAAGAGGGGCAATTTCCCTCGTACGGAGCTGCCTTTCCATTATCTGATGGGGTGGCTGATTCTGCATCACCCCAATATAATGACTCATGGGTTTGCCGATGAGCGTGAGGAAGGCGACGCTTTTATCCGTCGCTTCTACAGGCGGAAGTGGTTGCATACAGGGGCACCTGTCTGTAGGAGGGTTCTGTCTTATCTCTAAGGATAGGAGATTATCGAGGTCGCCCCAACCTTTGATGATTGTGAGGCGGATGAGGAGCTGGAAGATGCCAGCAAAGATGCAATCTCTTTGGCGCCATGGAGGTTCCACTGGCTGCAGAGCATCCGGCCTTCACACCTTGTGTATCGGAACAGGAATTGCTGCTACCTAGAGCCGTATTTGCCTAGCCGATTTGCGCGCCAGTTCAGCTATACCCAGCTGATGTTGAAAAACCCCAGCAGCTCTTTAGGTTTGTCGGGAGTTTGTTGGATGGTGTCCGAGGGTGGCAATATTACAATGCTGGGTGCACGGGAGTGCGATTCACGCTACCGGTCCGTAACCCCCAGCCACATCTTGTATTCTGCCGTAAAGTTTTACTGCGCGATGAATACAGTCCCCATTGGATTTGGCTGGGAGACCAGTTTTATTGTCGGTATGTAGCTCGAAGCTTCGAAAGGCATGCTGGCGACGGCTCGAGCTTATCATCCTTCTGAAGTGACAGCATACATGACTGTCGCTGTGGCACCGGCAGGAAGCTCTCAGGAGGACTCCTCGGCCAGACCTCCGAAGAGACGTGCCCCAACGGAGGTAGATTCATCTGACCCGAAGAGGCCCAAGAAGGCCTTAGCTACGAAGGTACGGCCTTCGACGGCTCTTGCAGAACCAGCTCCCGCAGTGGTATGTGCATTGTTATTAGTCTGGTTTAACTCTTTTCGCTTTCGCTTATATTTATTCTTCTTATGCAGGAGAAGAAGAAACCTCAGTCATCAAAACTGGGCCCAAGTCAACCGAAGGAGGTGGCAAGCTCGCCTGATGAACGTGTCCCTCCGATCGTGCCGTCTCCTGTGGAGGAGACTTTGGACGATGTTGTCACCATGGAGGTCCCCAGCACTTTAGGCCACGTTAGAGATGATACTACAGGTGAAGCAGCACCTGAGGATGTTGACCCCTCTCGTCAGGGAGGTGGAGTAGAGTCTTCACAAGGAGTGAAGCAACCTATTGTGGGGTCCCCCAAAATTAGTGCGGGGGCTCAAAAGAAGTTGTCAGACAAACCCCTCATGATAAGGAGGAAGAATGGGACTCATCTTCCCCAGACGGCGCTCCTGAAGAAGATGTTGGTGGTGATGATCCCGCAATAAGCAGAGAGGAATGTGCCGAGAAGTCAGCCACTGAACCCTCTCTTGGGGAGACTTTAGAGAACCTAATTTCAAGGGATGCTCCATTGTCTAGCCCTGTTCTTGACCCGGTAGATGACGTGATCCGCCTGCCGAGCCCGACTCCTGACTTGCGAGTCGATGTTGATGAAGGAGGAGTAGCTCGGCTGCCAAGCTCTACTCCGGTCCCGAGGAAGAAAGAGGCGGGAGGATATGCTCTCTTTCCTGATGTTGTAAACCCTCCGTCGATGGTAGGAGTATCCGTACCTTCCACCGATGTCGCTGCTGGGACTGCTGTGGTGCACCCGGCTGTTGCGAGGCTGCCTGAGGCCCACTTAAATAAGGGCAAGGGCCCTCTGTCGGAAGTTGCTCCCCCCTTCCTCCTACCTGGGGGATGATATCGGGTCCTCAGGGAGGTTCAGAGGTCGTGATTACAGAGTCTTCGGCTTCCGCTCCTGAAAGTATAAGATCTGCAGCTCCAGTGAGCCAAGCGATAACTGTGATCTAATCCTCCAGTGTGGGAGCTTCTGCAAGAGTTGCTCCCTTAGCTCTTGCTTCGGCAACTCCTACGATGATGCCTAAAGTGCTGGCCGATGCAGATGAATATGTAAGATTCGTGGTCGAGGCCGTCTACAAGATGTTGTGATGGAGAGTGCCGACTGTGTTGGATGATGGCGAAAGCTTTACGACCGCGAAGCGCATGGCACTTCCATTTATCCAGTTGATTCAGAGTTACCAAGGCCATGATCATATGGCCGAGGTCTTGGAAGCTTCCATGGCTGAGCTCGACCTTCGCCTGACGGAGCTCCGAAACATTCAGCGGAACGACTTTTCTGTCTTGATTGAAGAAGAGCAGAATAAGCTGGAGGCCACTGTTGAGTCGGCTCACTCGGAAATCATGGCTACCTGGGCGCAAGAGATGTCTGCTGCTGTAGATAAAGAGGAGAATTTATCCTCGTCAATGGAGGAGAAGGCCAAAAGGCGAGAGTCCCTGAATGTCAATATTGCAGAAATTGACGCACAGATTCATCATCTGCAAGAGCAGCGAGCTCGGCTTCTGGCTGACTCCGAACGGGCACAGGCCAAACATGTCGAGCTTATGCAGGAGACGGCAAGGTGTACTTGCCAGGCGGCCTTCTTGCTTCGTCAGAAGAAGGAGTTGGATGACAGATTTGCTGCCGACTTTGCTCCTGAGGCCAGGCACGCAATACGCCAGGAAGCTGAACATCGCATTTTGGTGACTGTGGAGACTAAAGCCCAAGATTTGTAGCGTCAAGTCGACGAACTAGTTGCCGATCCTTAGTTCTTTTGCTTTATTCCCTATTTTTTTTTAGACACTTTTGTCTCTCCTTTGATGTAGCTCTGTTATTTTCTTTGCTGAAGATATAAAGAACCTTTTGCTTTGTTCAATCTTTTACAATTTTTGTGGACCTATTATCTTTTGCGTACTTTGGTCTCTGGGTGAAGATAATAAGTTGTATTATGGACCCAGCATATTTACTCAGAGCTAATATGGACGTGGTAAATATGGGATACTTCCATCGGGGGTTTTATGTGGACTTATCATCCTTGGCGTACCTTGGTTTTAGGTACGGATTGATTAGTTGAAAGAGAGGACCAACATATTTACTCAGAGGTAATGTGGACATAGTAAATATGGGCTAATTGGTGGAGTTTTTCTACTCAGAGGTAATATGGACATAGTAGGAGTGAACTATATGGGAGTTTATAGAACAACTCAGAGGTAATATGGATGTGGATGTTCTATGGTGCAACAACACAGGGATTGTTGTATGGAATGTTTACTCAGAGGTGATGTGGACGTGGTAAACATTACTTTAAGCATGATCTGGTGCAGGATCCTGCTTGATGGGGTATAGAGAAGCAACTCAGAGGTAATGTGGACGTGGTTGTTCTTCTATTGGGGATAGAATATAATGGAATAACTGGGTACCATGAGCATATGATCTCAAAAGGTGGGGTGTGAACTTGGTTTGGTCAAGTCTACTAATCCTCTCTTTGGAGAGAGGCAGTATGTTTTTGACAGATGTTAAGTATGGAACTTCCCTGAGGATTTACCGTCGATGGGAGGTACGGTTATTAAGTTGGCTGATAGCACCTTCCTGAAGACCGAGCCGATGCTGGTGTCGGAGTCCCAAGTTGAAGTTTCAGATGAGTGAGAATGTATGACATCCTCTACTTCTAATTCTTCTGGAGTTGTTGGAGGCGTGATGTAGCCTACCTCCCGTCGGGTACGGTGATAGTCTTGTGGCTTTTCTTTTGGCACTAGAAGTCATAGGGGAAGGCGTCAACTTTTGCCGTAGTTCAGACCTTGGCCACTTTTCAAGTTGTAACCCATCTTTTGGATGAGATACTTGGCTCAATCGTTGTACTGGTAGATTTGTATTCTGCCGATGTCGGGTTTTGGCTCCGTCGGTGGGAGGTCTTGGTAACGCTCGACTTTGCTAAAGATAATGGACTTCTCGTCCTTGTTCCGAGGCGGGACTATGTAACAGACTCCTTGGTACAGGACGACTCGATTTATACGACTCACAGTATGTTGTGGTGAAGGCTGTATGGCCTACTGCAATTGCATCCTAACTCTATATCAAATTAAAACCTTACCAAGTTAATTATATCAGTTAATTAGAAAGCCTAGCAGTCCCTTTCTTTTTTCTTTTTTACCTTCAGTTTTATGGGCAATTTTGTCTTAGCAAATTTCTTCATTTTTTCAGTTGTTGAGACAAATAGGCCCTATGGAGAGAGCTACTGGATCTTGCAAATGAAAGCAGACGATCTGGAGGCAGTGCAAAAAAAATAATATATATCACTGATATAAAGAGTTATAGCTTTAATAAAAACAACCATGTATCGTGTAAGTTTAGAAGTCTTGCAATTATGGATAATGTTCCCAGTTATGTAGTTTATCCAATACATCAATCTAATATGCAATCTTCTGTTCTTGTCCTGTTTTTCTGTATGACAACTATTGCAACCGGATCACATCATACAGTTAGCATAAATTAAATTAAACAAAAGTAATATTACATGAAATACAAATTACTCCTCTTTATTGTAATTATATACTGATGCTGAATTATCAATCTATATTGACAATACATATAACAAGAAATTAATTAAGCCGTTTATCCCTCTTTCTGGCATGCATCCATCGTTCCTTTTCCTCCATTCAGCTAAGCTGTGATGAGTATAATATTCTGAATTTTACTTGTAATTATGGAGCATGGGTTTCTCTCTTTGTATCGACACGGACACGGATACTTCATAAGGATAAAAATAAATTTACAGAAAATAAAAAGGAAAATAAAACCAAAAATCAAACCATTCAGATATACATAAATCTAAAAATGAAACCCTAATCTATCAACTAACATTATATCCAAATCAAACCCTAACAAAATTGATTGAGAGAGAAAAACCCTAACAAAATCAAACCTAACAAAATTGAAGTAGAGACAATCATTTCACTATGGTATATGTATAAAATAAATGCCAATCATATTCTCAACTCTAAGAAAATTAACCTAGAAAAAATATTAGGGAAGAAGCTCACCACCGGAAGGATCCCAAATCTCGATGGAGGAGGGAGTGCGCGCAAGAGGGAAACCCGCGGAGAGAGAACCAGGGAGAGAGAAGGAACGATTTTGGAGAGAGAAGGAACGATTTTGGAGAGGAGGGAGCGCCCGCGGAGAGAGAACACAGGGAGCGCACGCGGAGAGACCAGGGAGCGCCCACGGGAGATTTTATTTCTTTGATAGTGTTTTTAGGTTATGGTTATAAGTAAAAAAATTATATAAGTATATTTCCCTACATAGTTAGATGTCGCTGTAGAGAACTTACCTTTCCGCGACAAGTTGATGTGTGTCGCTGAACATTTGTTACCTTTCCGCGACAGGTAGATGTTGTCGCTGAACATATGTTATCTTTCTGCGACATGTGCATGTCGCAATATGTAGAGAATTTTTGGCGGGTCTAACTTTTGGTTTCCCTCCAGTCAATTTTGGGTGGATTTCGCAACATACTAAAATGGATGTCGCCAAAACAGGTAAAAAAATAGCTTTTGGGGACATAATAGGTCCTATGTCACTAAAACATGTCGCTAAAAATGCAATTTCTTGTAGTGGTTATTTGTATTTGCAATGACTGTAGAGCATTATCTAGAGTATACATGGTATTCCAATGTGGAAGTCTAGAATAATTGAAAGATACTCTCTTATTGATAAAATACGGTATCTTGTCCCGATGGATTACATCATCGAGGGATGGAGCATCGACATTAGCCGATATGTACTCTCCAAGTTCTTCATCGGTGAGAACTGGAGCAGCCTTTGAAGGTTCGAAAGAGTTTTTCGGGAGCTTGCCCCGTGCTAGCTCCTGAGATTGAGCTGAAAAAGATGCCGAGGTCTTCTCTTGTGTCCTGACGGGTGCCGACAGCTGAGGAGGTCTGCCTTGAGCCGTACCTTGAGGGGAGCCTCAGTTGGTGTGCCAGGAGCTAGAGCCTTTCCCCGTAGCTTGGCTACGAGAGGAGCCGCCACTTGAGGGGGCTTGCCTTTGAGGCGTATCTTTAATGGAGCTTTATTGGATGTCCTGCCCGGAGAAGCTGGCACCTTTCCGCGGAGTTTGACTACCATAGGGGCCATTGTTTGAGGCGACATCCCTTTGAGTCGTACTTTTAGAGGAGGGTTGATTATAATGTCCATCTCTGAGTCAGCTTCTGCCTTGTCATCAGCGTCATTGGCTTCATCTCCGAGATGAATTGATTTGTACAGATCAGCGTCGGTGAAGAAGGCTTCAATCCCTCTGAAGGGATCGATATCAGCAAACTCTGTTCGGATGATACCGCTGGTGGACACGTATTTCATATATTGATGGAGAGTGGATGACACCACCATGTATTCATGTATCCACGACCGTCCCAACAGGATATTGTAGTTGACGTCTACATCCACAACATAGCAAGTCACCTCGGTCTGGAGATCGTCGATATGACACTTCAAGCGAATCTTCTCCAGCGGCTTACTCTTACTGGCGTTGAAGCCACTGATGGTAGTGTAAGACGCTGTCAGGCAATGCATCGGGATCCCCAACGTTTGAAGTAGAGTTCGGGGGATGATGCTGAGAGAAGACCCAGGGTCAATCTGTATTCGATCGACCTTGATGGCACCGACATATCCTGTATAATACAAGGGTCTGTTGTGCTTGTTGTTCTTGAACAACATATCCTGTTTAGTGAATGTGATGTTGGGGATGATCTCTCCCATATTATGGCAGTGTGGACATGCTGTAGGATCGTCGTCAGGCTGCTTGTCCTGACTGATGAAAGACTCGGTGTCCTTCAGGGCTTCGCAAAGAGCCTCCCGAGTATCTTTGGATAGGCGGAGGAGCTCGAACAGGGAAAGCTGTGCTAGAGTACTAGCGAGTTGTGCCTGTATGTCAAATTTGTGGGGCTTCGCTAACCCCGGAGTGTTGTCTTTTCGAAGAGGCATGTCGAAGCGGGCCTCCTTCTGCTTTTGTTTATCAACTGCAGGAGGTTGAGATGAAACTTCTCCTTGGACAGCTGTGGTGATGAAAGGAGGCGTCACTTCGGACGGAGCCTCCTCAGGCTGGGTATTCTACTGTGAACGCATTTGTACGGGCAGTGCTTCCTCAAGGGAGAAAGTCACCATTCGGCAAGACTTGGTCTTCTTGCCTTTGCTTTTGGAGGTAGAGGGTACCCCCGGTTGAGTCAGCTCTGGAACGAGATCCGGGTGAACCCACATGATCTCTCCCTTGGATGTTGTGAGTGGTGTTAGCCCACCCATTTTATCGTGGGTTGGTGGAAGGTTGACTACTTTTATTATCGTGTTTGGAATGGGGACGACGCCATCTTGAGCTGTGGTAGGCAGTAAGGTACCGAACTGGAGCGATACCATGTTGGCCAAAACTGTCTTCTCCTTGTAATCGACTGAAATTATGTTCGTATTGATCATGCGCTATATGTAGTCTTTGAGGATGTAGCAGTCTTTAGTTAGATGTCCAACGAACCGATGGTAGCGACAATACCTCGGGTCGCGGACTCTGCCTACTTCGTCAGGACGCTTGGGATCAGGCAACTTGATTTTGTCGCCCTGCTTCAGCATCTCGAAGAGCTGTAAGGTATCCTCATCATGGAAGGAGTAGACCATCTTTGGTCATGGTGCGGTAGGAGGCCTCTGGGCAGGACCCTACGTACTGTTAGACGCATTGACAGTCAATGCCTGCTTCCCTTTCGCTTCGCGGTTGCAGTTGCTGGTCGCTAGCCGTTTTCTTTTGTCGTCGAAGGTGGGGAAGTTAACCCCAGAAGGCGAACATTACGTGCCTTCCTTTCAGCAGCTTCGGCTTCAATGATCAATGCTCTCCAATCGGGCGGAGGAGTGGAGTTGAGCCAGAGCTTAATTACAGGGAGCATGTTTGTGCTGCATGTTCCGATGAGCGCATGTTCCGGTATGCCCGGTGGCAACTTTAGACATGCTTATCGGAAACGCTCGATGAAGACTCGAACGATCTCATTCTCAGTCTGCTGCACTTCCATGAGAGACGACATGGTCATGTCTCTCCCTCCGTCGTAGAATCGATAAAGGAAGAGGCGTGTCAAGTCATCGAAGGATGATATAGAGTTGTCAGGGAGACCATAGTACCAGTCGTAGGTGACTCCCTTCAAAGCCCCGACAAATAGGCTTATGAGTAAGGTGTCTTCTTTTGGGAGATGCCCCGTCTGAGGCTGAAAGTAGGTCAGGTACCGGCGAGGAGAATCCTTCCCGTCGTATGGTTTCAGTGTTTACGGTTTATACTTAGGAGGATAAACCACTTTGTTCCATTCGAAGGTGTAAGGTTACGGGAGTCCCATCTTCTGGCGATCCTCCTGTCTACTTCGGGCCTTAAAATGCTCGCGCAGGTCTCTGACCATCTCGACCAAGTCTTCTGTCGAGCTGGGAGCATGAGAAGGCGGTACGGCCTGAAGCTGTATATTGGAAGGAGTTGACACTCGCGGTGTAGTGTGGTGCTTCGCCCCTAAAGATACCCGTTGAGGGGGTATACTTGATTCTCCGTTGGCTCCTGGATCGCGGTTGGTGGATACAGGTGCCCTTACCAGAGTAGTTCGAATGTCGAACACCGCCTGGGTCAGGATATGCATGGAGACAGAGAGGGTTTTGAGACTCCCCTCAAGAGTGTCTATGTGCTGCATGATGTCTAGCGCTGGAGCGTCTGATTCTCCTTCATCACTACCCCCTACCATGTAAGCTGTCCTGACATGGGTAGAAGTGGGTGGATCGGTCGAAGCTTCGCTTTCGACCTCGCTTTCCTGTAGAGGGGCTTCTTCTTCTGAGGTCTCATGTTGGCTACCCCCAACTATGTCAGGGTCGGTTCTGTCGAAGCGCTTCTTCATCTTCGAGGAGAGGGTTGTCAGAGGCTTGACTACCCCCGACTGTTGCTTCTGTCATGGCCTTGCTCCTTGCTCGGGTGCATTCGTACACCCCTGGGGACGGGACCACTGTTTTGCTCTTCCTCAGTTGAATCTTGGATGCAGAGGCTGAGGAGTGGGTGGTTTTCTTTCTCACGGATGAGTGGGAATTGGAGACAACATGACTGGAAGCGATCTTGGGCTCTGCTTCATCTTCAATTGTCACTTTTTTCCGAGGCAACGTCGGATAGGTGCCGTAGATTGTAGTCGCTAAAACATGGACTACCTCTGTGGTGGAGCCACTGTTTTACAACAACAACAGTTGATGGTGACCATAACATAGGTGTGCCCTGTGAGGGGCACATTGTGCTTATTGGTCAGCTCTCCTGATCTGCGTTTATGACTGATCACATTACGCAAATTATGATGGCAGAGTTTCACTTTAACACCCCATCAGGCGCATGGCAAGGCCAAGCACCGGGGTGGTCATGTGAATGTTGTACCCCCTGATCTGGTTCATGCGTATGAGATACGCCCAGATTATTGGTAGAGAGACAGCATTTATGGCAACTTGAGTCCACTTCATGTGCATCACCCAAGTGGGCGCATGGACTTAACATCGTAGTTGTCCAGCCAGACTTCGTTCGAATCGCAGTAGATGCGCCCAAGCGGGACAGGGACTTTGGGAGTCGACCCATTTCTAGCACAGATGATCCCGAGTCAACTCTATGCAGCTTACCATCAGCATCGCGCATGATTTTGAATACATATTTCTAGTTTGCTGTTGGCGTAGCACATTCGTGGCGCATAGCCTGTGCTGCCTTGGATTTCTTTGTACTAGCCCGTGATGACGCATAGTACTCAGAATCCAATTGTGCCTTGCCATGACAACGAGTGAGTCTGTTTTAGACAGACGTTCTCTCCTGCACACCAGAGCTCATACGCTGGAGATTGGTTGCCCCTCTGCTCCGTTGGTGCATCTTCTTCGGCTAGAAAGAAGACGGTTGAGGAATACTGTCAATACTGTATTTTCCAAACAGATGTGCGGCACTAGTGAGCGCATCATTGTTGCTGAGAGCGTCAGCAGGAAGGGCCAGCTGCGGTGGCACATCCCCTTTAGTGATGGTGCCAGGCGCATCGGCCTTGCGTACCCAGACTTGGCGAGTCTTCTTCGGCTTTGGCAGCCGCTTCGAAGGACTCGCGCTGCCTTCAGAGATGAACTCTTCGTATACCTGTTGATTGAGGCGCACCACAAGTGTTTTGTAGGGGGAGCCGAGTTTGATGTCGTCAGATTGTGACACAGCTTTCTCGTTGGAGGATAAAGAGGTCCCCAGATGAGTCGCCAGCTTGTTTGCCATTAAAATCTTGGGAATTGATGTTTTAATTACAAACAGAACATAGTACAATGTAGGACTTAGATGTAGTCCTAGGAGTATACTTTTGTTTTTATCTGGGCACTGTGTCGATGGAGCGAGTGGTAAAACATTGACTCCGTTGACGATCTGACGACGATCTCAAACTCTCTGAAAGTCTGGGTTGCTCTAGATACCGGAGCATTGCGAGGAGAAGTGGATGTTAAGTGTCTCTTCTAGCCTCCGTATGTGGATATAACAGTATGTCTGTATATATCTCTTTCTCTGTCTGTGTGTGTGTCGTGAAGGAGTGATCCTTCTATATATAGATAGCAGGCTGGCTGTGTAGCTCCCCTTCCCGAAAATTTTCAAATATTTTATTTATTATTTTAATTGATTTAAATGGTATATACCCCAATATTGGTTTATTTAATTTTGTTATTATTATTTTGTTATTGAGGTTATTATTATATAATATTATTATTATTGGTTGTATTTGTCAAACAAATGTAAAATATATACATTCATGTATATAGGCCCTACTCTAGAAAGAGATATATTGAGGTTTACTTAGAATTTATTAATGTATATAAATAAATATGTGTACGTGTATATAAATAAGTATTAAACATGTATATGTGTAGGAATTTATAAATATATATTAGATATATGTGTATGTTTATGTAAATATAAATATATGTATATAGTGGGTATATATAATATATTTATGTGTATATATATATGTATAAATGTACCTGCGTATATATATATATATATATATATATATATATATATATATATATATATATATATATATATATATATATATATATATATATATATATAGATACATATATATGAATAAATTGTTGAAAAGAAATAGAAAAAAGAAAAGGAAAAGAATAAGAATAAGAAGCAGTAGTACCCTCAGCCCAATTCCCCAAAGCCCAGAGGCCCAAGGCAGAGCCCAGCTCACCCAGGCTTGGCCAACCCGAGACTGAGCCCCTTAGTAGCTGAGCCAGCGCACAGTAACCCGATAGGTTACTTATATATACATAATGTATATATGGACCGAGAGATGAGAGTTGCTCTTCGACAACTAAAGAAACCCTAACCCCGATTTCAGCCTGGGCGCCCCTCCCCTATGCGTGCGTGTGTACCGCCGTAGGCTAGCCGAGGGTCGGCCGGTGGCCGGCGGCTGGCCGAGAGCAGCCGCGCACAAGGAACACAGCCATAGCAGCAGCAATGGCATGCCGAACCCCCCCGCTTTGCAGGTAAAGTACTCACCCCTCGTTCAATTATTTTTCGATCCGTCGCTTCCTAAGTACACACAACATATAGGCCTCGACCCCTATGAAATATTTTTTGATCTAGGTGACCAGATCACAAGAAATTCGGGGTCAAAATCTCGAGAAAACCTAATTTTTGAAGAAACAAAAACAAGACAACACCAACCCAGACCAAGTTTTGGAAGGGTAATTGGGGACAGAACAGTTAGAATTTTCGAAATCCATTTGAACACGTTTTTAGACAACCTAACCAGCTTTTAAACCGTATTTTTAGATTATTTTATTAATCAGTAGATGCTAGGATAAATCAACTCGAAGATCGAGAAAAATACGAAAAACCGTTTTCAAAAACTAGAAAATTCATCCACACGACGTGCGTCCCGCCAATCCGGGCGACGTGGTTGCGAACCGAAAGCATCGAAAGGTGCGTATTGGCTTCGTGGACGTGTGGACTTTGGCGAAATTCAAATTGGTCGCGTGTGCGCGACGAATTTGATGTGTATCCGTCAAAATTTACCGTATTGACCACTTTGTACAAACTTCAATTACTTTGTGCACGTTCGTCAGATCGAGACGAAACTTGTGCCAGCAGGACCATATCATTTTTCTGGCCCTGTATACCAAGTTTGGTCCGATTCTGAGACAGTTGATTGGACTGCCATTTTGTGGGCCACACGGTCCCACTCAACGGGTGATTTTGTGTACGGCCCGCCGAAATCCAACTTTGGACATACGGTTGGGTTCGTATCGAAAAACCGGACTTGTTGACATATAGTTTAACCACTTTAGAGACCTTTGACTCTGGCACGATTTTTGGTGCAAAGTGGGTCCAACGGCGGACATCATTTTTGCCCGAAATTACCGTTTTACCCTTGTATCCAGAATTGGACTTAAGGACAGGCGATTCTAGCTAATTTGACTATTCTGAGAACGTTTGTAATGTTTATTTCAGTATTCAAAGACTTTTTGCATGTGTTGACTTTATTGGCTCATCTGATGTGGTTGTACTATTGGTTTCACCAGCTAAGGACCTCAGGCAAGTATACTTTCTGATTGCTTTCGATTCATAGTAGTCTTTTCATTTCATGTCTATACTGTTTGTTGACACGCTCGTCACACGGAGTAGTCGGAAGAGAAAATATCTTAGTAGACATGTGGACTACCCAGAAATATCCCCAATATGTCTATTCTTACATGATAGCAGCTGCATACGACACGTGCAGTGTGCCAGATTTACCCCCTAGCCGTTCACATGTCGAAAAGGATATTCACACCACATAGGTAGTTGTCTTTTTATTTTTCCTTTTTCTTCTCCATCGTGCCATGTCATCAGTACTTTCTAGTTTTTATATCTCATATGTTATTTTCATGTCTTGTTAATTCTATTATGTTTTCGCATTGCCGTCGGTTTGTGTACTTGTTCCATTCCTAACTGGAAACCAATATTTTTCAGGTTTAGCCGCGATCATCATTAGCATTGGGAAGGCTTGGGTATGCTGAGGTCAACCTAGAAATAGATAGCAGCTGTATCAATTTCATTTATTATAAAAAATTATATTTTCTTTAATTATAAATGTTGTAACAAATTTAAAAATATAAATAAGCGGCAAATGTTATATTTTGAGCATTTATTTCTTGCGGGCTTGACAGCGTTCTACCATCGACTCTGCGGCGTAGGCTGGCTTGGACACGTCTCGTATCCGAAAAGTGGATGCGGGTCGTGACAAGTTTTTGTGGTGGCCCATGCAGGTCAGTTTTCGTAAAATATTGCGAACTCGTGATGGTACATTAGTCGTACTATTACGAGCCTGCGACCAGGAAATGCTGATTCACAAACTAGGATTAAAATGATTTAAGATAATGACTAGGACTAGGAGTCCCTTGTTCAAATTGACCGTTGGGTAGTTAAGGTTATTAGATAGGTCATGCTATTTAGATAGCTTGCTAAATCCTTATAGGTACACTATTACTTTTGATATGACAATATGATTCAATGTGGATTTACTATTCGCTTGGTATGTTAGGCTTGCCTAGAATTAAGGCGTTAATTTTGACTGTTCAATTTTCTTATTTAGAAATAAATCTTATATCATAAGTTAGAATTGCCTATTTTAAATTCTATTTTGATGTAAAGAACTGGTTTATAATTTCTGATTCTGCTATTCATATACAAACCTCGAGGTAGAATTGGTTCAAAGCTTTCCCCTCAACTATTTGAAATATATATGAGATAAAGATTTGGATGTTCTTACTTCACTTGTCTTCAGATATTTCCTTCCGACCAGTCTTTTACGTTAAGGATTGCGACTTATAGGCAGATGTTACACTTTCTATCATAGTCAACTAGTTTAAAACTCTGGCAACTCCTTGAAGTCTTAGGAATATAGTTAGAGTAATTAAATGACTGCGATGACTAGACAGCAGCGCACTGTCGCCAATTGTTTGAGAATGTATAGTGTGGGTTCACTACAGCCAGCAGCGCACTGGCGAGGCACAACCAATAGAATTAAAATCATTTCGAGGATCATAGGTTATAGAACATTGCCAAAACTATGTCGTAGTTGACCTCTTAGATTTTAGATACCCTTGTGTCAATATAAGGTAGAGTACCTGATAGCATATCACCGCTGAATTACGGAACCAAGGGTTTACTGCCGCCCGAGTATACGGGCGAGACATAATTCTTGGTAAAATAATTTCAGACGTGATTACAAGTTTAGGATACTATAGAGGATAGAAAAATGCCCTGTGTGTACCATAAGATCCAAAGCCAAGACTAGTGAAA
Source organism: Iris pallida (assembly GCA_029216955.1). NCBI lineage: Eukaryota > Viridiplantae > Streptophyta > Magnoliopsida > Asparagales > Iridaceae > Iris > Iris pallida. Next base: position 4,338,323 of record JANAVB010001997.1, read on the forward strand.
GTTCTGTAAGTTGAGTAGCATGTCTCCCAACCTCGCATTATGTGGTCATTGTGATCTATTAACGAGGTAATTGACTGACATTTATGTTTACCTAGAATATAGAATTTAGAGTTCCATAACCCATTAAGTCGACCAAAGCCTTATGGATAAAAAGATAATAGGTTGACTGTATAAGCAAGAACACCGGTAAAGTTTTGATTCTCTCAAAACTTGAACTACTTATGCCTCATTTCCAAAAATCTCACATACTTGTATTTTGACTATCTTGACCAATGCTGCTATTACAGCATAGTTTTTGCAAGCTTACTCTTTTATCGAGCTTGATTCGAGACATATGTTTATTGGGGACGTCCGCTAACATATTATCTAATCAGAATCATTGTATTACGGTCTGATCAACCATGATGCATTTGGTTCGCTCTTCATCTAATTTCCTTACGTGGATTGAGATGTAGATGTCGCTAGGATACTCATCCGTGACTGCTTTAATAATTTCTCTTGAATTATACATCCGTCTTTGAATCACGTAATTGTGTTCAGTGACATCTCCCTTGAACCCTATTGTTTTGTCTTTTCACTGATTTGGAAAGACGAAAGCTTATAATTGGTAGAGAGATACAGGGTATCCCTATGGCTATGGTAGTTGTATACGTAAGTGTAGCTACCATTGGCCAGCCCTGTGACTGGAACCTTGTATTGAGTTACTCGTCCTCCCTTCGACACTAAACCTACTATCTTGATCTTCTGGTCATTGGAGTCCGAGAATGATTAGGATCTTTTTCTTGATCAAATGCCAACCTGGGAGACTACCTATTCTCAAGAGACCAAATGTTGTGAGCCTCTAATTATTTGTTGAAGCTTGATTTAACTAGAACCCTTATGATAATAGTCTGGCAAGTTTGACACACATAGAAATTCATGACCCAGTTGTTAGGAACCTTTTCATATGATGTGCCTTAGAGCTGGTTATCCCGTCGATAATTCTTGTACACTATGGACGGGTAGATCATTCAATTTTATCAACCATGTGTCATATTACATACTAGTTTTTTCATTTATTGAGGAACGATCCTTGACTTGACATATATCTACCGTATCTCGTACGTCGTGCCTTATTATCTGTTAACCAAAGTCGGTACAATATGCAGACTTTGGAATCCTCCTAACCACGTCATTTCTAAAATCATGTCCTAGTTTCTAAGGTGGGTGGACTGTAAGCCCTAAAATTTTGGGATATATGAAGATTACCGATTGATTAGAATAATTTTCATTGAGATGATAGTTAGTGCCCCATGGACTCCCACTTTCCATTTAGATCATTTTGGGTCCCCGACCGTGTCATTAATATTCAGAGCACGTGACCAGCTGTTACCTTCCAACAAATTTTATATACAAGATCTAGACGAGTCCACCTTCATCTAGGTATATCATGTCCCACTCAAACTCGTCCCCTTGTACTCTATTTTTGTGGTATGACTTTCAGGACAAAAAGGACTAGCTATAACCCTTACCATTATACCGATAAACTTCCCGACTCACACTAGAGCCTCAACCTTGACTCAGTTTATTCGACCCAATATATGGTTGTGATCTACTCGAAGCCTACTATGCACATACCACTAGTGTGCTACCCAATTGAGGCCTCAGGTGCTACTTAAACACAAAAATCACTGAAGGCGCATTTTTGGGCTTTAGGAACCTAGCTAACTAACCTGACTGGCAACTAGCTCAACCACTTGGGTTGAAACCTATTCTAAGTTACCCTAACCTGGTAGAAATAGTTTTATCATCGAGATCTTGTCCAGTCCATATAGGTTGAAATCTAAGGTTCATCCAACCAATGATTGATGTCCAAGTAGGGAACCCATTAAGATCCGGTAAAACTCATCCATACATACCACCATATTTTATCTATAGAACCGAACTAGTTGAGATAACTCCCTATACCCCTTATGTAGGCTCCATCCATTAGAAAGTGAGGTCATTCGTAACCCTTTTTCCATCTACCTGAAATTTGCGATATGATCTTGTGTTGCATTTATATATCCCTTGCTTGTGTGTTTAAATAACCACGGAAAAGATCACAATCTTGATTTTCAAATTCCGTTCTATTATGGAACCTGTTCAGAATTTTGAGAACAAAACTTCTGTATTGCACGAATTGCAAGCCCCTCTAAGAAACGAAGGGTTCTTGATTTAGCAAGTGACTGGACTAGAGTAGTCCAATCTAACAAATAAGTCAATGGTTCATAGACTTTCTTTCTATCTGCAACATTGGATACCCTCCACTGCTCTTGAAACTTCACAGTTGCTCCCGATTATTCTGCATTATCTTCCTGTCCTCCCTACTTCGGAGCGACGAATAGTCATGCTTACTAGAAATTACCAATATTTTAAGCTACTTGTGTAAATATGTTGCTATTAAATTTTGGATTGCTTGATAGATATGAGAGGGTTTTAGATGCCTTATGCTATAGATATCTGTCGGTAGTTACTTTTTGCAATTAGTTGGAGGGTTACAATGTTATGACGTCAGGTGTTGGAAGTGGGTAGTGTGACCAAAGGTGGGTAGAAGTCCTCGACGATTCGTAGTTACGGAATGGCTATGAGGTATAAATATTCCTGAGAAATTAAATTTGAGAAGATTGTGGTAATAGTGGATTTATTCTTTTACTTTTATTTTTGAATTTTAGGCATGTTTATGAGTTAGAATTTTGAGGACGAAATTATTTTTAAGGTGGGTAGATTTGTAGCTCCCCTTCCCAAAAATTTTGAAATATTTTATTTAATATTTTAATTGATTTAAATGGTATATACCCCAATATTGGTTTATTTAATTTCATTATTATTATTTTATTATTGAGGTTAATATTATATAATATTATTATTATTGGTTGTATTTGTCAAACAAATGTAAAATATATACATTCATGTATATAGGCCCTACTCTAGAAAGAGATACATTAAGGTTTACTTAGAATTTATTAATGTATATAAATAAATATGTGTATGTGTATATAAATAAGTATTAAACATGTATATGTGTAGGAATTTATAAATATATATTAGATATATGTGTATGTTTATGTAAATATAAATATACGTATATAGTGGGTATATATAATATATAATATATTTATGTGTATATATATATATATATATATATATATATATATATGTATAAATGTACCTGCATATTTATATATATAGATACATAAAAAAAAATATTTATATATATAGATACATATATATGAATAAATTATTGAAAAGAAATAGGAACAAGAAAAGGAAAAGAATAAGAATAAGAAGCAGTAGCAACCTCAGCCCAATTCCCCAAAGCCCAGAGGCCCAAGGCAGAGCCCAGCTCACCCAGGCTTGGCCAACCCGAGACTGAGCCCTTTAGTAGCTGAGCCAGCGCACAGTAACCCGATAGGTTACTTATATATAAATAATGTATATATGGACCGAGAGATGAGAGTTGCTCTTCGACAACTAAAGAAACCCTAACCCCGATTTCAGCCTGGGCGCCCCTCCCCTGCGCGCGCGCACCGTCTGTAATGACCCGCTCCGCCCTAGCAGAGCGCCGATTCAAACGGCAAGTGTAATGACTCAAGCGAGCCGTCGACTCGAAGAGTTGCGTCGACCCGATGAAGTATCAATGCGAATCGATGCAAGACTTACAATGGCCGTCAAAGATGAATCCAGACTTAGACTATCAAAGGCGCGCTCGGAGTATCGCTCGGCCGATGCAAACATCGCTAAGGTGGGTGGCTCCGATGAACCCATCTTTGCTTAGCCTAGACACATAACAATACGGACACTATTGCTAGAATCGCTAGGCGATAACACCGCGCATGCTAATAAATGACTCAACGCACCTAGCTAAGGGAATAATCCCATCTTGTATGCTTGTATAGAATATGGAAAGGAACTTGAAAAATGTGAACTCTCGTACTGCGCTCCACGCTCGTGCTAAGGCACAAGCTTACGTTCAAGTCCCTTATGCATTCGAACAATGAAACAATGAATGGTTTACAACAATGAAACGGGAAGACTATCAACATAGTCGTTCCGAGTAGAGTTTAGCAACATTGAAAGACTATGGGACCGATGGGTCGCCAAGGCGACTTCCGTACGAGGAGTTACAGAATGTATGAATGAATGATTGAACGAATAAGTGAATGAATGCATCAACGAATGAAAGAATGAATACGTGAATAAATCGATGAACAAACGGACAAGTGAAAGAAAGAAAAGAAAGAATGATTGAAAGATAAGAAAAGAAAGAATGGTTAACGACAGGTATGATGGGCACGTGCAACGGAGCTCGCTACCCATGCTGCACGGACGTCAACCTGGTCGATAACGCATTATGGCTAAGGGTTAGCCTACGGCTCGGAGATAGCCGTTAAGTTAAAATGACAAGATAATACGAAATGGTCGTGGACAAATGGCACGGGCATTGTGTGGAGTATACCGTGGCCGTATAGTGGAAGGATTCTGCGGCACGGGCGTTGTGTGGAGTATACCGTAGCCAGCCTAGGCGGAATCAAAAACAGGGCTTACGGGCTGCCTGGGTGCGGGCTTGGGCACCAGGAGACGTAAGTGCAGGGTATATTCAAGAGACTTAACGGGGTGTACCAGCCATCACCCTACGCTAAGTTGAGAATTACCAAGGGGATATGTCCATATGGCTTGTCATGCCAGCGACCGGTGCATATAGATTAAGTAGACTTTGCTGGTGGCTATCCACGTGCAAGTCCTTGCATTGAAATCAAAGTAGTCTAAGTTAAATGAACAAGCGCCTACTGAATGGCTTGAAATGTATCACACCAAATAATAATGAAGTAGAGAACACACCTACGACGCGCTAGAACCCGAGGCAGGGACACGCCCTTGATATTGAAAGTTTACATGAGGCATGTTATGTTATTACATATGAATTGTTGACTAACTTGATTTGCTTTGGACAGGGAAGGCCGGACTGTAAGTATGGGTAAGTCGTGCACGTATTTCCATACGACACTTGAATTTGGCAACACGGGATAGGTTATGACATATGCCATGAAATTGATCCTAAGGCAAGATTAGAAAGACATTGAATGATAGAGATGCACAAAAGTAAATAGAACGTGTTTGGTAATAATAGCATTGTGGGCGAGCTAGCCTCCCCACCAGTGCATAACAATGTACTGATAACCCCACAGTCTGCATGCAGGATGCAGGAGACGTCGGCGGGTGCGGAGCTTCCATCGAACGTGCTAAGGTGCGGAGCCAACTCTGGGGCCTTGGAACGTTGTAAGAAGCTGAAGCACCCTATACAGGACATAATGTATCGGAACATCGCCATGAATCATTCCATCTTGTAAGCCACTTGGCACGCCTTTTATGTTTCAGAGAGAGAGAGAGAGAGCTTGAGCGATTTGTAATATCGGCCTAGCGCCGCTTGTAAACTTCTTGAAAGTCAATAAAGAGTTTGAATTCACTTCCACTTGTGTTCATTTACTTTCTGCTGCAAATGGGGACACTCTGTGCGACTCTGTAGCCTAGCTCAAATCGGCCGTTTCAGGAATTAGCTTCGCACGGGCGCAACCTAGGCCCGTGCGGCATCACGCCTTAGCGAGGACGATCGCTCTTACGGGAGTGGGGCGTGACAGATTGGTATCAGAGCACGGCTTCACGTCCTTGGACTTCATTCCGATTCTCTCAGTTTTGAAAGCTCGGTTGAAAAACAAAAGAAGTGTACGCTCTCTCTCGTTGTGCCTTGGGATGTTTCATACAATAAGTCTAATATTTTCAAAAGCTCATACAAGTACTCGGTTGAACGGGATCGATAGGCGATGGCCTTTGTGCCGAACCACAACGTACTTGAGATGGAAGGAACCGATGCTAAGAGTTAGCAGAATGCAAGACGTGCTTGAATAACCTTACGCTAACAATAGCGAACGAATACACGAGACCGAAGTATAGTTCGAACGGGATGGTTATGCACGCAGCCTTTTGGCTAAGTTGTGCCGAGTATCGCGTACCTAGACTCTATGGTGCAAACGAGTTGCGAGCGAGATTGACTATCGCTCGAACGAGAATAAGGGAGAATTAGAACGTGTGTTGATAGAGACGCTACTTGACCGGCGCTAAAGCGAGCACGGGAGATGGTTCTTAGACTTTGAGGAATGGACGAACGCGCGATTAAACACATCGATTGGGAGTCGAATGATCTTTTGAGGATTTGTAGAATGACTTGACTCCGAGTGGTGTATGTGATAGCTTCGAAGAAGGAAAAGAGCGAGTGTCAGCGACTAATCGAGTGGCTCGAACCCTGAGTGGTGTATGGACGTTATAGAAATTGTTCGAACGAGACTAAAGGATTTGCGGATAGAGCGAGTATGTCGGCAAGCGATGATATCGCACAAAGCCTTAGAACGCGTCACGCTTAGTCGGTCGTGACTTCGAATGTCCCGAACGAGATGTCGATCGGACAACTTGTCAATGGGCAATACGAGTTAGAAAACGATTCCGGATTGATACAAATGAAATTATGACTTGAGTTTGGAACAACAATCTTGAAATGAGCTTGAGGAAGAGCGACTAAACTTGATCTTGAATATCGAGGAATGATGGTACATCCAGTTCGGACAATAGCATCAACGCGTGACTCGAAATCGATTGCAAAGGAAGATCGTCAGGTTACGCATATCGTCGATGGTATTGAGGCGTATCAAAGATCGATATGCGATAACTCAGGGGTACTCTGACTCGGCGAATGACGATCGTGCAAATGTCATTGTTCTATTGGATGCGATACTTGGGATGTTAAAGATGTGTCAAGGAAAAGATAGATTTGGCTCGAGGACTTTCTAGTTGAACGCATGACGGTCATACTATCAAATTAATTTGGCTTGGATAAAAATGTGAATGCTTGGATTTGCTTCGTTGACAACCACAACATTGACGTTCTTGTCTTATGCGAGCGCAACTCCAGCCTCGTACATGCGTCGCGCCGGATTATGATGATCACTCCGCGTGAGCGCTGATATGGTGATTCATACAGCAGGAGTGATTGAACTTAGATGGCGTGGTAATCTGATTGCTTCAACTTGTGGTTTGACGCGAAGGTGGACTCGAGAATGAATTTGTGTGCTTAAGGAATTGAACTTGAGGATTGAGTAGGTCCAATCCACGTATCGAGAATAGGTTAGTCTAAAACTCAAACAAGAGTTACGCCCCGATGAGAATGATTATTCCGCAGGAGCGTTGCATGGTGATTCATGAACCGCCGTGGATAATCAGACTCGCGTGAGATTGGGGCATAATGTATTATCGAGCTGGATGACCTCGTGATCGAATACATAAATTGGTTAGAACTGGTGATTGAACGGAATTGAATATGTACAACGTAACTCTTGATGCAAATTAGGTGATCATGCTCGATGTTTAGAAATTTGAGTGAAACGAACTTGGGTAGAAACTCCCGTACAAGCGAACAATTGGTTTGACCATAGGATTTGGGGCGAGCGTCGTGCAACGACCTTGCACGACGAGTCACGGACCTGGCATATAACTATGACCTTGTGAGCTGACCTAGCGGATAGGCGGACGACCCTATGTCGAGTGATTGAATTTGTGCGATTGACCTTACAGTATCGTCTGGACGGACGATAGACTTGGGCAGCAATACTTAGAGTAGGACGAGAACAGGGAGTGTGCGTGAACAACGATAAGATTAGCCCCAAACAAAGCGAATAATAGGAATGGATGATGCGCAATTAAAGTTGGGATAATGAATTGAATCATTGATAGGAAGACGGACTCGATGATAGTACAATACTTGGTCTTGAATCGGACAAAAATTACTTAGACTTGGTCGACCCCGCTAAGAAGAAATCGTATTGATTTCATTGACAATAGCGCTTGAGAAGCGAATCGAATAATCTCGAGGACCGAGATAAACGATATGTGATACACATGAGTTCGGTTTTAAATCGAAGTTAGCAAAACGATCGGCAAATCGAAACTATCACGAGTAGCTTGTCCGATCGCTAAGCTTGGTTGAAATATACGTATTCGGGAGACGTCTTGAATGCGTACACGATCCAAACTCAGCGATATGATGAACTCGAATGCAGCTGCAAGTGGGTGTTGCGATGCGCATGAACGAATGAATGAGTTTGCCTCAGCCTATGACTCTCGAGTTTGATAAATTACGACGCACCTCGCGCGTCCGTTTCAGTCCCATGACATGTCGAAACAGCAACCAAATCGAAGAAACACTGGAATTGAATAAGTGCCATCAACTCTAAAATGAATGAAAAGTTATTCAATAAAATTGACCAAACGTATGCGACACAGAACTTGGGAAGGTACCGAACGTGGTTCGATGCCATCGAACGATAGAGCCGTTCGATAGAATTGTCTATATAAAATACGATGACACGAGTTAGAGAATGGTAGGATGACCTGCACTCAGGAAGTCTCGAGGACGAGACTTGTTTTGAGTGGTGTATTATGTAATGACCCGCTCCGCCCTAGCGGAGCGCCGATTCAAACGGTAAGTATAACGACTCAAGCGAGCCGTCGACTCGAAGAGTTGCGTCGACCCGATGAAGTATCGATGCGAATTGATACAAGACTTACAATGGCCGTCAAAGATGAATCCAGACTTAGACTATCAAAGGTGCGCTCGGAGTATCGCTCGGCCGATGCGAACATCGCTAAGGTGGGTGGCTCCGATGAACCCGTCTTTGCTTAGCCTAGACACATAACAATACGGACACTATTGCTATAATCGCTAGGCGATAACACCGCGCATGCTAATAAATAACTCAACGCACCTAGCTAAGGGAATAATCCCATCTTGTATGCTTGTATAGAATATGGAAAGGAACTTGGAAAACGTGAACTCTCGTACTGCGCTCCACGCTCGTGCTAAGGCACAAGCTTACGTTCAAGTCCCTTATACGTTCGAACAATGAAACAATGAATGGTTTACAGCAATGAAACGGGAAGACTATCAACATAGTCGTTCCGAGTAGAGTTTAGCAACATTGAAAGACTATGGGACCGATGGGTCGCCAAGGCGACTCCTGCACGAGGAGTTACAAAATGTATGAATGAATGAATGAATAAGTGAATGAATGCATCAATGAATGAAAGAATGAATACGTGAATGAATCGATGAACAAACGGACAAGTGAAAGAAAGAAAAGAAAGAATGATTGAAAGATAAGAAAAGAAAGAATGGTTAGCGACAGGTGTGATGGGCACGTACAACGGGGCTCGCTACCCGCGCTGTACGGACGTCAACCTGGTCAATAACGCATTATGGCTAAGGGTTAGCCTACGGCTCGGAGATAGCCGTTAAGTTAAAATGACAAGATAATACGAAATGGTCGTAGACAAACGGCACGGGCGTTGTGTGGAGTATACCGTGGCCGGCCTAGGCGGAATCAAAAGCGGGGCTTACGGGCTGCCTGGGTACGGACTTGGGCACCAGGAGATGTAAGTACAGGGTATATTCAAGAGACTTAACAGGGTGTACCAGCCATCACCCTACGCTAAGTTGAGAATTACCAAGGGAATATGTCCAAATGGCTTGTCATGCCAGCGACCGGTGCATATAGATTAAGTGGACTTTACTGGTGGCTATCCACGTGCAAGTCCTTGCATTGAAATTAAAGTAGTCTAAGTTAAATAAACAAGCGCCTACTGAACGGCTTGAAATATATCACACCAAATAATAATGAATTAGAGAACACACCTACGACGCGCTAGAACCCGAGGCAGGGACACGCCCTTGATATTGAAAGTTTATATGAGGCATATTATGTTATTACATATGAATTGTTGACTAACTTGATTTGCTTTAGACAAGGAAGGCCGGACGGTAAGTATGGGTAAGTCGTGCATGTATTTCTATGCGACACTTGAATTTGGCAACACGGGATAGGTTATGACATATGCCATGAAATTGATCCTAAGACAAGATTAGAAAGACATTGAATGATAGAGATGCACAAAAGTAAATAGAACGTGTTTGGTAATGATAGCATTGTGGGCGAGCTAGCCTCCCCACAGTGCATAACAATGTACTGATAACCCCACAGTTTGCATGCAGGATGCAGGAGACGTCGACGGGTGCGGAGCTTCTATTGAACGTGCTAAGGCGCGGAGCCAACTCTGGGGCCTTGGAACGTTGTAAGAAGCTGAAGCACCCTATACAGGACATAATGTATCGGAACATCGCCATGAATCATTCCATCTTGTAAGCCACTTGGCACGTCTTTTATTTTTCAGAGAGAGAGAGAGCTTGAGCTATTTGTAATATCAGCCTAGTGCCGCTTGTAAACTTCTTGAAAGTCAATAAAGAGTTTAAATTTACTTCCACTTGTGTTCATTTACTTTCCGCTGCAAATGGGGACACTCTGTGCGACTCTGTGGCCTAGCTCAAATCGACCGTTTCTGGAATTAGCCTTGCACGGGCGCAACCTAGGCCCGTGCAGCATCACGCCTTAGCGAGGACGATCGCTCTTGCGGAAGCGGGGCGTGACACCGTCGTAGGCTGGCCGGGGGTCGGCCGACGGTCGGCGGCTGGCCGAGAGCAGCCGCGCACAAGGAACACAGCCATAACAGCAGCAACGGCAGGCCGAACCCCCCCCCTCCCGCTTTGCAGGTAAGGTACTCACCCCTCATTCAATCATTTTTCGATCCGTTGCTTCCTAAGTACACACAACATATAGGCCTCGACCCCTATGAAATATTTTTCGATCTAGGCGACCAGATCACAAGAAATTCGAGGTCAAAATCTCAAGAAAACCCAGTTTTTGAAGAAACAAAAACAGGACAACACCAACCCAAACCAAGTTTTGGAAGGGTAATTATGGACAGAACAGTTAGAATTTTCGAAATCCATTTGAACATGTTTTTAGACAACCTAACCAGCTTTCAAACCCTATTTTTAGATTATTTTATTAATCAGTAGATGCTAGGATAAATCAACTCGAAGATCTAAAAAATACGAAAAATAGTTTTCAAAAACTAGAAAATTCATCCACACGACGTGCGTCCCGCCAATCCGGGCGACGTGGTCGCGAACTGAAAGCATCGAAAGGTACGTATCGGCTTCGTAGACGTGTGGGCTTTGGCGGAATTCAAATTGGTCGTGTGTGCGCGACGAATTTGATGCGTATCCGTCGAAATTCATCGTATCGACCACTTTGCACAAACTCCAATTACTTTGTGCACGTTCGTCAGATCGAGATGAAACTTGCGCCAGCAGGACCGTGTCATTTTTCTGGCCCTGTATGCCAAGTTTGGTCCGATTTTGAGACTGTTGATTGGACCGCCGTTTTGCGGGCCCCACGGTCCCACTGAACGGGCGATTTTGTGCACGGCCCGCCGAAATCCAACTTTGGACATATGGTTGGATTTGTATCGAAAAATCGAACCTGTTGACATATAGTTTGACGACTTTTGAGACTTTTGACTCTGGCACGATTTTTGGTGCAAAGCGGGTCCAACGACGGACATCGTTTTTGCCCGAAATTATCGTTTTGCCCCTGTGTCCAGAATTAGACTTAAGGACAGGCGATTCTAGCTAATTTGACTATTCTAAGAACGTTGGTAATATTTATTTTAGCATCCAGATACTTTTTGCATGTGTTGACTTTAGTGGCTCATCTGATGTAGTTGTACTATTGGTTTCACCAGCTAAGGACCTCAGGCAAGTGCACTTTCTGATTGCTTTCGATTCATAGTAGTCTTTTCCTTTCATGTCTATACTGCTTGTTGACACGCTCGTTACACGGAGTAGCCGGGAGGAGAAATATCTTAGTAGACATGTGGACTATCCAGAAATATCCCCAATATGTCTATTCTTGCATGATAGCAGCTGCACACGACACGTGCAGTGTGCCGGATTTACTCCCTAGCCGTTCACATGTCAAAAAAAATATTTCACACCACATAGGTAGTTGTCTTTTTATTTTTCCTTTTTCTTCTCCATCGTGCCATGTCATCAGTACTTTCCAGTTTTCATATCTCATATGTTATTTTTATGTCTTGTTAATTCTATTGTGTTTTTGCATTGCCGTCGGTTTGTGTACTTGTTCCATTCCTGACTGGAAACCAATATTTTTCAGGTTTAGTCGCGATCATCATTAGCATTGGGAAGGCTTGGGTATGCTGAGGTCAACCTAGAAATAGATAGCAGCTGTATCAATTTCATTTATTGTAAAAAATTATATTTTCTTTAATTATAAATGTTGTAAATGTTGTAACAAATTTAGAAATGTGAATGAGCAACAAATGTTATATTTTGAGCATTTATTTCCTGCAGGCTTGACAGCGTTCTACCGTCGACTCTGCGGCATAGGCTGGCTTGGACACGTCTTGTATCCGAAAAGCGGATGCGGGTCGTGACAGGCTGCTCACGCACGCATATTTCGGATGCGCCTGGACGTGGGGATGCCATGACGTGGCTGATGCTGGCGGGGGTGCATGGGCGATGCGCCTCGAATTGTAGTAGAATCTGTTCGAACTGTTTTGTTGGGCTGCGGAGGAGCTGACACGTGGCAGTTGCTAAGATTTGGTTGTTGCTGAGATCTTGGGTGGTTAGCACCCATTTTTAGAATAGAACCGAGTCAAATGACACATGGCGTATGCCTGTGGCTTAAAGATCTCGGTTTTGGAGGAGAGTGATCTGTCGGGGTGCGCCTAGGATCGGACACATGGAGGCGACTTAGTCCTATGAGTTTTAGGCATCATAGGCAAGTCCGGGCGCATGGCTTTTGAGGTACATGCAGAGCTTCGCATCAAGGTGTGCCTAGGATCAGACGCAAGGGAGGCGACTTGGTCTCATGACTTTTATGAGTCATTAACAAGTCCAGGCGCATGGCTTTTAAGGCACATGCAGAGCTTAGTCTTCTGTTGCATGAGATCAGAAGTAAGCTGAGGGGGCGTATGACCACTGGAGCGCACGCAGTCTTCTGGGCGCATAGCCACGAGGCGCATACGAATGATCGATCGGCCATGCAGCAGTTGTTACCGACCCAAGGTGTAATGTTGGTGCTGACATCAGCGGCTCTTCATTTTCTGTAAAGGGCTGCTGATTGGACGGATCTTGGAATGCGTCGTCACCTTTGTCATTCAGCATTAAATGCTTGATGGTGATCAGTTTGAAGAGGGTGCATTGGTGAGTGACCCTTTGGGCGCATGGGTCTCTGGCCCATTTGGGCACATCTGTATGATGTTGATGGCGCATCAGCCAAGTGTCGTATCCTCTTTGGCCCGTCTGTTGAGTTCTTCGAGGCGTTAATGGTTGTTTTAACTTGGTTGAATTCGAAGGGACAGATTCATCACCATAAATACAAGTTCATTGTACTGACTTCGGAGAAGTTGCCACTTGGCACATAGGTTTGATTTGCCCTGGCCTATAAGTAGCAGCATGAAGAGAAGTTTTGTTTCTCGTTTCACTTTTCTTTCCTTTATAGAGACGAACTCGATCGGTCCCCTGCCTTGGCAAGTTGACGATAAACTCCTTCTGAAGACGAAGATGTACCGAGTTTGGTTTTTTCACCATCAGCCCTGTGAAAGTGCCTGTTGCATCCAAATATCGGGATCGTCGTGTCCTGACACAGGCTGAAGGTGCCTGTTGCATCCAAAGATCGGGGTGGTCGTGCCCCGATTTTTGTGATGCTAGAAGAGCTGCAGGTCGCCGAGTGTGCTTGTTGCTTTCGAAGACCAGGGCATCGTGCTGCGATCTTTGTCGAGCTAGGAGAGCTCCTCCTCCTGCTAGACAAGGGCTGATTGGTGCTGACGAGATGATGCGCCTGGGTGAGACATCAGAGTGATGCGCCTGACGGATGATGCTCCTGGCATGGGGCGCATGGCAGTTGCTGCTCCTGGCTGTAGCTTTATGATCTTTTTTTTTGCAGAAGTTCTCCTTTGTAAAGCCTTTTTTAGACATGTAATAGACTTTTATATAAAATAAAAGCCTTCTTTTGATGTCTATACTTTTGCTGTCCTTTGCTGTGCCAAGTACTTTGTTTAAACTCCCTGGCGCATGTTTGAGTCTAGTCGCATGGTGTTAAGCGCATAAGAATTCTGGCCTATAGATGCTTCTGAAATTCTATGCTTCTATAGTGTTATGGAATAATACATACGAGAAGGACTTTAGGAGTAGACGCTAAGATCTGACAAAGTCGAGTACAGAATAGCTGGTGCTTGAGGATTTAAGTTGAGCCTGTTAGCTTTATCCCGATATCCTATAACTGAGCTTGGTTGAATGCATATATTGGTGGAACGCCTAAAAGATATGTATGACACAAACTAAATTGTATGATTCCAATGATAGTAGCACAAGATCTTGAAACGATCTAATAAAACACTTGGATTGAGTGTTGGTTTCGATTCGAGGACGAACCTTGTTTTGAGTGGTATACTATGTAGTGCCCCACTCCGTACGGTGCATTATGATGAGTCGAAGATTTGTGTTAACCCGATGAAGTATCGTACGAATCGATGCTAAGCATAAGTCCGGTTTGAACAAAGTATTGACTTCGGTTGATCTGGTGTGCATGCTACGCTTTTACGATGAATCATAAGGGGTCGACATTTTGCCTTATTTGAGAAGGTGTCCACAAAACCAAATCGTCGCCTTGCAACGGATTGTGGCATGGGCACGGTAGACCGAATCTGTCAAATAGTTCAATGGAATGGCTAAGTCAGAAGAGTTAGCCGTGCAACCAAGTTATGGAATTGAACCGCATCAGCTCGATGAGACAACAAGGCGTATCGGCTTAAGGTGGGCGGGTTCTTGACTCTCTCTCTCTCTACTCCTTCATGCTTAATAAAAATGTATCCCTTGTATGCGATTATGGCGATTGAGTTAGCGAGCGTGGCTCGATGATTAAAGGTCTTAGTGTGTGTCGAACATTAAGAATAGAATATTGAACAATTGAATCGACGTGCATGGGTCGCGGTAGAATAGTGATAGTAGGACATAGAAAGGAAATATCGAGATGTGCATCACGTGCATGACTCCGAGAATATTGAACACTAGGCCTAGAATACTGATTATGGCGTTAAGCGTGCCTTGCGCACGGAAGCTACGAAACGACTAAGTAAGCAAAATAGGACAAGTTGTGGTGCAATGCCGCGGAACCTGTCATAACATTGAAAGATATACTTCGTGCATCGAAGTATGCAGTTGTGGCACAATTGCTATGAAACTGCCATTATACAAATAACTTATGAATGGAACACGTTGAGTATAAAAACGAGAAGTGTTAAGCCGTTGGGCGTCGTGCATCAATACAGATGTGTTGGGGCATAATGCCGATGGAACTTGAGATAGAGATGACGGAATATATTTATGGAACGTAGGATTGGTTGAAATCATATGACTTGTTTGCTTGCACGTATTGCATGGTCAATGGACTCGGATGGCCCGTGCACGGGTGCGGCTTCTCTCGAACGGTTACGACCGGGGCACCGGGACCGTTCGACCTATGAAGGAATTATGTTTGGTATTTATGGTGCACTTCATTAGGACGGGTTGCGACCGGCCAATGTTGTGATAAGCTATGATATCAGTATGTTTAGGATCCTTCAGATACTAGGCTAGCAACCCGTACTGGAGCGATCATAGGCTTACACATAAAGATGCCAAGTCCATTACGATGCAAAACACCGTGACCTTCATATAGATAGGACCAGTGGGCTGAGATTATAATTGGGTGCAGGCGCAAGGCCTGCCACCCTTATGCATATGTCTAAGTTTGGTTGGTTGGCTGTGTGAATTGTATGGTTTGTTATGCATATTTCTAACGATTGCAGGCTGAGCAAAACGAGGCAGAAACATGCACGAATCACTATGCTTATGTTCAGATTATGTTTAACTGTATCTGCTATAGGGACACAATGTTGGACACATTTATATTCAGTTGCTATGCTTGAATATTGCCATGAAACTGATCCTAAGGCTAAATAGAAAGATCACTAAATAAGGATGCATGTTTTCACTAAATTTACTTAGTATTAGTTTGGGTGCGAGTGGGTCTTGATCAGTGCAGCGAGGACGAAAGCACAAATCTCCCACTAGTTTGCTTGCAGGTTCAGGATATGTTCGGCTCGGGGTGGGGCTTGGCTTGGATGTGCCGAGGCATGGAGTCCTTAGCGTTTCAAGAGGAGCTACCGCATTAGCATTCAGACTTGCAACATGGAGATGTTCGGCCGAAGACTACTTGTTGGCTATAAAGAGGCATAATGTATGGAACAATGTAATTTTTTGTGAGCTAGAGAGATCAGGAGCGTTGTAGCCAGTTGGCATATCAAGTTGGGCTATTCGAAGCCTTTGTAACCTTCAGTTCATTATTAATAAAAGACATTCTTATTATATACTATGTTTCCTTCCGCTGATTATGTTATCAATTTGAGATAATCTTATATGAACTTGTTATCTTGCCTTGTACGAGCGCAACTCCAGGCTCGTACGGCATCACGCCCCAACGAGGACGATGATTCAGGTGAAATTTAGTGAGGATGAGCGATTTCTCAAGTCAGGGCATGACAAGTCTGATCTTGAACTAGAGTTCATGAGGTGACGAACGACACTCTATTCAAAATGAATATATCCATAAGCACTACTTCTCCTCCATAGCATTTTGGAAGGCCCGCAGTCAGCAACATAGAGTTCATCATCTCTGGCAACGTCCCGTTCTTCTTTTCTGTAACTCCATTAGATTGTGGAGAATATGGAGAAATCATTTCATTGACAATACCATATTCTTTGTAGAATGCTATAAATTCTAAGGAACGATACTCTCCTCCTCAATCACTTTTGAGTCTCTTGAATTGTTGACCGATTTGATATTCAGCTTCAGCCTTGAAGTTCTTGAACTTCTCGAACGTTTCATCTTTCGATTTGAGAAGATATACAAACACGTAATTTGAGAGATCGTTGATGAAAATAATAAAATACTTTATCCCGAATTTCATGAAGAATTGCTTGAAGTCAAAGATATTTGAGTGTACCAACTCCAGAAGATCTGTACTCATGTTCACTCTTCCGATCGACTTCCTGACGATCTTCATCTGCGCACAGACTTCACATATCTCCAACTTCTTACCCCTACATTTGGTGATAAGACATAGACTAGACATCTTGTAGATTCTTTTACAATGCACATGTCCTAGTCTATTATGCCATCATTCAAGAGAACAACCAGAAGAAGAAACTGCATTGATGCTATCAGATGTTACAAGCTGCAGTTTAAACATCCCTTCAGTACAAAAAGCTTTGCCAAAGTAAGCATCCTTGTAGGACATCACCATCTGACCAGCATTGATGTCCATCCTCAAGTCCGCCTTGTACAATAGATTCCCTGAGATCAGGTTCTTGGCAATCATCAGTACGTGCTTCACGTTCTCTAGTATAAGTGACTTCTTCGAAGTCAGCTTCAACACCACTGTCCTGATTCCCTAAGCTTCAACATGAGTCTTGTTCGCCATCAAGACATTTTCATAAGTAGGCTCGTAATTGGTGAACAATTCCTTTCTCGAACACATGTGGCAAGATGCACCAGTGTCCACCTACCAGTCAGTGTCCACACCATGTGGGTCAACCTGCACAATTATAGCAATTAGGTTAAGCTCGCCTTGCTCTTTCGGCTTGGGCTTGGACCTATAATCCTTCTTGTGGTGACCATTCTTGCCACAGTTGTAGCAAGTCACTTCAGACTTTGGCTTGGGTTTGAAAGGAACCAAATTTACCTTCATCTGGTTAATGTCTTTCTTCTTGTTATTGAAGAAAGCTCTCTGCTTTCCTTTGTGATCATCAGACTGCACCATGTTAGCCTTGGCCAACTGCTTCGTCAAAGAGTCCATCTTTTGTTGTCCTCTGGCTTCATCTTTAATATGAATCCAGTGTATGAGATTCTCGAGCTAGATTTTCATTTTCTTATGGTACATGTCAGTCTTGAAAGTGATCCAGCAGGGAGAAAGTTTGGTGACTATCGCACCCACCATGAATTTGTCTTCTTGAATCACGTCCTTTTCATACATTTTCATCTGCAACTTCAAAAGTTCTTTAACTTGTGGCAGCATTGTCTTCCTATCTTCAAACTGCATGGTGAAAAACTTTTGAACGAAATAGATTTTGGACATCTTTTTGCCAGTTTTGTAGTACTTATCTAGAGATTCCGAGACATCTCCAGCTTTCTCCTTCTTGCTGTAGGACTCCTCCATCAAGTCGTCCATAGCAGTCATAATGTAACACCCAGTTTTTTCGAATGAGGGTATTTTGGTCATTTTTAAAATTTTAGAATTTAAATTGAATTATTATTATTATTTATAATTATTGTGATTTTTGAGTGATTTTTAGAATAATTGTTTTTGGTGTTTTAGAGACTTTGACTTAAGTTGACCTTGTAGACTAACCTAGTGGCTAACCTAGGTCTTGACTAAGAGATTAGGATTTGAGAACCTAGGTTGACTTAAGTTCATGAGGATGAACTCATTGGGATTAATTTGGTGAAATTAGGAATTAGTTTAGTCTAAGAATGGCTTGTGAAGTCACAAGTCATAATCATGACTTAAACCAATTAGGACTCAACCAACTAGCCAAAACCTAGCCCTAGGGCCCTATGGCCAGCCACATGACAGCCCCCCCCTTCTATAAATACTCTCCTAGGGATTAGGGCTAGCCTCTCTCTTAGGGTTTATCAAGTTTTTAGAAAGAGGTAAGTTCCATCTTCATAAATTCCTATTAAATTCATTTCAAGTCTTTTTTCCTTCAAACAAATTCCAATAGGCTCTAAATATTGTGTTCTTGCTGTTGGAAATGAGTTTTGACAGGGAGCAAACAATTTGGAGAGCTTTTGGTGTTTTGAGAGATCCTTCTCTTTGGAGCTTTTTGGGGGTTTGAACACCTATAGGTATAATCCTATTTAATGCCTTTAAATTCTGTCAAAAATCATTTTAGGGATCCCCTAGCCCTCACCCAACTGTAGGGTAGGCTAACCCTAGGTTTTGGGCTCGTTTCGTGTCCGTATCAGACACATATCAGAGCTATGGTTTAGGTGTTCGACGAAATGTCCCAAAGGACTTTTCAGTCGAGTTTTTGAATCCATTTGAATAGGAAGCTAGCCCTAGGTGTCGTCTAGGGTTTCCTTGTGTCGTGTGCTGTTATTCGTGTCGTATCGAGTCGTGGGGAACACGGGACACGCGAGTGCGGGTGCGAGCGCGCGGGCACAGTGCGTGCCCTGCTGCTCGGGGGCTACTGCGCGCTCGTTTCTCCACGTGGACACGTAAAATTTGGTATAGGGATAGGGGCGATGACTGACACGAGGCTCGCAAAGTTTCATGAGTCCTCGTGTCGTGTCGGACACGTTATTTCGTGTGCACTGGGCAGCTGTGTGTGCGTGCGTGTGCTGTGTGTGTTTTCTGTTGATTAATCGATTTTAAATGTTTCTAAACTAGGTTTTAATGATTGAATGAATCCTAAATGAGATGTTTAATCCCTGTTATATCATGTCACATAATTGTTTAGGTTTTAGTTTGTGTTTGGCTCGAATTTTTGGGTCGAACAATATAAAGTCTGATACATGTCCAGATACTTGAATTCCAGTTTTTCAAACCATATAATTTCCTGTATGTGATATGTTTTAATTGATGTTTTAATGTTTAGTTAGGTTCAATATACCATGTTAATCTCTGATTTTACAAGCCTACATAATTGTTTGGTTTTGTTGGAGTTTTGGCTCGATTTTGTTGGGACTGAACTGAAATACTCTGATACATGTTGATACTGGTTTTCCCAGTTTTTCCCAAACAGTTTTAATCCTCTTTTATATTATGTTTTCATTTGACATTGATTCCCTCATATTACATTTCCTATTGGCTAGGTTATTGCACTCAATTATGGTCGTTGGTTGTGAGTTTGAGCTTTGGGCTTGTGGGTTCATTTTCGAAATTGTGTAAGGACTGATAATGTATTTTGAACTAAGATTTTAGCTCCCAGTTCAACTTACACCTGTGATTCAAGTTCAAATTCTGTGAATGAGAGTTGGGGGTATTGCTTGTATTCAAACTGATTTTTTTCCTTGTTCTTGATTCTGAGTTTGAAATATTTAAGAACCTGTGATGGGATAATATTTCCAGTTTTCAAACAAACCTGAGAATGTTTTAAACCACCTTGTTAGACTGAATATGTTTCCTACTGCTTTCCAGTTCCATTTCAAACCTGTGAATCAACTATTTTTCACTGAGTTCATGATGCTATCAAACTAAAGCTTGATTTATGTTTTATGTCAACCTGAGAATGGTTTTTACCGTATTATTTAGAGTGTTCACTGAATTCTTTTCATTTTGCAATGTGGTTCCTACAAAAACCTGAAAGTTGATAAATCTGAGATTAGTTTTGACTGTCTTGTTTAGCTTTGAATTGATTCCCTTACCTTCATGTTTGAACCTGAAGATAGGTTGTGGACTGAATGGCTCCTGTTTGTGTAAACCATATGATACTTGATAAATTGATTTCCTGGATATCTTAGAAACCTGGAATTGAATGTTAAACCTGAGCATAGTTTCACTACACTATTTAGTTGAGAACTGATTCTTCCTTTTGTCCTTGATTTCTGAGTTTGAAGTGTTCATAACTTGGGAATGATTCTAAACTGTTTTAAATCGATTTCCTTCTCTTTGATTGACAAGAACATGAGTTACATTACATTGATTCAACTGTTTCCTTCCAATAGGCTATAAGCTGAGTTCACATTAATAGATTTCAATGAGTGACTGCAAACTGAATTTTCATGATTTGTGTAAACTGTTTTTGAACTGAAATGATTGCAAACAGAGTTCCAGATTTCATTCCCTTGTTACTTTGAGTTGTGACTTTTGGAGAGGGTAATCTTTGTTGAAACTGTGATCCTCTTAACCATGATTGTCCATTACCTGAGAATGAAGGCTAATGGAATGTCAAAATTGTTTGAACTGTTGGAGTTTTCTTTTGAATCAAATATGTGAATGCAGTGTTGCATTTTACCTGGGATCATGTTGGACTGACCTGGTGTTTGATCCCAGTCTCTTCACTGTGTTCCTCACCCTCTGCTACTCACTGTCACACTGTTTTGCCTTGACACCATGTTCACTCACATATCACTCACATGCCCATGACAATAACACACCCTTATGCTATATCATATACGCACACCACAGTTTCTTCACTGTCCTCTCTAGCCATTGACACACAACCACATTACACAGTATTTTCCTCACTGATTTCTCATGTCTGAACACACACACACACCCCACAGGTTTTACAGTGAACACTGTCTTCCTCTCACACTCTCATGCCTTCACTGACCCACACACACAACTACATGACACTCACATTGCTATGAACATACACACTCACACTATCACACACACACATATGCTTGCACACACACATGCCTTGCCTCACATTTTCCCTCACATTCCTAACACACACACATACACACTTTAGCATATTTATGTGACACCCTTGAACATTTTTTCCTTTTTCCTTTTCTCTACATGTATATATATATATATATATATATATATATATATATATATATATATATATATATATATATATATATATATATATATGTATTCTATATTAGATTGTGTGGTATGACTATATAGGTATGTGTGATATGTATTTAGTAGCCTATAGGCTATGTATATTTTAAGACTAGATTATAATATATCTTTATGTGTATTGTTTTGTTATAGATAATATTGTCTTGTGGTCATATGATTTATGGTTGGTCTTAGGCATGGTATTGCCTTAGCCCATGGCCTAGTCTCTTAGCCTATAGCCTATGGTAGTGTCTGTGTGTCAGCTAGAGCCTAGAATAGACTGGTATAGTCTTGTTAGACTGAGAATAGGCCAGTTAGACTAGTATAGACTAGTTTGACTTAGGTTTGACTTGGTTGACCTAGTTTGACTCCCAGAGTTGACCAAGAGTTGACTTTGGCCTAGATTGACTTAGAATCATGTAGAATGCATAGTAGGGCTTCATTATATCATTTTAGACTTGTTGTGACTTGTGCTGTTCTAATTAGGAGCCAGACACCTCTCCTCGGATAGTACATTTACTTCAGACATTCAGATACGAGGCGAGTACATTCTCTGATCATTTCATATCCTGCTTAGAATTATTTTCTGCAGTAGATTACTTTACTTGTACTGTCAAGTTGGTCACACGGATTGGTACTATATGGATCCTTTCTTGAGATGTTATCCTTAGGGAGCATCGGGTACTCTATGTTCTGTGCGTTTCACTTTCATAGCGTATCATATGCTTCTTGGTTCTTTGATCACTTACGACATGTACCCTCATGATCGTAGAGTCTTTCTGGAATCTTACACTGTTGGGTTACTCCCAGAATCCCCATTTTTATGGGACTTACACTGTTGGGTTATCCCCAGAATCCCCATTTTTATGGGACTTACACTGTTGGATTATCCCCAGAATCCCTATTTTTATGGGACTTACACTGTTGGGTTATTCCCAGAATCCCTGTTTTTATGGGACTTACACTGTTGGATTATCCCCAGAATCCCCATTTTTATGGGACTACTATGTATCATCTTCGGGGTCTACCACCCTTCGGGGGCTTATCACCCTTGGGGAATATCACCTTCGGGGTCTGCTACATAGCATCATATAACATAACCTGGCTGGATCCTTGTGTATTGATCGGGGGTACGGGGGAGTATTACATGTTCATATTGTACTCTGACTCACTAGTCACTGCTAGTTCCCTATGTATAGTAGATATTTCTATTACAGTTCTCTCCCTATTTTTATACTGTACTTCTTTCAGTACTTGTATCTTACTTTACTGCATATTCATATTTTCTAACCTGCTATGAATTGTTGAGATGTACTGTGCTCGCTCTTGTCCTGACTGGACCTGTTGAAAATATTACAGAGGACGAGGAGGAAGCCTGGGAGGATACCTTCTTTGGACAGCTCTAGCTGAGGACATCACCCCACTGCCTAGACTAGTTTAGTTAGGCCTTATCTTATTTTCATGTTGTCTGGAGACTGTTTAGCTAGACTTTACTTCTGTTCAGAGATGTTGAGTCGTATATATTCTTTCTTATTCAGTAGCTGAGATATATACTCTGGATATTGCTGGGATATTATCCTAGACTTTTCTATATTCAGTATTTCTTTGAGTTCTATATCATATCGTGTTTTCTTCCTCCTTAGTTGTGATTGAGTTCATTTACTGCTTATTATTATATTGCTAGATGCATGTTGACCTAGGACAGCGTTCTACCGCCGACACTGCGGCGTAGGCTGGGCGTTGTTACGTTCTCGTACCCTCATAGTGGGTGCAGGTCGTGACACGTTTTTAGTGGTGGCCCATGCAGGTCGAGTTTATGTAGTGGTATTCGAACTAGAGTATCACTACAGCCTGCAGTAGGATTAGGATACATATTTTTGAAGGTACTCAATCACTGTTAGGATTCCTTGAAAGATTCCTGGGACGACCCTTGAGAATCTTATTAAACTCCAATTTGAATCATTTCCCTTGCTTTGTTGCTCTCACTCCTTGATTATCGAATTTGATTTTGTTGGATCGTTGTTGATTTGATTTTCCTATCGAGATGAATTTTTATGGCCCGATTTACGATATTTTTCTGATAACATATGACGACGGGAATACAGGGATGGTAAAACGTCTACTTGGTTATGGAACCTAGAGTTTATCGCAGCTATTTTAGCTGGCGTGGCAGAAATATAGAGACCTGACTTCGGATGTACGTATCTTGGTTATGAGATTTGGAATTCCTCGCAGCTATACTAGTCGGCATAGCAAGAATTCCAGACGACATGATTATAGAGGTGCATGCCCCTGTTATGTACTCTACCGTTTATCGCAGCCTTGCTTACTAGCGTGGCGAGGACTCTGAGTATCATGATTTTTGGACAGACGCATATGATTATCAGATTGTATCTTGGAAAGGTTCTTAAATATATCGTCTCTATCTTCATTCCAGTTATTATAAATTGTTCCCATCATTAAATAATTTAGGAGTAGAGATCTTCTTAGCTTTATAGAGCTTATGCATATGTAGTTCTTTCTTAGTGTGATGATTTGATGACTTATGATTAGGCCCTTGTCTTAGGAATGATAGTATAGCCTGGCTTTAAATAGTAATTTCTGTAGCTAGTTCTCATTTGTTGATATTTACTAGTTTTTCAGCCTTGATGATTGATTTATATTTTATTCCTCTCTCTTTCTTTCAGTATGGCACCCATGACCCGAGCCCGTCGCCTGAGAGCAGCTGCAGCTACTGAGAGCGTGCCTCCACCTCCTACTGTTCAGAAGATAGTTATCCCTCTATCTGATCAGGGGGTGGTGGCACCTCCTGCCATTGAGGAGATGGTGGTAGCCTCGCCAGAGAGTCTTCCTTCATCTCCTGTCGTTCAGGAGAGAGCTGCGGATTTGCCTGAGACCGAGAGCCCTTCCCTACCCTTTGTACTCCCTGTTGTACCACCCGGGGGCTTGCTACTTGATGCAGCCCAGGTGTTTGCATTTTTCCAAGAAAGGTTGATAGAGTCACAGAGAGTTCATAAGGAGGCCATGAGGGAGCAAATCCAGAGGTTGCTACGTCTGCGGGACTCTGTTCTTCTAGGAGGAGAGCCTAGCTCCAAGAGGGCGAGGAGCAGTACCCAGTCCCACCCAGAGTCTGAGGAGTACCCATTTATCCAGCCTATATCATCATACCCAGCCCAGTCTCCTGTCCAGCAGAGGCCAGCTGAGCCGGAGCCTATCTGTGCCTACTGCAAGAAGTCTGGACACAAGTGGAACAACTGTAGAAAGAGACTAGGATTGTGCCTAATATGTGGTTCAGCTGCACACTGGATGCAGCACTGCCCTGCTATACCTGCCCCAACCAGGGCCCTGCTTCCAGGAGGGAGTTCTGGTTCTCAGACCTAGCTGGAGGTGAGTTGACCTAACCTTAGTATTCCTTTTTGAGAATTTTGATGCATCCCTTGCTTGTATGTTTTGATACCTTGTGATTGCCTAGTACTGTAGCATGGTTGGTATAACTAGAAGAGACCACAGACTGATATTGCATTGCCATGACCCCATAGGTTACACTTTTCAACTGTATGATTAAGATAGATTCTGAGACTATGATTGCTGGGGGTTTAACCTAGAAGGCCTGCTACCATCTTAATTTCGAGGACGAAATTTTTATAAGGTGGGTAGGATTGTAACACCCAGTTTTTCCAAATGAGGGTATTTTGGTCATTTTTAAAATTTTAGAATTTAAATTGAATTATTATTATTATTTATAATTATTGTGATTTTTGAGTGATTTTTAGAATAATTGTTTTTGGTGTTTTAGAGACTTTGACTTAAGTTGACCTTGTAGACTAACCTAGTGGCTAACCTAGGTCTTGACAAAGAGATTAGGATTTGAGAACCTAGGTTGACTTAAGTTCATGAGGATGAACTCATTGGGATTAATTTGGTGAAATTAGGAATTAGTTTAGTCTAAGAATGGCTTGTGAAGTCACAAGTCATAATCATGACTTAAACCAATTAGGACTCAACCAACTAGCCAAAACCTAGCCCTAGGGCCCTATGGCCAGCCACATGACAGCCCCCCTCCCTTCTATAAATACTCTCCTAGGGATTAGGGCTAGCCTCTCTCTTAGGGTTTATCAAGTTTTTTGAAAGAGGTAAGTTCCATCTTCATAAATTCCTATTAAATTCATTTCAAGTCCTTTTTCCTTCAAACAAATTCCAATAGGCTCTAAATATTGTGTTCTTGCTGTTGGAAATGAGTTTTGACAGGGAGCAAACAATTTGGAGAGCTTTTGGTGTTTTGAGAGATCCTTCTCTTTGGAGCTTTTTGGGGGTTTGAACACCTATAGGTATAATCCTATTTAATGTCTTTAAATTCTGTCAAAAATCATTTTAGGGATCCCCTAGCCCTCACCCAACTGTAGGGTAGGCTAACCCTAGGTTTTGGGCTCGTTTCGTGTCCGTATCGGACACATATCAGAGCTATGGTGTAGGTGTTCGACGAAATGTCCCAAAGGACTTTTCAGTCGAGTTTTTGAATCCATTTGAATAGGAAGCTAGCCCTAGGTGTCGTCTAGGGTTTTCTTGTGTCGTATGCTGTTATTCGTGTCTTGTCGAGTCGTGGGGAACACGGGACACGCGAGTGCGGGTGCGAGCACGCGGGCACAGTGCGTGCCCTGCTGCTCGGGGGCTACTGTGCGCTCGTTTCTCCACGTGGACACGTAAAATTTGGTATAGGGATAGGGGCGATGACTGACACGAGGCTCGCAAAGTTTCACGAGTCCTCGTGTCGTGTCGGACACGTTATTTCGTGTGCACTGGGCAGCTGTGTGTGCGTGCGTGTGCTGTGTGTGTTTTCTGTTGATTAATCGATTTTAAATGTTTCTAAACTAGGTTTTAATGATTGAATGAATCCTAAATGAGATGTTTAATCCCTGTTATATCATGTCACATAATTGTTTAGGTTTTAGTTTGTGTTTGGCTCGAATTTTTGGGTCGAACAATGCAAAGTCTGATACATGTCCAGATACTTGAATTCCAGTTTTTCAAACCATATAATTTCCTGTATGTGATATGTTTTAATTGATGTTTTAATGTTTAGTTAGGTTCAATATACCATGTTAATCTCTGATTTTACAAGCCTACATAATTGTTTGGTTTTGTTGGAGTTTTGGCTCGATTTTGTTGGGATTGAACTGAAATACTCTGATACATGTTGATACTGGTTTTCCCAGTTTTTCCCAAACAGTTTTAATCCTCTTTTATATTATGTTTTCATTTGACATTGATTCCCTCATATTACATTTCCTATTGGCTAGGTTATTGCATTCAATTATGGCCGTTGGTTGTGAGTTTGAGCTTTGGGCTTGTGGGTTCATTTTCGAAATTGTGTAAGGACTGATAATGTATTTTAAACTAAGATTTTAGCTCCCAGTTCAACTTACACCTGTGATTCAAGTTCAAATTCTGTGAATGAGAGTTGGGGGTATTGCTTGTATTCAAACTGATTTTTTTCCTTGTTCTTGATTCTGAGTTTGAAATATTTAAGAACCTGTGATGGGATAATATTCCCAGTTTTCAAACAAACCTGAGAATGTTTTAAACCACCTTGTTAGACTGAATATGTTTCCTACTGTTTTCCAGTTCCATTTCAAACCTGTGAATCAACTATTTTTCACTGAGTTCATGAAGCTATCAAACTAAATCTTGATTTATGTTTTATGTCAACCTGAGAATGGTTTTCACCGTATTATTTAGAGTGTTCACTGAATTCTTTTTATTTTGCAATGTGGTTCCTACAAAAACCTGAAAGTTGATAAATCTGAGATTAGTTTTGACTGTCTTGTTTAGCTTTGAATTGATTCCCTTACCTTCATGTTTGAACCTGAAGATAGGTTGTGGACTGAATGGTTCCTGTTTGTGTAAACCATATGATACTTGATAAATTGATTTCCTGGATATCTTAGAAACCTGGAATTGAATGTTAAACCTGAGCATAGTTTCACTACACTGTTTAGTTGAGAACTGATTCTTCCTTTTGTCCTTGATTTCTGAGTTTGAAGTGTTCATAACCTGGGAATGATTCTAAACTATTTTAAATCGATTTCCTTCTCTTTGATTGACAAGAACATGAGTTATATTACATTGATTCAACTGTTTCCTTCCAATAGGCTATAAGCTGAGTTCACATTAATAGATTTCAATGAGTGACTGCAAACTGAATTTTCATGATTTGTGTAAACTGTTTTTGAACTGAAATGATTGCAAACAGAGTTCCAGATTTCATTCCCTTGTTACTTTGAGTTGTGACTTTTGGAGAGGGTAATGTTTGTTGAAACTGTGATCCCCTTAACCATGATTCTCCATTACCTGAGAATGAAGGCTAATGGAATGTCAAAATTGTTTGAACTGTTGGAGTTTTCTTTTGAATCAAATATGTGAATGTAGTGTTGCATTTTACCTGGGATCATGTTGGACTGACCTGGTGTTTGATCCCAGTCTCTTCACTGTGTTCCTCACCCTCTGCTACTCACTGTCACACTGTTTTGCCTTGACACCATGTTCACTCACATATCACTCACATGCCCATGACACTAACACACCCTTATGCTATATCATATACACACACCACAGTTTCTTCACTGCCCTCTCTAGCCATTGACACACAACCACATTACACAGTATTTTCCTCACTGATTTCTCATGTCTGAACACACACACACCCCCCACAGGTTTTACAGTGAACACTGTCTTCCTCTCACACTCTCATGCCTTCACTGACCCACACACACAACTACATGACACTCACATTGCTATGAACATACACACTCACACTATCACACACACACATATGCTTGCACACACACATGCCTTGCCTCACATTTCCCCTCACATTCCTAACACACACACATACACACTTTAGCATATTTATGTGACACCCTTGAACATTTTTCCCTTTTTCCTTTTCTCTACATGTATATATATATATATATATATATATATATATATATATATATATATATATATGTATTCTATATTAGATTGTGTGGTATGACTATATAGGTATGTGTGATATGTATTTAGTAGCCTATAGGCTATGTATATTTTAAGACTAGATTATAATATATCTTTATGTGTATTGTTTTGTTATAGATAATATTGTCTTGTGGTCATATGATTTATGGTTGGTCTTAGGCATGGTATTGCCTTAGCCCATAGCCTAGTCTCTTAGCCTATGGCCTATGGTAGTGTCTGTGTGTCAGTTAGAGCCTAGAATAGACTGGTATAGTCTTGTTAGACTGAGAATAGGCCAGTTAGACTAGTATAGACTAGTTTGACTTAGGTTTGACTTGGTTGACCGAGTTTGACTCCCAGAGTTGACCAAGAGTTGACTTTGGCCTAGATTGACTTAGAATCATGTAGAATGCATAGTAGAGCTTCATTATATCATTTTAGACTTGTTGTGACTTGTGCTGTTCTGATTAGGAGCCAGACACCTCTCCTCGGACAGTATATTTACTTCAGACATTCAGATACGAGGCGAGTACATTCTCTGATCATTTCATATCCTGCTTAGAATTATTTTCTGCAGTAGATTACTTTACTTGTACTGTCACGTTGGTCACACGGATTGGTACTATATGGATCCTTTCTTGAGATGTTATCCTTAGGGAGCATCGGGTACTCTATGTTCTGTGCGTTTCACTTTCATAGCGTATCATATGCTTCTTGGTTCTTTGATCACTTACGACATGTACCCTCATGATCGTAGAGTCTTCCTGGAATCTTACACTGTTGGGTTACTCCCAGAATCCCCATTTTTATGGGACTTACACTGTTGGGTTATCCCCAGAATCCCCATTTTTATGGGACTTACACTGTTGGGTTATCCCCAGAATTCCCATTTTTATGGGACTTACACTGTTGGGTTATCCCCAGAATCCCCATTTTTATGGGACTTACACTGTTGGGTTATCCCCAGAATCCCTATTTTTATGGGACTACTATGTATCACCTTCAGGGTCTACCACCCTTCGGGGGCTTATCACCCTCGGGGTCTATCACCTTCGGGGTCTGCTACATAGCATCATATAACATAACCTGGCTGGATCCTTGTGTATTGATCGGGGGTACGGGGAAGTATTACATGTTCATATTGTACTCTGACTCACTAGTCACTGCTAGTTCCCTATGTATAGTAGATATTTCTATTACAGTTCTCTCCCTGTTTTTATACTGCACTTCTTTCAGTACTTGTATCTTACTTTACTGCATGTTCATATTTTCTAACCTGCTATGAATTGTTGAGATGTACTGTGCTCGCTCCTGTCCTGGCTGGACCTGTTGAAAATATTACAGAGGACGAGGAGGAAGCCTGGGAGGATACCTTCTTTGGACAGCTCTAGCTGAGGACATCACCCCACTGCCTAGACTAGTTTAGTTAGGCCTTATCTTATTTTCATGTTGTCTGGAGACTGTTTAGCTAGACTTTACTTCTGTTCAGAGATGTTGAGTTGTATATATTCTTTCTTATTCAGTAGCTGAGATATGTACTCTGGATATTGCTGGGATATTATCCTAGACTTTTCTATATTCAGTATTTCTTTGAGTTCTATATCATATCGTATTTTCTTCCTCCTTAGTTGTGATTGAGTTCATTTACTGCTTATTATTATATTGCTAGATGCATGTTGACCTAGGACAGCGTTCTACCGCCGACACTGCGGCGTAGGCTGGGCGTTGTTACGTTCTCGTACCCTCATAGTGGGTGCAGGTCGTGACACATAATCGACAACTTACAAAGGTCATTGTCTTTCTTCCACTTGGCATGCTTTGCCATAGCCATCACAATAGCAAGTTCACCTCCATCTTCGAAAATGGCAGGTTCTGGATCTGTCAACACATAGCCAACATTGACAAGTTGAAGATTCAAAAAAAAAATCTCTCTTCCAAATGTTGTAGTGTTCACCATCAAACTTCTCAAGTTTGTGAAAACTTGTTTCGAGAAGTTTTGAACGGTTGGACTCCATTCTTTTTGTGATCTTGCTTTGAGATTGTTGCTCCCAAAGTTAGATCTAAAGTGTGGAGGGATCCAACGAAGGCATAAAGATCTTTCCAAGACTCAAAGTCTGCTCTCTATCCAACACTAAAAGAGGGATGAAAATCGTAAGACACAGTCTACGCTCGAGCCAACTCAAATAAGGCACTAAGATAATGTTACAAACTGACTACAAAAAAATGCAAAATATAATAAAAAAGTGGAAAAGTGTTCTTCTTTTTGCGTTTGCAGACGCTACAATAAGAAAGAACAAGGACAATAAGAAAACACGAAAGAAACTCCTTACTGGATGAATAAGGTCACCGGTGCTCAAAGCAAGATTCGTCCTATCTCTAATCTGCTCCCGGGAACCAGCAAGTTCTAGCAAGAACTTATGGAACGCTCTTGATCACTCTTGTAAGAACTTAGAACTCAAGGTTGAGGCAGGCACATAGGCTACGAAAGGCTGCTGGAAGCTCGCAGACTGGTGCACTCTTTATTTTTTTTTCCACCACACAAATGGAGAGAGTGCATCTCTATTTATAGAGAAGACCAGCACCTATGCACACATGTTGATGCACATGTGCGCATACGCGCAGCTCGACCGGATCCTATAAAATCTGGGTCCTAGAGTCCTGTGTGCGACACAAAAGTATACAGCATACTGACAGCGCTGCAAGCGCCGTATGCTGACTGTGCAGCCCACGCCCCATGCCAGGTCGTCCGTGCCCACCTCATACTCCATGAGCATACGCCACACGCGTACTCCATGAGATTACGCCACGCTCGTACACCACGCTCATACGCCACGAGCGTACGCCATGCGAGTACTGTCACACCCCGACCCGGAATCACCCGAATCATCGTCCTCGCAGGGGGCATGATGTTGCACGAGCCTAGAGTTGCGTTCATGCAAGGCAAGATGACAAGTTCTCAAAATGGTTGTCTTTGATTTTATATCAACAAATGGAAGAAAACAGAGTATACGAAACAATTCTCTTTTTTGATAATGAACTAAGATTACAAAGGCTTTCAATAGCCCAACTGAATTTGCCAGATTGGCTACAACACTCAAGTTTTCCCTTGCCCACAAAGGATTTCATCGTTCCATACATCATGTCTTCTATATCTCGGACGCATCAATCCTGTTGCAAGTCCGAGCGTCAATACGATCGCATGCTTCAAACGCTACAGCATTCCATGCCTCTACGCGATCAAGCGAAGCTTCACCACGAGCAATCCATTCCCTACACCCTGTATGAAAGCTGGTGGAGGATGAAAAGACCCACTTTCTAAACCGACATTTAGTATTATGTTGAATCATGCAACTTAGCTTATGATCTTGCTATATTCTCCTTAGGGTCGATTACATGGCATATTCGAAAGCGGTAAAGCATGTTATCATGGCAAGCATGTTATTCGAGTTGAGTAGGCAAGCAGACAAGCAATCTCTTACATTTGTCAAGCCCATTCGACCATGCAACGCGTGTCTTATTCAAACAACCAAAAATAGTCTTGAGTCCACGACTCAGACTTTCATCATTTCATATTTCTCATATTAACTTTCTATGTTCTCACTTTCCATACTTCGTTTCGATGTTCAATGGTATCATGCCTCAACTCAATGTTCGTCAACTGAACGACCCGAAGGCTCCGAACACTTTTCGAGGCATCATGTCACATCTTACAGTTCCATCACCTACATGCCACAACTGTTCTCTTCTCAACGAAGCCATCTTTTTATGATTCTCGTGCACATATGCACACTTTGACACGATTGTTCTCATTTCTTCGAGTCGTGCATGCGATGCACGCCTCGATACCGTAATTCTATGTTCTTAGCCTTAATGTTCAATGTTCGTCTTGCACGCTAGGGCACTCGCCTTCACAATCATTTAATGTGCTAGGAAATTTCTAACTCGTGTGCGAAGGTACGGAATGGCTCGTGCACGAAGACACTCGCCGAATAAAGTTATCCCATGTTCTTGTGGCTTACGCACCGAGGTACTCGGCTTTGCGATATCCAATGTTCCATAGCAACTCGTGCATTTGATGCACGTTTCATTTAAATTGTTCTAACTAGTGTTCGACACACACTATGATTTATCTTCCGATCGGACCACGTCCGTGGCGTCGATAGGTTAACTTAGCATGCAATGATACATTCTTACTTAGGCATGAAGGAGTAAAAAAGAAGAGTCAGTCCTCCCACCTTAAACCGATACACCTTGTTATTTGTCGAGCTGATGCGGCTCGATTTTATATCTTTGTTGCACGGCCAAATCTTCTGACTTAGCCATTCGAGCGCTTCTTGTTTTATTGACCTACTCAATCGATTCTGGCCTACCATGCCCAAGTCCCAGCCCGTTGCGTGGCGATGATTTCGGTTTTGCGGACCCGTTGCGAATGAGGCAAAATGTCGACCTCTAATATTTTAGCATAAACGGATAGCCTGCACATAAAACCAACTAAAATAAATACTTGTATCGATTCGGACTTGCATCTTGGGCCGATTCAATTTCTTAGAATCTTTGAGCCGACTCAACGCACTTATCCTTCGGGGCAATGTAGCGCTTTGCATCGATTCAACTCGATGCATTCTTTGGGACAATGCAACTCTTCGCATCCACTTAATTTGATGCATTGTTCGAGACAACGTAACCCTCGTATCGATTTGTATCGATATATTTTATTCGGTCAACGCGACTCTTTGAGTCAACGTCTCAGCATAATGTGCCGTATGGAGCGGGGCATTACAGAATATACCACTCAAAATAAGGTTCGTCCTCAAACCAAAACCAACACTCCGATTAAGTGTTTTATAGATCGTTTAACGATCTCGTCCAACTATCGTTGTTCCGTTTCAAACACTCGTGCAAGCTTTTATAAACTTTCAGTCTTTCCTGCAGCTCAATTTGAATTTATTATACAACTTGATTTGGATCGTACACCTATTCAAGGCTTCCCAAAAATTTGTGTATTTCAGCCAAGCCCAGTGGTAGAGAATGGGAATAAAGCTGACAGGTAATTTCAATCCTATGCTTGCCATCTCGTACGCCCTATCGGACTTATCTTTAGCAACTGTTCTCAAAATTTTATCGCATACGTATATTCGATACATACGTGATTCATTCAATAAATTTACTGCACGCGACGCGATTCAAAATTATATTTTTTGTTTCGTATGGACTGTCAATCCTATACGTTGCGTCGAGCCGTCGCACATCTGATCGCAACGATCCTTCGCAATACGTTCGAAGTTGCCACCCAACTATTTCCGAAGTCTGGCTATGCAACTTATCTCGATACGATTTTCTTTGTTGACTTACAAATGCATCAACATTCAGGACTACGTCGGCTAGGTTACTTAGCTATACACTGTGCTTAAATTCTTCCGACGTAACATTAAATTGATATTGCACAAAGGCCACAATCTATCCGACACAAAAATTTATATCAAGGCGATGGTGCTCAAGGCAAAAATTGCTTTGACTCAAAGTCTCTACGATGCATCTTACGTTCGATTCCTAATTAGTAGGAATTCACTAGCCAAATTCCCAACTTATCCGTCTCGCAACATCAAATAAAATTTCGATTCACGCAAGCTCAATTGCAAGGTGAATCCAAATCTAACGACATAACTCGTAAGTCATTCTTTTACCACTCGCGCTCGTGCATAGCACGATTCTCAAAATCGCCTAAACTTATTATCAACATGCACCACATTATATTTGTTATTGATGCAATTTGATAT
This sequence comes from Iris pallida, assembly GCA_029216955.1. NCBI lineage: Eukaryota > Viridiplantae > Streptophyta > Magnoliopsida > Asparagales > Iridaceae > Iris > Iris pallida. The sequence goes on from JANAVB010001997.1 coordinate 4,372,699, forward strand.
GCGATATCGCATGGGCCATCTTACGGTCTGCAACATTCAATTTGATTTGGCGGTCAAGTCTTCTAGGATCAGCTGTCCCGAAGCTACGCACGATAATTGTGGATCATTAACGAAGGACAGTTTACTATGAACCATGCTACATTTTATTTCGGAGCCAAATACCGTTCCGACGATTACTATTCGACTACCCAATTTTGGACAAAACCACTTCTATCGGCGCAACTGATGTGCAACTATCCCCCGAGTAACGTCATGCACTACCGTCGATGATTCTGAAATTCACGAAACATCTACTCGTATTGAGTCGAGTCTATTTACCTACGGTCGACACATGTAACGCCCCAGTCTCTAAAATACTTATGACTAAGTACGTCGACATGCCAACTGCATACATACGAAATATACTCTAATATATAAAACCATCGTATGTATACATAAGCTGTAAAATGCAGTAAACCACGATACTAAACTCATCTACAAATAAAGAAGAAAGAATTTATAATAAACTCATGAACTATCATTAACAAATCGTTGGGCGGAGATAAATCCACTACCAACTAAAAAGAGAGAAATACATTATAACAAAATTTTGTCGAGCAATGCGAAGGCGATCCAAGTGCAATCACCTCGGAAGAAGAGAGGAACATGGCCTTGGCTAGAGCACCTGCGGAAAGTCACAAACACACACCTGGAGAACTCACCAGGTCCTTAGAGGGACGTAACAAGATACAATAAACAACATGCCATATAAATAATGAATATAAAATATGCCACAAATAAAAGTAATTGACAAGACCTCAATAAGGTAACCTAACCATGCTAAAGTGAACATGCAGTTGAGAAACAATCCTTTCGACGCATGAGCCCTGGCTATGAATGGGATCGGCATAGTCCCCATATAGGGCACCAGGGGCCTACGTCCGTAACGTCCGAAGATCGTCAGAGGGCATCATGTGCAAGGGGGTATGTCCATAACGCTCTGGAAAACGTCAGAGGACAGTTGGAGCCTGCGTCTCCGGAGGAGCGCACAGGTAATCAGGGAAGTGCAAAAAAGCCCATACGTCAGGTATTGCTCTCCCCATCCAATGTACCTATCAAGTCGCATCCGCGATCATGTACCTCTACTAACTGCTAAGTCTTCTAATATGCCTTTTTCAGCAGTTAGACCTAACACATGCGCACAGGTGATCAGCCAACACGCAAGGACATCTACATGCTACTCATCTCACACATACTCTTGGTACAATTGTGACAAGGTTTATGTAATACACTACCGATGGTATTCCCTTAACTCTAGGTCAATATGCAATCAAAGGATAATAAGTAAAGTAAAGCTAATATCACTGAGCAGGTAGTAAATCAAGACGGGGCTGCGGTGTCGGCAATCGCTGCCATAGGTGGTGGTGATGTCAGGACAACGGCAGGGCAGGAGTCGGAGATATGGAGGAGAGATGAGATGGGGACAGTGGCTATGGGTCGGACAGGGTTGTTGTCTGGTCGGATAGATGGAGGTGGCGGGCTGAAGGAGGAGAACGGAGACGGGTTAGGGATAGGATTTGATTTTTGTCGGGGCTGTGTCCGACACACGAAATAGAATGTATATGTGTACAAATGGAATAAGATCGGGTGGACATAGACACGATGCACGGCGGCTATGGTCGATGATGGTAGAAATTGATATGAAAATCCTTGTGGAGAAACAAATAACATAGTTCCCCTTTATATAGGGTTGAGGACTTCTTGCTAGGTAAGGATTAAGGTGTATTTAAACCCCAGTAGATAATTCTATTTTTATTTTAAATCGAGATAAAACCGTTTTGATAAAATCTCTCAATTCAAAACTAGAAAATAGCTTTAAAACAAAACTATTTAATCTATCCAAATAAAATCGAAAATTCGATTTAAATCACCATAGATTCATTTAAAATACTTTTCCAATAATTTTAAATATTAATAATTAATTAATTTTGAAAATCTTAACAATTAATTAAATATTTGAGATACCTTTTTAATACAATGAATAAAGTAATTTCAAAAAATCAATTTATAAATAAACTCGCCATTTATAATAATAAAATAACATGAGGCTTTTGAAATCTCGTCACGATGTTATTTTGAAACATACTTTTGAAAACATACTTCTCCTTTATAAATAATTTTTTTTCAAAAATATGTACCGCGCACATATTCGCACTCGACGAGCAAATACAAAAATGCAACTTCGCACGCGACGTACCTTTACGAGAATGCAAACTTGTACGCGACGTATAAATACGAAGTACAAAGTAAATACCAATTTATTTTAAAAAATCGTAGTAGAAAATTTAGGGGGTTTACATCCTACCCAACTTAAAAGAATTTCGTCCTCGAAATTTAGAAAAAAATTAGGATAGGTAGGGGCGAAGGGATGTAAAGAGTTTAGTCGATAAGAATCAAGATTTAAATCATCAGGCAAGAAGTTCAAGACATAAGATAGGAAAATGGGTAAGTTAGATAATTCCAGTCGAATAAAATTAACAGTTCGAAGATGGTCAGTGAATGACAACCCATGAATGTTTACACTCTATCAAAAGTTCTGTTCTAACTTGGTTGGGGATAACTAAGGCTACATCATGACGTTCTTCATGTCTTCTCTCGTGATATTCATCTGTTCCTGCTGGGCTTCATCTTGAGCTTTCTGGAACTCCAGGATTACTTGAAATAGGACAACCATTTGGAAGATGATTGCTGGTACTAGTGGAGCAACAAAAATGAATACTCCACCAAGGAAATGCAACTCAGTTTGAGATGAGGTAGGAATCGCCAGTGTAGGGAAAACTTCACTGGATGCACTATGAGGACGGTCAAACAACCGCGAAGAAAAAGACCCTGGACTTGGTTGAGGAGATGGGATATGATCCGGAGATGACACCTCATCGCCAGCAGGATTTGGTCAACCGTCATTCTCTGGAAGGTTTAGGACGCACACAAGCAAGGTATCCTACCGGTCTATAATCAAGCAAAAATATTTACTTATATATGAATCGGACCTATGTCGTGACAAATTGATGTTCTAGTGTTCTAATTGTTTCTAAGTTGTTTTCCTAAGTTGTTGTTCTGACCTGCATGGGCCACCACTAAAAATATGTCACGACCCGGTCCCAATTTCTTGGGTCGAATCGGATCATGCCCAGCCTGCACCGTTGTTGAGACGGCGGCAGTAAGCTGTTCAGTAGCAGGTAACCATACAACAACACTATAATTTGTCACAACTCAACATCGGAAAATTTAAAACTTTATTAAACTTTTACATGAAATAAAAGATACAACTTAAACCATTTTTTTTATACATCATGAATAAAAGAAAACTCTAGGCAAACAGCTCAGCAATCTCGAATTCCTCGTCTTGGGATCGCGTAACAAAGCCTCATCAGTGATACCTAAAATGTTGGGTCTCCAGTCAGGAGGGAGCAAAGTACAATTACGAATATCCAATAATTCAAATAATAATTTGAAATTTGCAATGTTAAACAATTTGAAATACTTTAACAATATTTTTCACAATTCTACCATTGAAAACAATGTGATTTGAGTAGGTAACGAACTATGACCGGCTTGGGATGATTCAATTATATCCTAATGATACGGTCCGGCCTATCCTCGTGTATAGGAGGAATCAGCTCGCACAATCAATGATGCAATATAGGGGTATTGGTCATAGACGCTACACTACTCCCCCAATATCCCGAGTCAATCAGATTCAATCAATGAGTCAATATTCGAACTCTAGGAGAGAGTTCCGTGTAGCAATATGGTTTAAAATTGCAATAAAACAATTACTAGATAAAATTACCAAATAGACATAACTGCACTTGCCTTGAATTTTAATTGGACGAGATTTGTACTTCAAGTTGACGATCAAGAACTTCCTCGAAATCCTACATTTCGGGAATTTGTCTCAGAATCACAATACTAAAATGATCTAATTACAATCTCTATTTGTTTCTTAGTCAATTTTAATCTTGTTTAACCAACACAACCAAAAACGCGTTTACTAGTGCGTTACAATTTAGGAACATCAATTTATGTCTATTTTCGGAAAAATTGTATTTATTATTTTATTTAAGAAAAACTTGGATATTTAAATATATAAAACTATACATTTTCCTTTAAACGAGAAATATCATGAATTTCTAAATTATAGTTAATAATAATTAATATTCCTAGTTTTACGCGCTCGCACAACATCCAGAAAATCTCAAATCTACTTTTCCTACTTATTACAAAATTTACAGAAAATAAATGAATGGCTTATGCCTTTACAATTTTAATTACAATAAATTGAAAATAAGAAAGGAAACAGGTTAGTCCGAAAATAACCTATAAATTAACAAAACTAATAAATTCCATAAACATTATTAAAAGAGAAATATAAGTCTCAGAATCTGGTCCAAAATTTCATTTTTAACTACTCTGCCTCAACGTCCGGTCGAACCGGTGCGTTTGCATTTCGTTGGGGCCCAGTGACCATTAAGGTCGTCGCCCAAAATATTATTAAAATCATTTATTATTTTGCAAAATTTTCGGCAGCATCTCCTCTGTTTTTGGTCAACCCAAAACTGGGAATGCGCCGTAAAACCTGCAAAATAACTCCAAAACTCCCATATATATAAATACCACAGAAAATTATGTTCCAAAATCCAAACCAGCATATTAAACTTAATATAATCCCAAACCAGCACCCATAGTTTCAACAGAACTCAAAGCCAATCTTTTAACCCAAGTCCCAAAACTAACAGAACCATTTACTTTTAAGCTAACAGAACAAAACTAAACAAAAACTAAAGAGCCAATATCCGAACCATCAGGATTAACTCCAAAGAACCAAAGAACCAAATCTAGAGTTCTTCCGAGAAGAAAACTCAAAGTAACCACAGAACCAAATACTAACAAAACAGCATCCATAATTTTCCGAAGAACCTCGGAATCAAAAAAAATGGCAACGTAATCGTTACGTTGTCAAAACCCCAAATTCCCGAGGAATTTGATTGGACCATTATCATCATAGACTAAAAGAGATTAATTGGGTCAGAGTATACCAAAAATCGAAACCGAAAATGAAGCTCGGAACGGAAACGGGTCACAACGTCAGTACTGGAACCGACGGCAGTCACCGGGCAAACGCCGGCGAGGCAGCAGGTCGCCGGGGGTCGGGCGCCGGCCAGGGGCGGCAGCAGGGCGCGGGTGACGGGTTCGCCGGCGGCGAACGGTGACGCGGGGGCCGCGCGGGTCTCGGGATTTCGCCGGGGAGCGACGGGTTCGGCGCCGGAGCCTGAGCCGATGGCGAGGGGTCGGGTCGGGGCGCTGGCTCGCGGGGAGGCCGTCGGTTGGCTCGACGGAAACTCGGGTTCGCTGGAAAAAGGAAATCTAGGTTTTTAGGAAAAGAGTTTTTAGGAGAGTGGTGGAAGAATAGGATGGAGAGGAAGAAAATTTATAGGGGAAAAATTGGGGGTTATGGAAACCCTAAGGTCTCCATTGAAGGAGAAGAAATGATTCCTTCAATTCTCCTTTCGGAAAAGAACTGAAGAGGAAGGTGGATGGTTCATCCGTTCTAAATATGAAGGGTTTCAATCCCAAATACTAAAACAATCAAACCTACTCCTATATAACAACCAATACTTGTGGTGTAGTGGTGGTGCCTTAGGACTTGGTTGGGAAGGTTAAGGTTCAAACCTTAGGATTAACATCTATTATTTTTATTTTTATAAATTCCTATTTTACCCATAAACCAATAAAATCGATTTAAAGAAATGATTTTAATTTCTTAATTATTAGTAAAAATATATATATACATTCAAGTTAAAATAATTTCTTTTACAAAATGTAATATGTATATTTATATAAAAAAAAATTTATCTTTGCGTTACTTGAAAAGAAATATATATATAAAAAAATAACTGTCTAATTGAATATAAAAATTTGTTTAAAATATTTTGAGTACAAATTTGGGTTCAATATCTGGTTTGGTCTGGTTTTCAAACAAAAATCCATGTAATTATTTTGAAAAAGAATTTTACACTTAATGAAAATAGTACCAACATTTACTAATAATTCTCAATTAACTTCTAACATTATTTTTTTAGAAAAATTATATTTAGCATCTAAAAATTTTATAAAAAACTGTAAACTAAATTTATGGGTTTCACAATCTTCCCTCCTTAGAAAATTTCGTCCTCGAAATTTAAAGGTATGGTAGAAAAGACAAACATGTACGGGTACTGCGCCCGTAACTCAGATCCAACCATAAGAATTTCCAATGCAGTCGTGGATGAGACGGTTTATGATATCATCCATGTAGAAAAATACAAAAGCGAACCAAAGTACACGAGGTTGATCAGACCATCATGCACCGGTCCTGATTAGACAATATATTAGTGGGTGCACCCAATAAAATATCATCATGATCAAGCTTGATTAAAGAGAGAGCTTGCAAAACTAGGCTAACTTAGCAGCATCAGTCAAGTTTAGAACGGGAAAAAGAAAAGATAAGGAATAGGAGTTTAAGTGATGGCTCAAATTCTGATTTTCTTCTCATCTCTGACTAGGCTTGCAACTGGTTTCTCTGGCACTGAAAGGTTGATTCCAATCTTCATCTCTGAATTATCAAAATGTGACTCGGATCCGAAATGTAACGTCTGAGCTGTGACGTAGAAGACGTTGCACATTCTCAAGATTAGCTGGTAGAGCTAACTGGTACGCTACTTCCAACGCGTCTTAAACTTCAAATGGCCTGATGTACCTGGCCTCAATTTCCAGCTCCGTCGAAACTGATTGTTCCTCTGGTAGGAGAAACTTCACCAAATGCAATTTGGTCTTCCCAAGACCTACCAAATTTCGAGACGCAAAATCTCAATACATCTTCAAGCGTCTGGATTGACCTCTCTGATTGCTCGTCCCGCGGTACTCCATGAATCCGGTAGATGTGCTCCCCGTACAATGCTGCCCACTTCTTAGTGGATAAACCAACTTTGAAGGAAAATAAAGTGTGCCGACTTAGTCAGTCGGTTTATAATAATCCAATTGGTGCCCTTCCCTCCTTGGGAACAAGGCAATCCTTACTCAAAGTTCATTGTTATATGCTTCTACTTCCACTCCGAATTTATTGAATACTGCGAATGGTGCATTTCATTCATCAACTTGTTCCTCCGTTTGTCAGCCGATACGGAAAGTCTCGTACTATTCTTCAGAGTTCTACTGCTGATCAATTTAGAAACCCTCAAGTGTTCTTGCCAACACTTGATCTCTAAACCTGCAAAGTGCCTTGTTTTAAAACTACGTCCTCTTGATTTTGTCCATCAGCCTCGAACTTCATCAGCATCCAGCTCCGTCCTTCTATTTCCAGGTAGTATAACCTCCAGTCCAAACTTCTCGATGTCTTCTAGCAGGTGCTAGTCCTTAGTTAAAAACTTCGCCATCAGTATCGACCAAGTGCATCCGCGACCACATTGGCCTTACCTGAATGGTACTGCAGGTTGATGTCGTAATCCTTCATCTGCTTCAACCACCTTCTTAGTCTAACATTCAGCCCTTCCTGAGTGAAGATATATCTCAGACTTTGGTAGCCCGTACATATTTTCACTCCCTTTCCATAAAACTCATGCTTCCATAGCTTCAAAGATAATTGCAGTAAATTCAAATTAAGCGTGGGATGATTCTTCTCATGAGTCTGTAGTTGCCTAGATGTGTAAGCAATTACTTTCTCATGTTGTTGAAGAACGCAACCCAGTCCTTTCCAGAGGCATACCGTAAATTAAGAAACCACCGGTTCCTGCGGGTAGCGCAAGGATTGGTGTAGTGGTAAGTCTCTTCTTCAGCTTCTCAATGCCGCCTGGCAATCTTTCGTTCAGATGAACTCTTCATTCTTCCAAGTGAGCTTCGGCATTGGCTCAGCAATCTTGGCGAAATCCTTCACGAACTTCTGATAGTAGCCGGCCAAGTTCAAGAAACTTCCGAATTGAACTTGGGGTATACCACTTTTCAACAGCAGCTATCTTCCATCAAAATTTCTTCTCTTGACAACATGGCCAAAAGTCCACCTTGTCAAAGATCCACGTTCAGATAACTTACCATAAAACTTCTTTTTCCTCAAAGTTTCCAAAACTTCCTCAGATGTTCTTCATGCTCTTCTTCAGTCTTCGAATATATCAGAATGTTATCTATGGAGAAGATAAACTGATTCAAATACTCATGAAAAACTCTGTTCATGATATTCATGAACACAGCAGGAGCATTTGTCAGTCCAACGTCATGACCAAAGAAAACTACCCATACTTGGTGTTTGAACGCCGTCTTGGAAATGTCCTCTTTCCTGACTTTGATATGATGGTAGTCAAATCTTAAGTCAAACTTCGAAACACCCTAATTCCACACAACCAGATCAAACAGATCCTCGATCCGGGCAGAGGGTACTTGTTCTTTGGTGTCTGGTAATCGATGCACATCCGTTGTTCCATCCTTCTTGGGCAAAAACAAGATAGGTGTTCCTTAAGGTGAAATTCCACCCTGAATAAATCCTAGAGCCTTCAGTTCATCGATCTGGTCCTTCATCTTCTATGATCTTCGAGTCTGAATCATGCCTTATTGTAGGAGGCAAGGTCTGCTAGATAGGAAGAGAGTCCCTAGGTTGTGGCCTAACAGGTGTTGCTGGGATATGAGCTCTGGTTTGATGGAAAGATAAGGGGCAGTCCTTTACCCGATGTTTAGTAGATCCATATGCCAAACATTGTCCCAAACTCTTGCGGCAACTAACGGTCTGATGACCCGGCCTCTTGCAGTAGTTACAAGCCCATAGCTTCTTACGACAAGACTGCCGAAAAGTAGAGTACTTGATGGGACCCAAATATCTTCTAGTTTCAAGGGTATCCTTCCTAGGACAAAAGTTCTGTTCTAACTTGGTTGGGGATAACTAAGGCTACATCATGACGTTCTTCATGTCTTCTCTCGTGATATTCATCTATTCCTGCTGGGCTTCATCTTGAGCTTTCTGGAACTCCAGGATTACTTGAAATAGGACAACCATTTGGAAGATGATTGCTGGTACTAGTGGAGCAACAAAAATGAATACTCCACCAAGGAAATGCAACTCAGTTTGAGATGAGGTAGGAATCGCCAGTGTAGGGAAAACTTCACTGGATGCACTATGAGGACGGTCAAACAACCGCGAGGAAAAAGACCCTGGACTTGGTTGAGGAGATGGGATATGATCCGGATATGACACCTCATCGCCAGCAGGATTTGGTCAACCGTCATTCTCTGGAAGGTTTAGGACGCACACAAGCAAGGTAGCCTACCGGTCTATAATCAAGCAAAAATATTTACTTATATATGAATCGGACCTATGTCGTGACAAATTGATGTTCTAGTGTTCTAATTGTTTCTAAGTTGTTTTCCTAAGTTGTTGTTCTGACCTGCATGGGCCACCACTAAAAATATGTCACGACCCGGTCCCAATTTCTTGGGTCGAATCGGATCATGCCCAGCCTGCACCGTTGTTGAGACGGCAGCAGTAAGTTGTTCAGTAGCAGGTAACCATACAATAACACTATAATTTGTCACAACTCAACATCGAAAAATTTAAAACTTTATTAAACTTTTACATGAAATAAAAGATACAACTTAAACCATTTTTTTTATACATCATGAATAAAAGAAAACTCTAGGCAAACAGCTCAGCAATCTCGAATTCCTCGTCTTGGGATCGCGTAACAAAGCCTCATCAGTGATACCTAAAATATTGGATCTCCAGTCAGGAGGGAGCAAAGTACAATTACGAATATCCAATAATTCAAATAATAATTTGAAATTTGCAATGTTAAACAATTTGAAATACTTTAACAATATTCTTCACAATTCTACCATTGAAAACAATGTGATTTGAGTAGGTAACGAACTATGACCGGCTTGGGATGATTCAATTATATCCTAATGATACGGTCCGGCCTATCCTCGTGTATAGGAGGAATCAGCTCGCACAATCAATGATGCAATATAGGGGTATTGGTCATAGACGCTACACTACTCCCCCAATATCCCGAGTCAATCAGATTCAATCAATGAGTCAATATTCGAACTCTAGGAGAGAGTTCCGTGTAGCAATGTGGTTTAAAATTGCAATAAAACAATTACTAGATAAAATTACCAAATAGACATAACTGCACTTGCCTTGAATTTTAATTGGACGAGATTTGTACTTCAAGTTGACGATCAAGAACTTCCTCGAAATCCTACATTTCGGAAATTTGTCTCAGAATCACAATACTAAAATGATCTAATTACAATCTCTATTTGTTTCTTAGTCAATTTTAATCTTGTTTAACCAACACAACCAAAAACGCGTTTACTAGTGCGTTACAATTTAGGAACATCGATTTATGTCTATTTTCGGAAAAATTGTATTTATTATTTTATTTAAGAAAAACTTGGATATTTAAATATATAAAACTATACATTTTCCTTTAAACGAGAAATATCATGAATTTCTAAATTATAGTTAATAATAATTAATATTCCTAGTTTTACGCGCTCGCACAACATCCAGAAAATCTCAAATCTACTTTTCCTACTTATTACAAAATTTACAGAAAATAAATGAATGGCTTATGCCTTTACAATTTTAATTACAATAAATTGAAAATAAGAAAGGAAACAGGTTAGTCCGAAAATAACCTATAAATTAACAAAACTAATAAATTCCATAAACATTATTAAAAGAGAAATATAAGTCTCAGAATCTGGTCCAAAATTTCATTTTTAACTACTCTGCCTCAACGTCCGGTCGAACCGGTGCGTTTGCATTTCGTTGGGGCCCAGTGACCATTAAGGTCGTCGCCCAAAATATTATTAAAATCATTTATTATTTTGCAAAATTTTCAGCAGCATCTCCTCTGTTTTTGGTCAACCCAAAACTGGGAATGTGCCGTAAAACCTGCAAAATAACTCCAAAACTCCCATATATATAAATACCACAGAAAATTATGTTCCAAAATCCAAACCAGCATATTAAACTTAATATAATCCCAAACCAGCACCCATAGTTTCAACAGAACTCAAAGCCAATCTTTTAACCCAAGTCCCAAAACTAACAGAACCATTTACTTTTAAGCTAATAGAACAAAACTAAACAAAAACTAAAGAGCCAATATCCGAACCATCAGGATTAACTCCAAAGAACCAAAGAACCAAATCTAGAGTTCCTCCGAGAAGAAAACTCAAAGTAACCACAGAACCAAATACTAACAAAACAGCATCCATAATTTTCCGAAGAACCTCGGAATCAAAAAAAATGGCAACGTAATCGTTACGTTGTCAAAACCCCAAATTCCCGAGGAATTTGATTGGACCATTATCATCATAGACTAAAAGAGATTAATTGGGTCAGAGTGTACCAAAAATTGAAACCGAAAATGAAGCTCGGAACGGAAACGGGTCACAACGTCAGTACTGGAACCGACGGCAGTCACCGGGCAAACGCCGGCGAGGCAGCAGGTCGCCGGGGGTCGGGCGCCGGCCAGGGGCGGCAGCAGGGCGCGGGTGACGGGTTCGCCGGCGGCGAACGGTGACGCGGGGGCCGCGCGGGTCTCGGGATTTCGCCGGGGAGCGACGGGTTCGGCGCCGGAGCCTGAGCCGATGGCGAGGGGTCGGGTCGGGGCGCTGGCTCGCGGGGAGGCCGTCGGTTGGCTCGACGGAAACTCGGGTTCGCCGGAAAAAGGAAATCTAGGTTTTTAGGAAAAGAGTTTTTAGGAGAGTGGTGGAAGAATAGGATGGAGAGGGAGAAAATTTATAGGGGAAAAATTGGGGGTTATGGAAACCCTAAGGTCTCCATTGAAGGAGAAGAAATGATTCCTTCAATTCTCCTTTCGGAAAAGAACTGAAGAGGAAGGTGGATGGTTCATCCGTTCTAAATATGAAGGGTTTCAATCCCAAATACTAAAACAATCAAACCTACTCCTATATAACAACCAATACTTGTGGTGTAGTGGTGGTGCCTTAGGACTTGGTTGGGAAGGTTAAGGTTCAAACCTTAGGATTAACATCTATTATTTTTATTTTTATAAATTCCTATTTTACCCATAAACCAATAAAATCGATTTAAAGAAATGATTTTAATTTCTTAATTATTAGTAAAAATATATATATACATTCAAGTTAAAATAATTTCTTTTACAAAATGTAATATGTATATTTATATAAAAAAAAAATTATCTTTGCGTTACTTGAAAAGAAATATATATATAAAAAAAATAACTGTCTAATTGAATATAAAAATTTGTTTAAAATATTTTGAGTACAAATTTGGGTTCAATATCTGGTTTGGTCTGGTTTTCAAACAAAAATCCATGTAATTATTTTGAAAAAGAATTTTACACTTAATGAAAATAGTACCAACATTTACTAATAATTCTCAGTTAACTTCTAACATTATTTTTTTAGAAAAATTATATTTAGCATCTAAAAATTTTATAAAAAACTGTAAACTAAATTTATGGGTTTCACAAGTTTCAAGCCAAATTTACTTGCGGATTTCCATGTCGTTAAATCTTGCTTCGTCATTATCCTCTTATCACAAATCTTCAAAATTTTGATTTCTTCTCACAATTGTTATTCCATCGAACACACTTTCCTAAATTTGAGATTTATGGACAAAACTTAGATGTCAACCCATATATACCTTAGATATCTCGTAATAGAATGTCTTAATTTAGAAGTTTTGGATCCAATAATTCTTTAACAAATATCTTCCTCAAACCAAATCTTTCATCTTTCAAAATTTTCTAAAATAAATCAGTCACCTTTAATCAATTAGTCGAAGATCAATTCAAAGTTACTTCGATATGAAATTATATCCAAAATCTTAAAATTTGATAAGTCCAAACTTCTAATTTAAATAATCTCTAATACTCTTCTTCCTATATATTTTCTCTCAAGCTAACTTCCTCATGCAAAAATTTTCTTTTACATTAAAATTTTTTCACTCAATTTAGTCAAGAGTAAAATCAATCTCACGTTAATATGACCTTCATATTTACAATCACCAGATAGTTAAATTCTTAATCATTAAGAGTTTAAGAAATTACACTCTTCAAGCACCCTATTTATCATCTCATAAATTTTTTCTTAAGAATAGCTTTCCACAAGGAACCGATTTGTCGATCAAGAAGTTTACTCTCATTTGATCATAAAATATACTCCGTCTAATAGGTTTTACCGTAAGATTTCACTTATGAATATTCAATCATCTTATTCAACTTTTTACCACTACTCTCTTCTAGGATTTCCTAATCTAACCTTTTTCCAACCAAAGGATGTCATGATCAAATTTTATCTTCGCATAAGGGAATCATATAAGAACAAGGTTTACGTGAATTATGAAGGAGTTTATAAAATTTTCTCAAAGAGGGAAGCAAAATAACTCGGTTAGGTTCAATGGCCGTGGTAGAGGTTTAGACAATAAATAAAGGTCGCTAATTATCACATGAAGAGTAAAAGATGTTATGAGTATAAGTAAATCAAGATATTAAAAGGACAAGGGTCAAGTAATCAAGATAAAACACAAGGTTAAATATTTAAAAAATTAAGTAGATCACCCTCATATATTGGGTCGAAAGAATTTAGTCAAGGTTGAGTCCCTATCTGTAGTCGAAAAGTATTTCGGTAACATGGTAATGGTTATAGTTAGCATTTTCGACTCGAAAGTCACATCATAAAAATAGAGTACAAGGGAACATATTTTAGTTGAACATGATATGTCTACATGAAGGCGGAGTCGTCTATGTCTTGTATGTAAAATTTGTTGGAAGATAATAGCTGGTCTTGTGCTCCGAATATCAATGTCACGGTAAGGGACACCAAAAGATCTAATTAGAAAGTGGGTGTTTATGAGGTGCTAATTAACGCACAAAAATAGAAAGGATCAAGCTAAAGCACAAAATAAAGATAAATTAGGAATCTAGTAGATCAAAGTAAAATAAGTTAGGGACACGGTTTCTAGGGGAAAGGTAGTCTTCTAGGTTAGGGTATATCCAAGGAACGGTTCTAATCATTTCCAAATGTCAAACGATTAGAAAGTTACGATGATAGACCTAGTTTTAAGGAAAGGACGTGCAAGTCAAGATGAAGATATAGTCACATGGCTTGGTCGATGACAACTAAACTTGTGTACATACAACTATCATGGCCAAAGACGATATGGCAACCCATGTGGAATGCTCCTATCCCATTAGGGTGACCTTTCTTGCTTCTTGGTTCCCTATCAATAAATTCAAGCTTCCACAAAAGTCTTCTTAATATAATTCAAAAGCAACCTACCAAAATGTCTAACCATTTTAAGTTGTCAAACATAATCAAAATTTAAAATTTAAATTCCTTTAATTAATTTCAAATAACCCTTATCATATCCAATGCATCACAAACTAAACCTTCAACAATCACTAGTCGTTTTGAGGTCTTATCAATATCATAGCATTATTGTTTCAACCATTCTAACAAATCTTGAGATAACTATTAGCATATCACAAATCAATCTCCATACACACATTTTTTTACCAAACTTTCATATCCATAATTGAAACTTTAACTTAAAATAAATTTATCAATCATAGATCGTATGACACAGTTGAAAATTTAAAATGCTCCTCAAGTCGAGTCCATATATCCAAAATAGATATCTCCATAAATCAAAATAAGTCATAAATTTTCTCACACCTTCAAAATTTTAGAATCACATGGTTTCTTGATCATTTATAGATTCTAACTATCCTTTTGGGAATACCACTAATTAGCCTCAAAAATAAATTTTTATCTATCCTTCGTAGTTGGTACTATCGCTACTACCCGACTTGAATTTAACTTATCCCACAAGATCATATGGTTCCTTAATCTTAAAGTAAACTTGTCTTTATGACTCAAATATGAATTTTAATGCATACTACTTGCCAATGTAATCCTTCTAACCATGCGTTTGACCTATGAGCATATACTAGTGTAGTCATCTTCCTAGCTGTCACTAAGCACGAAAATAAGAATTTACGGTAGAGAGGAATCAAGAAAGATACAAAATAAGGAAGGCGAACGTGAGTTCAAATTTTTGGAGTCAAGGAAGGAGATCAAGTATGTGGGTGAGATCCTAGACTCTAATCCTATGTACAGGTCCGCTCGGTACAATAACGTAACCGAAACGACAAACTGACCTGTATTGGCCACCACAAAAATATGTAACGCCCCAGTCCCCAAAATACATAGGACTAAGTACGTCGACATGCCAGCTGCATACATACGAAGTATACTCCAATATATGTAACCATCGTATGTATACATAAGCTGTAAAATGCAGTAAACCACGATACTAATCTCATCCACAAATAAAGAAGAAAGAATTTATAATAAACTCATGAACTGTCATTTATGAATCGTTGGGCGGAGACAAATCCAATACCAACTAAAAAGAGAGAAATACATGATAATAAAATTTTGTTGAACGATACGAAGGCGATCCAAGTACAATCACCTCGAAAGAAGAGAGGAACATGGCCTTGGCTAGAGCACCTACGGAAAGTCACAAACACACACCTGGAGAATTCACCAGGTCCTAAGAGGGACATAACAAGATACAATAAACAACAGGCCATATAAATAATGAATATAAAATATTCCACAAATAAAAGTAAGTGACAAGACCTCAATTAGGTAACCTAACCATGCTAAAGTGAACATGCAGTTGAGAAACAATTTTTTCGACGCATGAGCCCTGGCTGTAAATGGGATCGGCATAATCCCCATATAGGGCACCAGGGGCCTACGTCCGTAACGTCCGAAGATCGTCAAAGGGCATCATGTGCAAGAGGGTACATCCATAACGCTCTGGGAAACGTCAGAGGACACCTGGAGCCTACGTCTCCGGAGGAGCGCACAGGTAATCAGGTAAGTGCAAAGAAGCCCATACGTCAGGTATTGCTCTTCCCACCCAATGTACCTATCAAGTCGCATCCGCGATCATGTACCTCTACTAACTGTTAAGTCTTCTAACATGCCTCTATCAGCAGTTAGACCTAACGCATGCACACGGGTGATCAGTCAACACGCAAGGACCTCTACATGCTACTCATCTCACAGATACTCGTGGTACAATTGCGACAAGATTTGTGTAATAAACTACAGATGGTAGTCCCTTAACTCTAGGTCCATATGCAATCAAAGGATAATAAGTAAAGCTAATATCACTGAGCAGGTAGTAAATCAAGTATTGTAAAAATGGTATAGCTAGAAGAACTGGAAATAAATACACAGTGATATACAATAAATAAAATATAGACTAATTATAAATAGTAAATTATGGCAAGGTATCTTGCCTGGTGTGTCGCCTTGTGTGGTGAGATGGTCGAACCAGTCCAGTCATGTCCAATAGCCACGGCCGAGGTGTAAGTGTCTGAATCCGCGAGGAAATAAGCATGTATGATTAGTTACCAATTGCGATAGTCGAGGAGAAGTTGCGGACATAGATATACACTATTTTTAGAAAAACATAATATTTGAAACTAGGTTTTTATTAGTCAAATTATGTTTTTAGGAAAAATACTTTCAAAAACAAGATCAATTTTGGGCATAACTCGAAGTTTATTAAAATTAGGTTTTCTAGGTAAAACTCTTGTAAATAAATATATCGAAATCTAGAAATCATTTCAAGGCCAAAAGTCCCAGTTTTTCCAATTCGATTTTGGTTCATAAGGCTATGTTTAAAATTAGTTAGACATAATATAATACTATAATTAGTTATAAAAATTCGAGAAGTATTAGTTATATATTTTAATAAATCAAATGTAATAATAATATCAATACTAATAATAAAGTTTTGCTTTATCAATAATAGAAAACCTTGTAAACTTATATTTAGTGATATTAAATTAATAATTAGTAATCGATAATAATAATAATAATTTAATGAAATGTAAAAGGTGTCTGATGCTTCCTCTTCTTTCGTTTCACGAGAGAGGAATTAGCTAAAAGTAAAAAAAATCAAAGTAATCCATTTAAGGGCAAGCTTAAGTCTAAAGGGGAGAGAGAGAAGGAGTAAAGGAAGAGAGGAGGAGGGAAAGAGAGTGTGAGGGAACGAGTGGGAGAGGGAGAGACGAGAGGAGAGCAGAATTACAGAGGGGGGCTGCGTCGGCGATCGTTCAGTTAATCGCTGGAGAGGGCGCGGCTGGTGGCGGCGTACCGACGCACCGGTGACGAGGTCCCGCGGTGGTTGCGGCGGCCAAATCCAGCGAGGTCAGAGCGCGGGGACGGCGGATCTCGTGCGTCGTCGAGGCACGCAACTCTGTGGAGGAAGGCGCAGGGGTTGGCCGCTGTGGTGAGGCTCTGTTGCCAGATCTGGTCGTCGATCAGCGAATGCGGTAGGTGGCACACATGCTACGGCGGTGGATCACCAAGGTTCCTGAGTGTGCGGGCGTCACTGCGCGGCTCTGCCGAGTATTGTAGGAGAGGCGGCGGCGACGCACGGCCTGGCGGGCACAGGTGAGGGTCTATTATATATATTTTTTGCTGGGTGTGGAGTCGATGATGTTGTTTAGTGGTGATGGTGGTGGTGTTGATGATGGTTGGTTGGCGGTGTGGGGTTTTTTTTCGGGTGGCTGCGGTGTCGGCGATGGTTGCCATAGGTGGTGGTGATGTCAGAACGACGGCGAGGCAGGAGTCGGAGTGATGGAGAAGAGATGAGATGGGGACATTAGCTATGGGTCGGACAGGGTTGCTGTCTGGTCGGATAGATGGAGATGGCGGGCTGAAGGACGAGAACGGAGACGGGTTAGGGATAGGATTTGATTTTTGTCGGGGGTGTGTCCGACACACGAAATAGAATGTATATGTATAAAAATGTAATAAGATCGGGTGGACATAGACATGATGCACGACGGCTATGGTGGATGATGGTAGAATTTGATATGAAAATTCTTGTGGAGAAACAAATAACATAGCTCCCCTTTATATAGGGTTGAGGACTTCTTGCTAGATAAGGATTAGGGTGTATTTAAACCCAGTAGATAATTCTACTTTTATTTTAACTCGAGATAAAACGGTTTTTGATAAAATCTCTTAATTCAAAACTAGAAAATAACTTTAAAACAAAACTATTTAATCTATCCAAATAAAATTAAAAATTTGATTTAAATCACCATAGATTCATTTAAAATACTTTTCCAATAATTTTAAATATTAATAATTAATTAATTTCGAAAATCTTAACAATTAATTAAATATTTGAGATACCTTTTTAATACAATGAATAAAGTAATTTCAAAAAATCAATTTATAAATAAACTCGCCTTTAATAATAATAAAATAACATGAGGCTTTTGAAATCTCATCGCAATGTTATTTTGAAAACATACTTTTGAAAACATACTTCTCTTTTATAAATAAAAAGTTTTTCAAAAATATGTACCTCGTACATATTCGCACTCGACGAGCAAATACAAAAATGCAACTTCACACGCAACGTACCTTTACGAGAATGCGAACTTGTACGCGATGTATAAATACAAAATACAAAGTAAATACCAATTTATTTTAAAAAAAATTGTAGTAGAAAATTTATGGGGTTTACAACACCCGAGATGCTATATACATCGAAATAATTGTCGATAACTTTACAATATCGACCTAATCAATCACAAAGTTTACGATCAACCAGTTTGACACTTCCGTATTACTATTCCAAAAATCTCAAAATTGTAGGCCCACTCTGTTTTGTGTTCTCACATCGTGCTTACGTTTTCTTGCGTATCAATTTTCGATAGGTCGTATCAATTTCGATAACACGAGGGTCAACTTTGAATCCGCATCAACGTCGACTTTTGTCACGACCCGCACCCGATTTTCGGACTCGAGCTCGTGAGCAAGCCAGCTACGTATCGAACAGACTCCAGCCCGACTCGAATACGTAAACGCTGTCAAGGCTATAGTATACTGCTAAATCATGGCAAATAAATCTATATCTCAATCCACAATAAGAATATGAAACATGAATGAACACTATGGATCGTGGTCTGCAGCCCACTAGCATATATGTCCGATAAGACTCTAAAGAAAGTAACAAGAGTCTAAACTGAATCAGGAAACATGATAAAGTAAGAAAGTACGAAAGGATAACTACATAATAATGATACATGAATCCCACAAGCGGATCATCGCATCTAAAACCCACAAGAATCGCAAATCCTCCGCCACCCAGAACTACTTGCTAACTCCATGCAACCGCTAAACCTGAAAAAATCATCAGGTCCTCAGAGGACATAGCAAGATACATAATATATATGCCTATCTAACAGTTTTATTTTTCGTGAGAAAATAAACAAGAAGAAACAGGGACACGACAAATGACTACGAACACGAACACGAACACTAGAACAACTACGTATAAATGAACTGCCAGGCGAATCACGAGATCAATGGAAGGACCAAACCCTCATCCCGAGTGTGGAATCACGGGTTTGAATTAAACACTAACCCTCGTCCCGAGTGTGGACTCTCTGGTTAGTACTAACCCTCGTCCCGAGTGTGGACTCTCTGGTGCAAGTATCACATCCTCGTCCCGAGTGTGGACTCTCTGATGTAAATACCCTCGTCCCGAGTGTGGACTCTCTGGTGTAAGTCAAGTCAAGTCAAGTCAACACCCTCGTCCTGAGTGTGGACTCTCTGATGCAAATAATCGTCATCCTAGTCCCGAGTGTAGACTCACAGATGTAAACAGATCAAGAAAAACACCCTCGTCCCGAGTGTGGACTCTCTGGTGCCAAGGAAACAATATCAAGGATTTAGCAGTTCAATTACACGTACTTGTTCTATGACATGACTCAAGCAAGGTACTGACGAGAAACTCCAAGTGTGAACCACAAGACCAAACATGAACACGGCTATATGCAATGAAACAACTCAAAATAATATAATACGAAAAGTGCATGTCCATAAACAGTCAAAACTGGAAAATGAAATATAATTCATGTAAATAAAACTGTAGAGGAAGGTAGGTATACTTGCCTTTAGTCCTGAGCTGCTGTCACGGATTACAACCCGTTTGGAGATCCAAATAACCTGTTTATGAATTTCATGGAATCAATACACAATGCTTAAGAGTACAAACCAAGTTATCTATTTAATTCATGAGGTTTCTAGGTCATTTCCCATACGCTTAAGTTAACCCTTTCATCCTTCTTTCCCTGTCACCTTATGAACCTATAATTGAAGTAACCATATAGTCTCAGTGCTTCAGGGTCATGTACCCTGTCTGGTAATTATTTCAAACCTGGTAACACTTTACCCCAAGAAGGCTTATTGCTTAAACCTACTAGACATAGCCTACCAGGCATACTGTCCTAATAGTGCCCTGTAATTCAGCTAGGATCTAATGTCCTGAGGACAACTAGTGATGCCCAGGTCAAGAACGGGGTTGAACCTTGCTAACTCACTTTGATTAACAACCTATTAGCCTACTTAAATTCGGATACACAGATCTCTGTCACTTTGTTGGCTGGTAATACTAATTTAGGGTCTGCTAACACCATCTCATAAGTGATATCCTAGCTTAGGAAATTACCAGGTAATGCTTGGCACTGATCATAATGAAATTTATTATAGTCAACTAACTCTAATATCCAACCTACCTCAGTAGTGTCCTGGTAACTCTATTTCCTGGCTGGAACTCCCTATAGGTTCCCTGTTAGGATATGTCCTGTTCTCAGGATCGAGCTACTCTGATATCTGGTCAACTAGTGTGCTAGCCCCGAGACAGGTTCCCAAGTTTTTAGAAATCGAGTAGGAGGCTATCTTAGGCTAACACAGGGCTGTTTCCATGAGAGGTTGGACTAAGTTCAAGTATAGCCTACTTGTATGATGGCTCCCTTAGTAGCTACAGGTTCCTAGTATTAGTATTTATAGGTTTCCTAGTACATGATTTACTCTATGCCCAGCTTCTCAGTTTTGCAAGAGCACACATTTACCTGCCTGCCATATGTACTATAGAAGTTAGGCCAGAGAGCTTTAATAGCTAACAACTGGTACATTCCTGTACTGTGTATAACTTTCCATATTGACCACCAGTTTCTCTATATGTCCCATATTATAGGCATAACTTTAGACATTTGGTTATACTCAATTGGAAGCCCTGAGTCTATAGGGTCCTGACATTATTTCAAAGGGATACATTAGAGATCATCCTCACTGCTTCCTCCCCTATACTCCATTATATGCTTTGCTACTAGATAGGGATACCATCATGTCCTATAAGGTCTATCCTAGTTAGTCCTACAGCACATCCCTTCATCCTCCTGGTACAAACCGAGACATGAAGGAAATATACTAACCTTATAGCCTATGCTCTACTACACAGACTTGCAACCACCCAAATTCCTGTGGTCCCATACTTGAACCATCACATCTGTTTGTAACCTACTGTACATGGACACCCCTGCTTAGGCTATACTCACACTGTCTTACCTGTGGGTCCTAGGGTGTCTCCTTACACCAGTACTCTATCCTGGGCTGATGTGATGGTATGCAATGGGCAGATGTTAAATGCAATATATAGGGAAAACAACGGACTGATTTTACTTGATGTGGCTACACAACTTGCATACTAGTACAACTTGATGCCTAGGTGTGCCCTGGCCAATGTTCTCATTACAGTGCATTAGTAGCAAGCATGGATCCACCTTGCCACTAGAAGAGCAAAAAGGGCCAATCTGTTATAATGAAGAGTTATACTAGAGATCCTCTAGATATGAGTTGACAACCATCTCTTGGCTTGCTATGTGGATACAAGTACCTACCCTCTAAGCCTATAGTGTGACACACTGGTTTCTAACCATTCTAGTCCTAGCTACCATGGTGAATACCTGTGAGATACTAGGGGAACCCATGGTTTAGGATATCCAACCTACCTCAGTAAACCACTGATACCCACCCAGGAAATAGTTGGAATACATGAATATCACAAGATGGACATGTTATCTCTATTGTCACCTGTTCACCTGTTGCAACCTGATATAGCAAGTCTCTACTGCCACTCCTTAACATCCCCAACCTGAGACTTTCGATAAAACCAGCAGGCTTGGGTGGGTATCACTGGTATTTATAGGTACCAGTCAAGAATTTGCCAACTCTGAAATTTGCAACAAAGTAACTACCTTTGTGGTGCCCTGCCTATCCCTATGGCTCATGTTTTAATTGATCTAATATAGTACTTAATAGGACAAGGAGCTCTGAACAGGTTCAATCCTAGATGATCAGCACTTATGTAGCACAGGCATTTAATATAACAGATGGTACTGATACTATGACACATCGTGCTCACCCCCATGCTTCTCCTGTTCAGATACCCATATGCCAAGACACCAACTACTCTTTACTGTGGCTGAACCAAAGAAGTAAATCCCAACTGGAACACACATACACCTATAGAACTGAATATCAACCACCATGTGGACAGAGGAGTCAAGTCTTAATGCAACCTCATATTAATTATCAAAATCAAGACCAAGTACAAATTCCTATGTATATTGATATGGACAGATGTACTAGCAGTATCAAACAGCTATATGGCAGTCACCTGTATAGGTAGGTTTGATACTTGGTTCTGCAGTCCATGCCCTGTGCTATAACAGTCTTGTGTGGTGTATGGATACCCGATGTATTCTAAGTCCTGTGTCGATTTGTACAATGGGCTGGTACAAGAAAAAATCCAACTGATGGTCACAAAGAAGTTTATGATACCAGGAGGATCTCATCTATGCCTCTAGTATTGTACAATGATTAGATTTGGGAAAAACAAACACCTAACCCTCTCTAATGTTGATAACAGAAATTATAATATGGTATTGACAAGTAGGTCGAATACCCACCTTGTGTTAGTACAAATTCTTGTTTCTTCCTGGTGTCCACTCTTGGTCTTCTTGGCAGGAGATAATTGCGGGCGGCTAGGGTTCTTGTAGAGAAAAGCGGCTACACCTCTCTAAATATACATATTCAGGAGTTGGATTTCATCTCGAATCCTAAGGGATTTGAGGAAATCCACTTGAATTCGATTGATATCTATCCCAGGTGGTCGGGTTTAAAAACGGCAAAAGAAATTTGAATTAATAAAAAAATTTATTATAGTCCCTGCCAACTCTTATAATACCAAATGGGTCCATCATATAGTATATAAATAAAACCAATATAACACATAACAATGTATGTGACAATTAAATGATAAAATAAAATAGATAAAAAAATACATAAGGATAAAATTTGGTCAAGGGGTTGACAACTCTACCCCCCTTAAACAAATTTTGTCCTCGAAATTTAAGGGGCAGTAATCTATTAGAATGAATAATCCATAATAAATTGCTATGAAAGAAATTCAATCAAAGTCTAATATGGCCTATCTATAATACTACCGATATCTACTGAAAGTTCTCGCCAGCTGCTCCCTGTGGTGTTGTCGTATCCACCGTGTTCATGGCATAGGCTTGTCTTTCCTGTGCGGCTGGTAGTGGTGGTACAGTCGCGTTCTTCTTCGGGCAATCACGAGATAAGTGATGGTTGGATCCACAAGTGTAGCATAACCTTAACCATCTTCGGCAGTCTTCTTGGACGTGGCCTCTTTTCTTGCAGTACTGGCAGGTGGGAGCATCTTGAACTTGTTGTGGGACTGCTCGTGGTTACTGTTGATGCTGCTGTGCTGAGGTCTTCTCAGAAATATTGGGGCATTTTGCTGGTGCTGTTTGGTTGTTGCCTCCTCCGAATGCGTCTCGATTCCTCTTCGGCTTGTGACTCAGTTCTTCTTCTACAGCTTGGGCGACTTCTAGAATCTCCTTGTAAGTGGTGGCTCGACTGGTGGCAATGGCTAGGCGAATCTTGTGAGATAGTCCCTTTCTGAATCGTCGCACCTTGTCTTCATGGGTGCTGACCAAACCCTCTGCGAAGCTGCTGAGGCGAGAGAACCCTGATGAATTATAGACAGCACGATCATTCGTCATCCCGAATTAGGAAAGGACGAGAATTAAGGGTACAGGAAGGCAATGGAGAATAATCGAAAACAAATACAAAATTTCAAGGACGTAGAGAAGTTTCTAGAAGAATTTGCAAGGCAGTGTGGATTGAGATTTCTAATGGTTTAGTCATAGTCGCAGGCTCGTACCAGTACAGTTACGTAACCGGTACGATATATTCTGACCTACATGGGCCACGAAAAAAACTTGTCACGACCCGCACTCGGTTTTCGGATACGAGCTCGTGAGCAAGCCAGCTACGTATCGAACGGACTCCAGCCCGACTCGAATACGTAAATGCTGTCAAGGCTATAGTATACTGCCAAATCATGGCAAACAAATCTATATCTCAATCCACAATAAGAATATGAAACATGAATGAACACTGTGGGTCGTGGTCTGCAGTCCACTAGCATATATGTCCGATAAGACTCTAAAAAAAGTAAAAAGAGTCTAAACTGAATCAGGAAACATGATAAAGTAAGAAAGCACAAAAGGATAAATACGTAATAATGATACCTGAATCCCACAAGCGGATCATCGCATCTGAAACCCACAAGAATCGCAAATCCTCCGCCACCCAGAACTACTAGCTAACTCCATGCAACCGCTAAACCTGAAAAAATCATCAGGTCCTCAGAGGACATAGCAAGATACATAATATACATGCCTATCTAACAGTTTTATTATGCGTGAGAAAATAAACAAGAAGAAACAGGGATACGACAAATGACTACGAACACGAACACGAACACGAACACACGAACACTAGAACAACTACGTATAAATGAACTGCCAGGCGAATCACGAGATCAATGGAAGAACCAAACCCTCATCCCGAGTGTGGACTCACGGGTTTGAATTAAACACTAACCCTCGTCCCGAGTGTGGACTCTCTGGTTAATACTAACCCTCATCCCGAGTGTGGACTCTCTGGTTAGTTCACGGCAAGGCACCCTCGTCCCGAGTGTGGACTCTCTGGTGCAAGTATCACATCCTCGTCCCGAGTGTGGACTCTCTGATGTAAACACCCTCGTCCCGAGTGTGGACTCTCTGGTGCAAGTCAAGTCAAGTCAAGTCAACACCCTCGTCCCGAGTGTGGACTCTCTAGTGCAAATAATCGCCATCCTAGTCCCGAGTGTGGACTCACGGATATAAACAGATCAAGAAAAACACCCTCGTCCCGAGTGTGGACTCTCTGGTGCCAAGAAAACAATATCAAGGATTTAGCAATTCAATTACACGTACTCGTTCTATGATATGACTCAAGCAAGGTACTGACGAGAAACTCCAAGTGTAAACCACAAGACCAAACATGAACACGGTTATATGCAATGAAACAACTCAAAATAATATAATACGAAAAGCACATGTCCATAAACAGTCAAAACTGGAAAATAAAATATAATGCATGTAAATAAAACTGTAGAGGAAGGCAAGGTATACTTGCCTTTGGTCCTGAGCTGCTGTCACAGATTACAACCCGTATGGAGATCTAAATAACCTGTTTATGAATTTCATGGAATCAATACACAATGCTTAAGAGTACAAACCAACTTATCTATTTAATTCATGAGGTTTCTAGGTCATTTCCCATACGCTTAAGTTAACCCTTTCATCCTTCTTTCCCTGTCACCTTGTGAACCTATAAGTGAAGTAACTATATAGTCTCAGTGCTTCAGGGTCATGTACCCTGTCTGGTAATTATTTCAAACCTGGTAACACTTTACCCCAAGAAGACTTATTGCTTAAACCTACTAGACATATCCTACCAGGCATACTGTCCTAATAGTGCCCTGTAATTCAGCTAGGATCTAATGTCCTGAGGACAACTAGTGATGCCCAGGTCAAGAATGGGGCTGAACCTTGCTAACTCACTTTGATTAACAACCTATTAGCCTACTTAAATTTGGATACACAGATCTCTGTCACTTTGTTGGCTGGTAATACTAGTTTAATGTCTGCTAACACCATCTCATAAGTGATATCCTAGCTTAGGAAATGACCAGGTAATGCTTGGCACTGATCATAATAAAATTTATTATAGTCAACTAACTCTAATATCCAACCTACCTCAGTAGTGTCCTGGTAACTCTATTTCCTGGCTGGAACTCCCTATAGGTTCCCTGTTAGGATATGTCCTGTTCTCAGGATCCAGCTACTCTGATATCTGGTCAACTAGTGTGTTAGCCCCATGACAGGTTCCCAAGTTTTCAGAAATCGAGTAGGAGGCTATCTTAGGCTAACACAGGGCTGTTTCCATGAGAGGTTGGGCTAAGTTCAAGTATAGCCTACTTGTATGATGGCTCCCTTAGTAGCTACATGTTCCTAGTATTGGTATTTACAGGTTTCCTGGTGCAGGATTTACTCCATGCCCAACTTCTCAGTTTTGCAAGAGCACACATTTACCTGCCTGTCATCTGTACTATAGAAGTTAGGCCAGAGAGCTTTAATAGCTAACAACTGGTACATTCCTGTACTGTGTATAACTTTCCATATTGACCACCAGTTTTTCTACCTGTCCTATATTGTAGGCATGACTTTGGACATTTGGTTATACTCAATTGGAAGCCCTGAGTCTATAAGGTCCTGTCATTATTTTAAAGGGATACATTAGAGATCATCCTCACTGCTTCCTCCCCTATACTCCATTATATGCTTTGCTGCTAGGTAGGGATACCATCATGTCCTATAAGGTCTATCCTAGTTAGTCGTACAGCACATCCCTTCATCCTCCTGGTACAAACTGAGACATGAAAGAAATATACTAACCTTATAGCCTATGCACTGCTACACAGACTTGCAACCACCCAAATTCTTGTGGTCCCATACTTGAACCATCCCGTCTGTTGGTAACCCACTGTACATGGACACTACTCACACTGTCTTACCTGTGGGTCCTAGGGTGTCTCCTTACACCAGTACTCTATCCTGGGCTGATGTGATGGTATGCAATGGGCAGATGTTAAATGCAATATATAGGGAAAACAGCAGACTGATTTTACTTGATGTGGCTACACAACCTGCATACCAGTACAACCTGATGCATAGGTGTGCCCTGGCCAATATTCTCATTACAGTGCATTAATAGCAAGCATGGATCCACCTTGCCACTAGAAGAGCAAAAAGGGTCAATCTGTTATACTGAAGAGTTACACTAGAGATCCTCTAGGTATGAGTTGACAGCCATCTCTTGGCTTGCTATGTGGATATAAGTACCTACCCTCTAAGCCTATAGTATGACACACTGGTTTCTAACCATTCTAGTCCTAGCTACCATGGTGAATACCTGTGAGATACTAGGGGAACCCATGGTTTAGGATATCCAACCTACCTCAGTAAACCACTGATACCCACCCAGAAAATAGTTGGAATACATAAATATCACAAGATGGACATGTTATCTCTATTGTCACCTGTTCACCTGTTGTAACCTGATATAGCAAGTCTCTACTGCCACTCCTTAACATCCCCAACCTGAGACTTTCGATAAAACCAGCAGGCTTGGGTGGGTATCACTAGTATTTGTAGGTACCAGTCAAGAATTTGCCAACTCTGGAATCTGCAACAGAGTAACTACCTTTGTGGTGCCCTGCATATCCCTATGGCTCATGTTTTAATTGATCTAATATAGTACTTAACAGGACAAGGAGCTCTGAACAGGTTCAATCCTAGATGATCAACACCTATGTAGCACAGGCATTTAATATAACAGATGGTACTGATACTATGACACATCGTGCTCACCCCATGCTTCTTTTGTTCAGACACCTATATACCAAGACACCAACTACTCTTTACTGTGGCTAAACCAAAGAAGTAAATTCCTACTGGAACACACATACACCTATAGAACTGAACATAAACCACCATATGGACAGAGGAGTCAAGTCTTAATGCAACCTCATATTAATTATCAAAATCAATACCAAGTACAAATTCCTATGTATATTGATATGGACAGATGTACTGGCAGTATCAAACAGCTATATGACAGTCCCCTGTATAGGTAGGTTTGATACTAGGTTCTGCAGTCCATGCCCTGTGCTATAACAGTCTTGTGTGGTGTATGGATACCCGATGTATTCTAAGTCCTGTATCGATTTGTACAGTGGGCTGGTACAAGGAAAAATCCAACTGATGGTCACAAAGAAGTTCATGATACTAGGAGGGTCTCATCTATGCCTCTAGTATTGTACAATGATTAGATTTGGGAAAAACAACAAACACCTAACCCTCTCTAATGCTGATAACAGAAATTATAATATGGTATTG
Organism: Iris pallida; assembly: GCA_029216955.1. Lineage (NCBI taxonomy): Eukaryota > Viridiplantae > Streptophyta > Magnoliopsida > Asparagales > Iridaceae > Iris > Iris pallida. Next base: position 4,401,027 of record JANAVB010001997.1, read on the forward strand.
ACAAGAAGGTCAAATACTCACCTTGTGTTAGTACGAATTCCTGTTTCTTCCTGGTGTCCACTCTTGGTCTTCTTGGCAGGTGATAATTGCGGGTGGCTAGGGTTCTTGTAGAGAAAAGCGGCTACACCTCTCTAAATATACATATTCAGGAGTTGGATTTCATCTCGAATCCTAAAGGATTTGAGGAAATCCACTTGAATTCGATTGATATCTATCCCAGATGGTCGGGTTTAAAAATGGCCAAAGGAATTTGAATTAATGAAATTTTTCATTATAGTCCCTGCCAACTCTTATAATACCAAATGGGTCCCTCATATAGTATATAAATAAAACCAATATAACACATAACAATGTATGTGACAATTAAATGATAAAATAAAATAGATAAAAAAAATACGCGAGGATAAAATTTGGTTAAGGGGTTGACAACTTTAGTTCGTATTTGCATACATCCAAGTTCACAACAAAATTTTCCATATGCATCAAACTCGTTTTCCATTTTTTTATCTCATCCCGCTTTACTTTGATCACGTAACCGAGTTACCGATTATCCAACATCGAATCCTCGAGTTATACGATCATGTCCTCTAAGTTTTTTGCGAGTTTCAGTCGTACTCAAATGAGTTTCGCCGTAACGTAACCAACTATCTCTTAGACACTATTTACCCGCATCAACCAACTCTTCACCGAAGTTGCACATCGTGCAATCTGATTTTAATTCGTCTCGCCCGACATTTCTATCGAGATCGCAAGACGTGTGATTCGATTTCAATTCGCCTCGCCCAACATTTCTATCGAGATCGCAAGTCGTGCGACTCGTTTGTAAGTTCATGTTTTCTTTTTCTGTCGATCCGATTATTGCTTCAAGGCATAATCGTTTCTCTAGTCTCGTTCGTTCCACCGACTTATAAATTTTCGTCCGATGTATCATTTATTGATACGAGTACCCGTCCTATCGTCCCAAACGATTATCGAAGAACACTTGCATCAACACATCGTCATACAAACTTTCCAATCGAGTCTCGGTACTCCTCCATTTATTGCATTCAAAACTTCTGCAATTCTCACAACGCGTTAATACAATTCATCGCACAAGTAGTATATCATATACCACTCAGAATTGAGTCATTCATCGCATACGTGGTATGGCATATACCACTCAGAAATTAAGTTATTTCTCTCGCATCATACTCAGTATGAACCAATAATTTATTCCGACTCACGATTTCCGCAGTGATCATGCCGATCACAACAGTAAATTTTGATTAATCAAATCCGACACAACTCGGCCAATGTTATTATTTGCCAACACAAGTTCGGTGTGCAATCGAACGATTTGTTTCTATCGATTTATGATTTCAGTTCCTTCCGTTGTATCTCGTGCAACGATTCATTTTCGATATATGTTGCACTCCGTATAGCAATTTTACTTTGACACACATTACACCACTTGCAACGATTTTACTTACGATACATATTGCACAGCGTGTAATATTTTCTTTCTGATATGTGTTGCACTTTGTGCAATGATTCATTTTCGATAACCATTGCATCTCGTGCAAGTATTTATTTGTGACATTCAAAGCCAATGCTCGAATCCGTTCAACACATTCGATATCAACTTTTATTATCCTTGCACGCATCATTCACACTTCAACTCATTGCAATTTGATACAACAACATTTTATTTCACTTGTTACACTTCATGCAACTTTTTATTTCTCTCGTTGCACTTCATGCAACATTTTATTTCCCATTCAATTTTGTTGCATTGCAACATCGAACAGCTCATTTCATATTTTCCAACTTGTTGCTCTTACAGCAACAAATATCTCAATTCACATCTCACGATTTGTTGCATTTGCAGCAACAAATATTTTACGGCTCGTTGCACTCAATGCAATAAACCTTTTGCGTCTTTTTAGCGAACATCATGTAATTTCCAAAACACATGCGACAAAATTACATGATTTGTATTAGACTTATTGTATAGAACATCCAGTGTGGCATCGAGTACAGTCGTGAGTAATTCGATTGGTGGTGGGCAACTCTTTAGAATTGAAACAAAGCAAGCGTCCTGAGAAAGTTGAGCCTAGAGCTCTGATACCAATTTGCTATGTCCCGACCCGGAATCACCCGAATTATCGTCCTCGTAGGGGGCGTGATGCCGCACGAGCCTGGAGTTGCGCTCGTGGAAGGCAAGATGACAAGTTCTCAAAATTGTTGTCTTTGATTTGATATCAGCAAATGGAAGAAAACAAAGTATACGAAACAATTCTTTTTATTGATAATGAACTGAGATTACAAAGGCTTTCAATAGTCCAACTAAATTTGCCAAATTGGCTACAACACTCAAGTTCTCTCTTGCCCACAAAGGATTTCATCGTTCCATACATCATGTCTTCTATATCTCGGCCGTATCAATCCTGTTGCAAGTCCGATCGTCAATGCGATCGCACGCTTCAAATGCTACGACATTCTATGCCTCTGCGCGATCAAGCGAAGCTTCGCCACGAGAAATCCATTCCCTGCACCCTGTATGAAAGCTGGTGGGGGATCAGTACGTTCGTCCTCGCATGTACTGATGAAAAGAACCACTTTCTAAACCGACATTTAGTATTTATGTTGAATCATACAACTTAGCTTATGATCTTGCTATATTCTCCTTAGGGTCGATTTCAGGGCATATTCGAAAGCGCACTACTACAAAAATGGATAACAATAATGGTTAAATATGCTAATTGATGACATTTGTTTGACCGTCATCTATGAAGGTGTCATCTTTGTTATTAGAAATCAATGACAACTCAACGCATGTCATCTTTATTTATAAAAGATGACTTTTATGTGTCATCGTTATTTATAAAAGATGACTTATATGTGTCATCTTTATTTGTAAAAGATGACTTTTATCGTGAAAAATCAATGACAACTAAACACATGTCATCTTTATTTATAAAAGATGACTTTTATACGTCTTCTTTATTTACAAAAAATGACTTCTATGCGTCATCTTTATGAAGAAAAGATGGCTTTTATGTGTCATCTCTATGTACAAACGATGACTTCTATGAATCAACTTTATTTAAAAAGATGACATTTATCCTAGGAAATCTATAACAACCACACGCCATCTTTATTTATAAAATGACTTTTATGTGTCATCTTTATTTACATAAGATTACTTATGCATCATTAAATGCTCATCATTTTTATAGTATCCCTATTTGCATCCATATTCCACAATAATGTATTTTGTATACAATATCCCATATAAGAAAAAAAACAATATCTAAGACTCAAAAAAATAAATTCATTTCACAATTATTCAAAGTGCCAACATTAAACTATAACAATATTATTTCAGTCTCAAACATTGTCAACATAAATTAACAATGCTTCCAAAATTTCCTAATGCATCATTTTTTACATACGATCTCCGTTAACAGTATCCAGGACAAATTTGGCCAGCTCTTCTCTTCATACAAATTTGCCGAATGTACTGACTGTGTACCTCTATCGGTTTCGGGACTCCTTCCTGTTCTGTGATTCTCTACAATCGAAAACCAGTTATCAGTTAGATTAGCAATGATTTTAGCAACTTACATTTTGATTTTGTTAACTGTAAGAAATTGAGATATCCCATCTCACTTGCATTTTAGAACACTTAGTAGACACCATTTTTTTTTGCAATTTTTTATAAAAATGTTATTGTATGATCAATTACCTCATGAATATATCTAGAGCACCAGATGTGATCCCCTGCTTCTATCCCAACACTAGGTCCAACTTGATATTCCCACTGCAAATACACTATTTATTTGCGATTATGAATTTGGCAAAGATAGAAAAAATAAGAACAATAGAGAAAAGAAAAGAAAATTGATGAGGATCACCTGACCAAGCATAACCTCTCCGTTGGTTGCCGCTAATTTCGATTCCTGCATACAAACATGCCTTGTAATGAGCATCCGATATGTCATACCTTGTAATGAGCTGTATCGAAGTTGTTATGAGCATATTGCAGCTATTCTACTCTATATAATTGACATAACATAATAGAGCTAGAGTTTGAATGGTATAAAGTTCATTAAGCAAAATGCTACCATCTAACCCTTGAGAAAGAACCAAAAAAAAAAAAAAAATTAAAGTGTGAAAGAATCAGAAACAGATTCCTACAACTTAATATTACATTCTCACCCAGCTTGCTATCTACTATTTGGGAATTGTTGATTCCTGAATTAAGGTTAAATAATAACATTACTCCCATTTACCAACTTAAAAAAAAAATTCAAGTACAACATGAACTCCGAAATGTCAGACAACAAAAAGACTAATTACCTAAAATAACTAAAACAACATAGTAAATACAAGATCATGCATATAATAGCATTATTAAACCATATAGGTTGAGAAGAATTAGAATAGTTCATAAGATGAGGGGGTGCAGGTAAATAAATGAAAAAAAAAACTTGTGAAACAACTTCAGGAGACAAATAAGATTACATAAACTTCCAAGAATAGCTACAACTGTACAAATACTCCCTGGCAAAGGATGAATTCATAAAAATGCTTTAAATTGCAGGATTTTCAATGGCAAAGCATGGTTCTTATGTAAAGACAACCAAAATTGGTGGGATAGCCTTTTTTATGTAATTGGTCTCATTGATTTTCATAGCTAGACCTGAAGCATAAAGAGGACAAAAACAAACTAACACCTACATTACATAGTATGACACTTCAAAAAATTGTCATAAACAAGGTTCGCATTGTCGATATCCGAACTTTCCTTTTGAGTATCGGGATCGGTGGTATGGCAAAATCTATGGTTTCGGATGGGAGTATCGATTTTTTTTGGTACTGAAAAATAAAATATTATTAACAAATTATTAAAATTTCAGAAAAACAAAATTTTAGATATAATTTGAAGTATTCCATGTGTTGTATCTTAGTAATATTAGAATTAAAAGAAATAGTGACCACTGTTGCCGATTGGTTTGCTTGCAATATATTAATTTTTTTACATGCTTTTTACACCCCTACTTATACTTTTGCTGATGTCTTTTTTGTCTTAACAAATCTAGATATAAGGTTGCTCTTTGTGATGGTTGAATGTCAATTCTCATGGCGACTTTGCGTCATAAAGCAACACTATAGTAGAAAGTGTTCATGTAAATTAGCAACGATGAGTGTGTTCCAAAGATACCTGAGGATGATGAAGGTACTCGATCAACAATAATCCTCCAGAATTGACCAATTGTGGTGCTCTTTTAGCCTTTAGAGTACTCTAAGATGAGATAGCTTCTAATCATCCATGTCGTCGCCTTGTGTTCTAGCAAGTGCTCCTCCGGGATTGACTCGAATTCAAGATCAGAACAGGGAGGTCCTAGGCCATGGAAGTAAGTTAGATGTAGCCAAAAAGAGGGTGTGTTACAGGCTCTCTTTATGGAATATAGCTTGGCCTATGTGTTGAATTTTGTTACATGAATACGAATAATGGCTCAAGCTAGATGAGAGAACTTATCTTTCTTCTCTGAGACATGGGGATAGAAATTGTGTGGAGAAATTCCTTCAGGACAACCACATGGAGGCTGCCATAAATTTGATACTTGGGTCAGTCATTCGCTGATGATACATTGTGTCAAACATGTTGGGCATGACTTGAAAGACCGAACGAACGCAAGAAGTGATTCGGCTGGCCTGTTGTGTTGGCGGAGTATCACTTTGCTACAATTAGGGCATTTCATCGAGTAAGTAGCATGCATAGGGGCTTGCTTTTAAGCGAGATGATTGACGCTCATACCACAATTGGTAAATCCGGATCAAGCCATACTTTTAGATGAGTGACCACGTCTCTTGGCTATAAAGGGGTTAGCTACTACAATCATCAAGGATCGAGGTACGGGAAGATAAGGCGTCGTCCTCTTTTCACGGCAGTGATCAAATGAACGTTGGGTGGTTGCGTGAGGGACGTCGATCGGATCACAAACACCCCTAATTAACTTCCTACCATTTCCTAAATCCTCTATCCTCCATATTGGTTGATCAGGCGGCACAACTCGTTTGGAACTGATCGGCCATTTTCATCACATGAGATCCGCCGGAGAAGCATCTCCCTCTCATTACACTCTTCGGGTCTGAACAGGAGCTATGTCTACGATCCTCTCTTGCCCAGTGTGTGTCTCTCGTCGTCGACTCCTCCTCCACAATTCCACCGACTAGTATCCAGGAAGCCACACCCTCCTTGGCGTCCTTCCTTCTCCTCTGAAACTCCTCCAATCTCCTATTGTCGACTTGGAACCAGAGTTCATGAGAGAGATGTAGAAAAGAATGGTGGGGGAAGAAATAGGGCTTCGATTATGGTAACAGTGAGGAGAGGAATGAGAGAATATGTAATATGTCAAATATATGGTCCGAGATCTATTGGTAACTTATGGTAACTAGGTTTCAATTATACACAAAATATTTTAAAAATTATATAATCACACCACTAAAATAAAATACCACATATCCGAGTATGATATACTCTTCCGCGAGAAAAGTAAGGATTACATTCTGTCATTGTTTAAATCTAAGAAAATGTTTGTTAAACAGAATACGTACTCTATAGACAAAAAATTTATTTTTTCGACAATCAATTTTTTTTGTAATTAACTTTCCTGAAAAATTATGTGAATATACAAATTTTTTGAAAAAAAAAGTTAAAAAATAGAAAAAAAACTAAAAGAAACAAAAATAAACCCTAAAAATTAATATAATTTCTTAAAAACATAAAAAAGATGAAAAATGTAATCAATAGTAGCATACACATCCATCGTCTAATCAACACCTTATTCAATCTAATAATATGCAAAAAAAAATTATCAATATCTTATGACACACAATATGTCTTCGTCATTGTTTAAACAAAATATGACATATACTTATCATGACATTAGTTATTTAAATGTCATGGATAAAGTTATTAATGATGATCATCTAATTGGCCGACATTAAATGTATCATTAATGTCATTTTCAGATGAATGTCATCTATAAGGTGTTATTGCTAATAATTTTTTTAGTAGTGGCGATAAAGCATGTTATCATGGCAAGCATGTTATTCGAGTTGAGTAGGCAAGCAGGCAAGCAATCTCGTGTTTGTTTCGTGGCATGACTTCTTACCAGCATAGACGCACTCGTCCTTGCTCCGACGCAAGGTGAATATGCCATATTCCTTCCGTGTCATGTTATAAGTGCTCTCTATGCAGGATCTATGTGTGCAGAATACATACGTGCCTGCACTTTCAATCCATCGTTCCTTAACTATATGAAGGTCATTGGCATATTTGTGCCAAAATAGACTAAACTTGTTTCTCTTTTATTTTCTTTCATTTCTTTTCTCAAATTGGGTAGCCCGGCGCTTCACGAGTTGGGTTGCTATCCCAAACAACCGAAGACATATCGTATACATACCATCTTTTGCGGCTTTTCACATCTATAACCGGTTGCTAGTCGTCTTACAGATGTGCGTCCATCAAAGATTAACGTCCCTCCTAGGCCAAACGGTTCCGGCGCCCCGGCACTAACCGTTCGAGGGAACACCTGTGTATGGGCTATTACCTCTTACATTTGTCAAGCCCATTCGACCATGCAATGTGCATCTTATTCAAACAACCAAACATAGACTTGAGTCTACGACTCAGACATTCATCTTCTCGTATTTCTCACATTAACTTTCTATATTCTCACTTTTCATACTTCGTTTCGATGTTCAATGGCATCATGCCTCAATTCAATATTTGTCAACCGAACGATCCGAAGGTCCCGAACACTTTTTGAGGCATCATATCACATCTTACAGTTCCGTCACCTACATGCCACAACTGTTCTCTTCGCAACGAAGTCATTTTTTATGATTCTCGTGCACGTAGGCACGCTTTGACACGATTGTTCTCATTTCTTCGAGTCGTGCATGCGATGCACACCTCGATACCGTAATTCCATGTTCTTAGCCTTAATGTTCAATTTTCTTGGCTTGCACGCTAGGGCGCTCGCCTTCATAATCTTTCAATGTGCTAGCCTTTCTAGCTCGTGCACGAAGGCACGGAATGGCTCGTGCATGAAGGCACTCGCCGAATACATTTATCCCATGTTCTTGTGGCTTGTGCACCGAGGCGCTCGCCATTACAATATCCAATATTCTATAGCGACTCGTGCATTTGATGCACGTTTTATTTCAATTGTTCTAACTAGTGTTCGACACACACTATGATTTATCTTCCGATCGGACCACACCCGTGGCGTCGATAGGTTAACTTAGCATACAATAATATATTCTTACTTAGGTATGAAGGAGTAAAAAGAAGAGTCAGTCCTTCCACCATAAACCGATATGCCTTGTTGTTTGCCGAGCCGATACGGCTCGATTTTATATCTTTGTTGTACGGCCAAATCTTTTGACTTAGCCATTCGAGCACTTCTTGTTTTATTGAACTACTCGATCGATTCCGCCCTACCATTCCCAAGTCCCTTCCTATTGCGTGGCAGTGGTTTAGGTTTTGCGGATCCGTTACGAATGAGGCAAAATGCCGACCTCTAATATTTCAGCGTAAATGGATAGCCTGCACATGAAACCAACTAAAATCAATACCTACATCAATTTGGACTTGCGCCTTGGGCCGATTTGATTTTTTAGAATCTTCGAGCCGACTCAACGTACTTATCCTTCGGGGCAATGCAGCGCTTCGCATCAATTCAACTCGATGCATTCTTTGAGACAATGCAACTCTTCGCATCTACTTAGTTCGATGCATTGCTCGGGACAACGTAACCCTCATATCGATTCACATCGATATATTTTATTCGGTCAACATGACTCTTTGAGTCAACGTCTTAGCGTAATGTGCCGTACGGAGCGGGACATTACAAGTACGCCACACTCGTAAGCCATGCGCATATTCCACGCGCTTACGCCTCATGCATAAAATAAGTGCACGAGTGCCAAGTGCCTCGATGCATTCATACGAAGTGTTGCGCCATCAAATCACCACTTTTCGTCCTTCGCCCGAGTTCGAGTCGCTAAGCCCCTACGGGGCTTAGCTCCTATGGATTTCCAAAGTGAGCGACAAAACAAAGACTTATTCTTTGTGGTTCAAACTCAAACCTCTTGGAAAATCAACCCACATGGGCTACCTCACCCCATGTGCCTACTCCAATACAAGCATTGCTTTGTATTGAGATATACACCATGATGGTTTCCAGTGTGGGACTAAAAATCCCTATAGTAAAGTGAAAACCACCAGCACTAGGTTCATGCTAACCACACAGGCGGGCACTATATTGCTTAGAGACACCACTAATGTCGCCCAACTGTCTGGAAAAGAGTTTGAGAAATAACATAGCTTGCAACTCACCATCAATAGTCATTTTAATAGAGAAGAGTTGATTAATAAAACTTTGTATTTCATTCAAGTATTCTGCAATATAACTCTCTTCTTTATACTTGAGATTAACATTATTTTCAATCAAAAAAGTCTTGTTACCCGTCGTCTCTCATAAAGACCTTCTAACTTCTGCCAAAGATAGTGGGTTGAACTTTCCGTGGATACGTGATATAACACACTATCATCTGACCATTGTCAAATAGTGCAGACAACTTTTCTATCAAGCTTCTTCCTATCACATTCGAGCATCTCAATAGGTTTGGTAGTATCACATCAAAAGGATGAATCTAGATCCTTGCATAGTAAGTGGTCTATTTGGGGTCTCGAAATCATCAAGTTGCTGCCATTGAGACTGATCATCCGTGTAGTGCTTTGCTCCATGTTCGACTACCTACACAACCTTTAGCTTTGATACCACTTGTTATAATTGTCAAACTTGATAAGAAAGAGAGCAAGCAAAGCACATGGAAACATACGATATTTATGTGGAAACCCCCATAATATGGGAGGAGAAACCACCAAATCTGTCTAGAAAGTTTTTCGTCCACAATAAGAATAATGAGATTACAAGAGTCTTCTTCTCTATCACACTAGAGGATCACCAATATATAAAGTTCTTCTGTAACACCCACTTTTCTAAAATAAGGGTAATTTTGAACATTTGTAAAAGTTTATTATTTAATAATAGGATGTATGATTTATGGAGATTTTTAATTAATTTAATACTATTTATAATTGGTGAATTATAATTTTGATATGTTAGCTAGTGAACCCTAGAACTGTTGAGCCTAGAGACTAACTATGACCATGGTGATCTAACCATGTGATTAGAATGACTAATTACAACTTTTTAGGCTAAGGGTATTTTGGTCATTTTGTGACTTTTGAATTATTTAGGATTTTAATTAATTGGTAAATTTTAGATTATTTTAATAATATTTAAATTGATGCATTGTGATTTTTGTCATTTTTTATATTTTAATATTTTGGAAATTTTTATATTTTAATATTGATTTTATGGGATTTGTTTAGTCGGGTTTGAGTTTCGTTTCGTTCCGACTTGTGTTAGTGACCCGAATAGCTTAGACTCTAGACATGTCACGATTCGCACCCGCTGTAAGGGCACGTGTGCGTAATAACGCCCAGCCCACACCGTAAAAACGGCGTGGAATGCTGTAGGTTTACTACTCTAACAATAGTTTATATAATATCCAAAACCTGTCGAGAATATGGTCAACTCCGAACGGAGGACAAGCAATGATAATATATGAGTGCTCAATCACAACTCTAAGATGATATAGTAAAGACTGAAAGATAAAGACAACATGTCAATAAAATATAACCTGTCAAGTCCAAACACAAAGAATATACAAGTCCAATTCCAAGTCTCTAATACAAGCCAAAATATAACAGTCTCAAGAGTAACTGGAGACAAGGTCCAGTACAAAAACCTACTCTATCTACAGGATAGGCGGTATCTCGCCCTGCGGTACTGCACCCTGCGGGTCTAGGGTGTCTGTCTCTAAACCCACTACGTCCGATGGGCCGTAGCAAGTGCAATAATAGTCCTCCTCCGCATCTGTAATATTTTCAACATATTTGGTCAGGATGAAACGAGTACATATATCTTATAACAGATCTCAAGATAGAATAAAAGCTATAAGACTGTAAATAGAGCATATACAATGAAATCATGGAGTGTACATATATGTATCATGGCATGGTAAGCTGTAGAGCTAGAGCTAGAACAGGAAAGTAGAACTGATCATGGTATGTACACAAATCAAGGTAAGCCATCTATCCAATGTGTGTGAGTAGTAGTTTCAGCTTGTGACCGGCTTGGGAACCTGTAAGAACTGGCCTGGCTAGTCATAAGTGCGGTATATGACTAACACTGTTCAAGAATGCAAGATGGATTTGATCACAGGCATACGCTACTACTCCCCCTACCCCCAACTGGTAGAATGGATCCAAACAGGACACGTCACTGCACGGGATTCTAATGAGAAGGGAGCAAGTCTTCTCTAGAATCAGTGACCACATATTGCGCAAGAGCTACAAGGGAGCTTGCACAATACATCCCAAGCTAACAAGGAGAAACATCTCTCATCGAGATCCAGGAATACCAATCCGTGAGAACCATGTGTCAGGAATAAGCATATCTACACTAAGTACATAAATTATAACAGTTATCATAAATTGGGATAAAGTTATCAGAGAATGTACTCGCCTGTAATATGATATAATATGTCAACTGGATCCAATGCAGCGCCTCGAGGACCTATAGATAACAAGACGTATCAATACTATATTTAGGAAGTAAAGTCAAATCAAATTAAATTCTATTAAGTCATTCTAGGTCAAGACAAGTCTAGTTAGGTCAACCTTGGTCATAGGAGAACATTAGAAGTCAACCCGTATCAAACTAGGTCAAAAGTTGACTTACAGTTGACTTTTGGTCAACAGGTCAACTCTGGTCAACTCTAGGTCAACCCTAGGTCAATCCTAGGTCAATGGTGACTAACAGTTGACTTTTGGTCAACCGTTCAAGTCTAATGGAATTTGGGACTAAATTGGATAAAGTGTTGACCCATAGTTGACTTTTGGTCTAAAAAGTCAACCGTGGTCAACCAAGGTCAAGACTAGGTCTAGGTGACTATTTCTAACCATTACCAACCATTACAACCCATATCCGAGTCCATCTTGAACTCCGAAACCCATATCTTGGTTGTAGGCCAATATCTTAATTTACCCTTTACAAAGGTAAATTTCTAACCTAGGCAAATACCAAGTTAGCCTACCGACGCTTGGTATTTTGACCCGTGCTTCCTAGGGTAGTAGGATACTAGCCTATACATTCATTAGCTACCAAGCTTTCTAGGTTGAGTGGACATCTAGTCCATCTTACGGCCTATTGCCGATTATCTTGAATATCTCAAGATACACAATGGTACGGTGCGATACCATCGTCCTACTCCCACACGATACCCCGATTTCAACTCGGGAGCCTACCCACAAAATCTAATTCACGTAATCTAGGTTTCCTCCAAGTTTCAACGCGTTCCGACACTCGGAGCTCGATTTCACCCCTCACCAAATCCGATTCACTCAATCTCATTCAAATACTCCCTCTAACACTACTCTTCTTTCCCTTCTCCTTCTCCTTCTCCTAATTCTTCTTCCTTCTCCTAATTCTAATTCTTCTTATTCTTTTCCTTCTTCCTATTCTTTCTTTCTTATTCCTTATCCTTCTTCTTCTAATTCTTCTTATTCCTCTCTTTCTAATTCTTCTTCTCATTCTTTTCCTTATTCTTCTTCTTCTAATTCTTCTTATTCCTCTCCTTCTAATTCTTCTTCTCATTCTTTTCTCCTTAACCGTATTCTTTTTCTTCCCCTTAACCCTCTCCTTATCCTACTGCTACTGCTGCTCCTGCTTGATGCTGCTGCTGCTATTGCTGGTAATACTGCTGCTGCTGCCACTGCATTTTGCTGCTGCTGCTGCTACTGCAGTGCTACTGCTGCTACTGCCCTTCTTATTCTTCTTCTTCTACTCCTACTTCCTCTACTTCTCCTTCTCTCTCTCTCTCTCTCTCTATATATATATATATATATATATATATATATATATATATATATATATATATATATATATATATAGACTCTCACACACACACTCTTACCTATATATATATAAATACATACACACACACACATGTAAATATATAGACACACACACACACTCTCACACACCACCACCACCACTCTCATGACACCACCACCACCACCATTCCTCTACACACACACAAATACATATAAATATATATACACATATATATATATACACTCTATATAAAGAAAAACCCCCAATTAATTCCTAAACTAGTTTTTAGGGGAAACCTATAAAGCTATGGTCAAAATGTGGAGAATGATCTCCTCCACATTTATTGTGAAGGAAATAAATGCTAAAGAGAATTTAATGAGGGGTTAAGAGCTTACCTAGAATTGGTCTCTTGGAGAAGAAGTTTCAAAAAGAAAAATGAAATGGAGAGAGAGAGAGGTTGCTTAGAAGTGAAGAAAAGAGGAGGGGGGTTTGCTCCACTTGTGGCCGGCCATGGGGGGCTTGGTGGGTTTGGGTGGAGACCCATTAAGCCCCCAACCCATTAGACTTAGTTTGGTTCGGTTCGGGTTTGGTTTGGTATGGTTCGTTTCGGTTCAACTCCAAATTGACTAATTAAGTCTCTAAATGACTAGTTAAGCCATGGAAGTATTGGTTTACGGTTTCTAGCCTAGTTAAGATGGCATGTGGGCCAAGCCCAGCTAGTATGTGGGTCCCACTAGTGTCCAGACTACCCGGATCTCCAACTTAAGTCCAAATTGGATAAAATTTAAACTAAATCAAACAAATCCCTAAAAATCATATAAAATCAAATAAAATTCCCAAAAATTATAAAACTTGAAAAATGACAATACTACCCCTAATTCGAAAACTGGGGGTGACAAGACAGGACCCCAAGATTAGTTAGTCATGGCCCACAAACCCCACTAATTAAGTTAGTGAGTTTAGACTAATCCCACTTGTTAGATTGGTTAAGTTAGATGCTTAAATTTAACCCTTTTAATCCCAAACTTGAACCTAACTTAAAGTTATCCAAAAGGACTAGTTGAGGCCTTATTGGGCTTTTCTCCAAGGCCCAAATAGGATTTAATGGCAGCCACTATAGGTAGGTTAGCCTCCCTTCCTTTTATTTCATTCCATCAAGCCGCCATTTTCCTTCCCAAGTGTTCTTCCCCAAATTGAGAGCTTTCCTCTTTGATTTGATCTCCAAATCCTTACATCCCTCCACCAAAACTTTTATCCAACCTTCTCATACTACCAAGAGAGGGTGCTAGCAAAGATTTGGAGCAAAGTGCAAGAAGAAGTGTCCTTTTTGGAAGATCTTCGTGTCGGAGCCGTGTCCTCGGGAGTATCATTGGAATTCCACTCCCAATAGGTAAAACCAACCCTCTAAATTAATTTTCTATGCATATTAGTTACTTTTGAATCCATAGGATCTACCCCCATACATGTACCCCCTTTAGATTCAAGTTTGAGGCCATTTGGAGCTCTTTAGAGCAAGTTAGAATTGTGTCTTGTGTCCTACTTATTAGATCTCAAATTAGGACACCTCATGTGTTTGGTTTAATGTCTAATAGGTTTAATTGTGTTTTAATTTCAGTTTTAGACATGTTAGAGGGTGGATTGATGTTAGTTAGGATGGTTAGAATGAGTTTCATTTGGATACCCATGGTTAGATCAAAGTGGTTTAGTCTACATGTCATATTTTTAGCCTTAACTTGTCATTTTAGTGTCTCTTTATATAATGGACTATTTTGTATATATATAATAGGTATGTTAGATATATTTCATATATCTAGATGTGTGTGGATATATTGTTAGTAGCGTGCTTGTGTTAGAGGAGAGGGGAGTGTGGTTTGATGTGTGTCTTGAGTGGTGTGTAGAGTGAGATGTGTTTCTTTTGTCCAAACAACCAAAATTCGTTATAATATTCATCCACATTTTTAGTAGCCATAGCAACTTAGAAATACCATAACTTTTAGCTCAGAACTCTGATTAATCTTCCATTTTTTTTAAAAGAACCGTATCGAAGTTAGCTTTCCAAATATATATATTAATAAGTCAAATACATTATAGAACTTTTTGTAGAACTTTTTGAGTGTCAGCTGTACGAAAGACGAACGCGTTTCGGTGTTTTCGCGATTCCGGGAGCTTTCGGACACGAAAATGCAATCCTTTTGAAGTTTCGAAAAGCTAATACGAAGTGCTACAACATAATTTAATCCTAAAATTTAGTGAAGGCATAATTGGTACAATATTGATTTTAAGTAGAAGAGTGACTATACGATATAGGTATTTTGTGTAACCTATGAGCCTATGTAGTATGGATATTAAATGAATGTAGGTATCATAGGTTGTCGAGTATATGTATGATATAGTACATATATATATATTATTTTTAGGTAATATATATTAGTATGTTTGTTAGATGTTGGTTAGTAGAGGGTTAGATATGTTAGAGTTGTTATATTGTTAGTGTAAATTATATATGTTAGTATGTTCGTTAATTGTTGGTTAGTAGAGGGTTAGATATATTAGAATTTGTTATATGTTAGTGTAAGTTATATTTGTTAGTATGAGTGTTAGTTAGATAGTAGAGGTTAGTATTTTGTTAGATATTTGATATGTTGTTAGATAGTTTGATATTAGATATCTAGTATGTTAGATATTGATATGTTAGTAGGCTATGTTAGTTCTAGATATTGGTATGTTAGCAAGTTTGTCTTTATAGGTTATATGTTAGATATTAGTTAAGATGTTATGTTAGTATATTAGATAGTTAGTTAATTAGATAATTGAGGGGTATCTTGGTATCTCATGATACCAAGTTAGTATCTTAAGGTAAATATGAATTACCTTTACCTTCGAGGTAAATAATTAGTTTACCTTATGACCAAGGTATTAGTTTTGGGATGCCAATATGACCAAGGTTGATATGATATCCTAGTGTTAGTGAGTTAGTCTCTAAGTGTTTGAGTTTGAGTAGGTGATGTTAGATTGTGGAAGGGTTATATAGATAGGTATATATATTTTGGGTTATATAGTATCTATATATATTATGAGAGTATATAGATATAGGTTATGGTTCAAAGTGAGAATATATATATATATATATATATATATATATATATATATATATATATATATATATATATATATATATATATATATATATATATATATACTTGATATATGATATCTATATATATGTGTTAGGGTGGTACTATATGGGTAAGGATATATGCGATATATATGTAATGTATATTAAATAACTAAGTTTGTGTGCCTTGTTAGCTAGGTGGTTTAGCTATGTACCTTGATTTAGGCTATGTGTTAGATAACAGCGGTACTAGTATACTTGATTGTTTAGGCCATAGACTTGTTTAGACCTAGAATTGACTAACCTAGACTACTTTGACCATTGTTGACCAAATACTAGCTAGTTTGACTACATTAGACTAGTTGTCCTAGTTTAACTAGATTGTTGACCAGAGTTGACCAAGAGTTGACTTTGACTTAGGTTGACTTAGACTCATGTAAATTGTATTATAATTTCAATTACCATATAAATTGAACTCTTTATAACCTGTGTTACTCTAAATAGGACTGTGACTCCAGTTTGACCATCTTTTCTCATCAACTGTTCAGGGTATCAGGCTAGTACATTCTCTGACCGTTTTATACTTGTTAGGATTTATATTCTTACTCTAGATTACTTTACTTGATGCTGTCACGTTGTTAACATGGATTGGTACTATATGGATCTTTCAATGAGATGTTATCCTCCTCGGGAGCATCGAGATACGTCATGTCATGTGCCTTTCACGTACATCATGTATTCATGTGCTTTCATCATTCATGTGCACTCTTGTGATTCATGTACTCTTATGTTCACAGAGCCCCCATGTATACTTCATGTGCACCCATTTATGGGCTCCTATGTGAAATTATGTGCAATAACATAACTTGTCTGGATCTTTGTGTATTGATTGGGGTACGGGGGAGTATAAATGGTCATGTGAACAATTCCAAAGTAGTGTAATCATGTGCAAACTATTTAGTGTAATCATGTACAAATTCAAGTCGTTCACATGTCTATCTTGTACTCTACATCGCCACTGATAGTTCTTTACTTATAGTAGATATTTTCTTATAGTCATCTCTTTTACTTCATATATATTTTTTTAGCGTTTCATGTATCTTACACCATAGCATGCTTACATTTTCTATCATGATATGAACTGCGTGAGATATATTGTGCTCATTTCTGTCCTAACTGGACCTGTTAAAAATATTACAGGTAACCTGGAGATTCACAGCTAGCCTAGAGGACCAGTAGAGCTTGGAGTAGATTACTAATTTATGGTTTAGTTTTCCTTTTAGAACTTGTTTTGTAATAAGTGATGTTTTGAGATTGTTGAGATGTTGTTATTTTGGGAGTTTATTTAAGTTGTTGTTGTTTTGAGTTTTATATAGTTGTTAGACCACTGTGTTATCTTATCGTACTTAGATTGTGATTGGGTATTATCGTATCTTATACTTGTCCTCCATTCAGAGTTAAGATTGTGACAGGTACATTATATAATTGCTTGAGTTGTTGATTAGATAGTGACCTAGAATAGCGTTCTACCGTCGACACTGCGGCGTAGGCTGGATGTACCCACTTCTCGTATCCCTACACTGGGTGCGGGTCGTGACACATTTTCAGTGGTGGCCCATGCAGGTCGAGAGTCGCATTATTGCGATATCGTAGTAGCGTAACGACTTAGTTGTTCTGCTACGAGCCTGCGATAGAATATAGGAAGTAAGGTGTTAGAATGAGAGGATACTCAATCACAGTTAGAAATCCTTGAGAGATTCCTGGGACGACCCTTAAGAATCTTATTTAAACTTCAATTTGAAATCCCTTCCTTTGCTTTGTTCACCCTTACTCCTTGTTATTGAATTTGATTTTTGATGGATCGTTGTTGATTTTGATTTTCCTATCGAGATGAATTTTATGGCCTGAGTTACGATATTTTTTGATAACATATGTTGACAGAAATAACAGGGATGGTAAAACGTCTACTTGATTATGGAACCTGGAGTTTATCGCAGCCATATTAGCCGACGTGGCAGAAACGTAGAGACCTGACTTCGGATGTACATATCTTGGTTATGAGATTTAGAATTTCTCGCAGCTATACTAGTCGGCATAGCGATAATTCTAGACGACATGATTATAGAGGTGCATACCCAGTTATGGAATCTATCATTTATCGTAGCCTTGTTTACTGGCATGGCGAGGATTCTGAGTAACATGATTTTGGACAGACGCATATGATTATCAGATTGTATCTTGAGAAGGTTTTTAAACATATCATCTCTATCGTACCCTTCTGTTGTTATAAAATTGTATTCCATCATCAAATAACTTAAGAGTAGGAATATTTTAGTTTTTGTAGAGCTTATTAATATGTAGTTCTTTTATAGTGTAATGATATGATGACTTGTAGAGTGTCTATACCCTAGAGATGATATTTAGCATTGGTATTAGAATAGTAACCCATTGTAGATGATTTCTCTGTTATTTATAATACCTACCAGTTTTCATATAGGATGTTAGTGTGAAACCCATAGTTTGTAATTAATTATTAAATGGTGTTTTATCATTATTATTATTGGTAAAATTATTATTATTATTATTATTATTATTAATAAATATTTTGGAGTGCAAACGATTTTGAAAATAATAAATTAACATGGCTTTTGGATTTCAGACCCGAGCCCGAACCCAGACCCAGGCCTGAGTCCAATCCTTTTTCCTATTACCAAATCTGATTTATTTTGGTTCTAATAATTTAAAAAATATATATATAATACACACGTTGGCTGGTCCCGTAGGACCAGCACCTCACATACACGAATTGGTAACCGTTCCTCTTTACTCTCCTCTCAAATCCCTCTCTTCCACACACGTCTCCACAGACCCCCAACGTTCACTCACGAGCCCCTTTATTACTCAACCCCTCGTTTCACATTCTCAACTCCTCCTTAAATTCTCTCACCCTACTCTCCCTTTTTATTCTCTCATTCCTCCACATTCCCACGAACTCACCATCCAGAAGAGAACAAACTCTTTTACACTCTTCCCATTTCTCACAAACTAAGCTCTCAACCTAATCTCTCCCTCACCAATTACCCCAAGCCCAAACCCTCTCCTCCCAAGCCGCGCCGGCCAGAGCACCGCCGACCGAAGTCCGGCCATCCCTACGAGAGCGCGCCCCACCGCGGATCTCCGACCGCGCGACTCCCCGCCGGCGCCCTGTTCTCCGGCGAACCCCGGTCCGGCCGACGCCGACCCAACCGCCTCCAGCGCGCGGGCCCCTCGGCCGCTCCTTCCACCGGAGCCCCGCCCTAGCCGTCGACAGCCCCGACCAAGCCCGTCGCCTCGCCCCTTCGCGGTTTCCCGCGCGCCGCCCATCTCCTCTCCGGCGACCGCACGTTTCTTTGGCGCTGTTCCCGCGAGTTTTCTCCGCCAACTCCGGCGACCAGCGTGCCCTAGCGCCTTTCCGGCCGACCAGCGCCCCGCCGAGCTTCTCTCGGCAACTGCTCTTGCGTGTTCTGGCACGCTGCTCGTTGGTGAGCCTTCCCTGGTTGGTTCTGCCGTGCCCTATCTCTGGATTTTCGACGATTGTGTCGTCGTCGCTGATTTTCAGCACTGATTTCGGGAACGTCGTTGTGCTGGATTATTCTATTCTTTCTATTTTATTATCTGAGAGCTCTAGTCGAGCAACCCGAGGTATAACCCCCTGTCCCGCTATTTTACTATTTTTGTCGATGATGAAATGGTCCCCGGTTCCCTTTGGGAATTCGGTATTAGCGACGTCGTATTTTTTCGGGACTTTCGGAGAAGTCCTGTGAGTTATTTTGCATTCCCGGAATATTTCGGGAATAGTTTTTGGTATGTTGTTTCCGGAAATTTTCGGAAACGTTCTGTGATTTGTGGATTTGGAATCGGACTTCCGAAACTATTTCGGGTTGTCCCGATTATTCTGTGAAATGGCTGTGGATGTGTTATGTATATAAAATGTGGGTTTTTTCCTGGTTTGGGACTTGCAGGAATTATCGGCGATATTTTCCCAGTTTCTGGGTTGACCAAAAACAGAGGAGATGCTGCCCGATTTTTCCGTAAATCCCGAATTGTTTTCAAAATGAATTTAAAATGATTTTTCGGAATTTATTTGATATTTTATTTTTGGGTGACGACCGTATCGGTCAATGGACCCGGTTAAGTGCAAACGATACCGGCCCTGCCCGGACGTTGAGGCAATTAGCCAAAAATGAGGATCCGACCATTATCTGAGACTTATGATTTATTATTATTTTATTATTTATTTTTGTTTACATTTAATTTTTATTTTCAGTTAGGACTAACGTCAGTCTTATTCTTATTTCAATTTATGTAAATAAATTATAATGGGCATAAGCCCAGCTGGCTGGTCTGTAACTGTAATAGCTTAGGTTTTCCTGTCATTTTTTGGCTTTTCGTGTTTTATTATTTAACGATTAAAATGATTAAAAAGTATCTTCGTATAAAAAAATTAATTAATATTTCTCACCTAAAATTGACAAGTTTATTAATAATTAAAAATCATGAGTTTTCTCACTAAAATAAGAAAATTAGTTTTATATTTATATTTATAGAAAATATCGAGTTTTTCTAAAATAATCTGGCAGCGACGATGTTTTCCAAATTCAAAGTTAAAATGATCATTTTTCCCTCGTATTAAATCAACGCACCAAATAATCGTGTTTTCTGTGTTTGTTAATTAAAAGAATTAAAATTGATTAGGACAAAAACTAGAGATTGTAACTAGCACATCTAGATATGGGTTGAATATTGTTTCTAAGTCTGGAATCTCAAATGTAGGATTTCGAGGAAGTGTTTGACCTAGTTCTCCGGTACAGACTCTCGATCCAATCACAATAACAAAGGCAAGTACATTTTGTGTTAGTTTACAATTATTTAGTAATCGTTTTAATGCAAGTTTAAACCACGATGCAACACGGAACTCTCTCTGAGAGCACTGACTGTAAATACTGTAACTATTGGGGACTGGGGGAGTAGTGTAATGAGTATGACCACATCCAAAACTGTATACTGACTGTGTTAGCTTACCCCTCATACACACGGGGATAAGCCATATCGTATCAATATGATACAACTGCACAACCCAAGCCGGTCATATTCATTGCCTATTCACATCACAGAACTGTAACTGTTTTAAAAACTGTAACTGCTTAGTTGATTTTCAAAACTGTCTAAAAGTGCATGATTCTATTATTATTTCAATTGTTAAATTAGCATGAATTGTACTTTGCTCCCTCCTGACTGGAGACCCAACATTTTAGGTATCACTGATGAGGCTTTGTTTCGCGATCCCAAGACGAGGATTTCGAGACTGATGAGCTGTTTGCCTAGAGTTTTCTTTTCTTCTTGATGTATGTAGAAAATGGTTTAAGTTGTATCTTTTATTCCATTGTAAAAGTTTAATAAAGTTTTAAATTTCCGAATTTTGAGTTGTGACAAATATAGTGTTGTTATATGGTTACCTGCTACTGAACAGCTTACTGCCGCCGTCTCAACAACGGTGCAGGCTGGGCATGATCCGGTTCGACCCAATTAGTTGGGATCGGGTCGTGACATGTTTTTAGTGGTGGCCCATGCAGGTCTGAACAACAACTTAGGAAAATATATTTAGAAACAATTAGAACACTAGAACATCAAGTTGTCACAACGTAGGTCCGAATTATATAAATAAATATTTTTGTTTGATTATAGACTGGTAGGATACCTTGCTTATGTTTGCATCCCAAACCTTCCAGAGAATGACCATTGACAAGACCAATCCTGCTGGCGATGAGGAGTCATCTCCGGATCATACCCCATCTCCTCAACCAAGTCCAGGGTTTATTCCCTCGCGGCTGTTTGACCGTCCCCATAATGCATCCAGTGAAGTTTTCACTACACTGGCGATTCCTACCTCTTCTCAAACTGAGTTGCATTTCCTTGAGGAAGTACCCATTCCTGTTGCTCCACCAGTACCAGCAAACACCTCCCAAAAGGTTGCCCTATTTCAAGTAATCATGGAGTCCCAGAAAGCTCAAGATGAAGCCCAGCAGGAACAGATGAATATCATGAGAGAAGACATGAATAACGTCAATGATGTAGCCTTAGCTATCTTAAAACAAGTTGGAGCGGAACCTCACCCTAGGAGGGGTACCCCTGAAATCTAGAAGACATTTTGAGCCCTATCCGACAGTTATATCGTAAGAAGCTATTGGTTTGTGACTACTGTAAAAGGACTGGTCACCAAGCCAATATTTGTCGTAAGAGATTGGGAAATATTTGGCATGTGGATCTGCTGAACATCGGGTAAAGGATTGTCCCTTATCTTTCCATCATACCAGAATACCTATCCCAGCAACACCTGTTAGGCCACAACCTAGGGACTCTCTTCCTATCCAGCAGACCCTGCCTCCTACAATAAGGCATGATGCATACTCGAGGTTCATAGAAGATGAAGCAGTTGGAGACTGCTCGTGCAAGAGCCAGAGCCATGAAGATTAATGCCTAGGACGGCTGAATAGCATTATCTATTTTTTTTTGTAACCGGATGTCCTTAGATCAATCATGAGAATTTTTGCTGTAATTCTCCACATGAATAAAATTCTTAGTTACACCTTTATGGCAGATGTTTTTCCTGATAGTCTTCCCGGATTATCCCAGACCTAGACATAGGATTCATCATTGACCTAGTCTCCGGCTCTTTTCCTATTTCTAAAGGATGTTACAGAGTCAACCCGAAGGAGGCCAAGAAGATGAAAGACCAGATCAATGAAGGCTCTAGGATTTATCCAAGATGGAACTTCACCTTAGGGAACACCTATCTTGTTTGTGCCCAAGAAGGATGGAACAACGGATGTGCATCGATTACCAGACACTAAAGAACAAGTACCCTCTGCCCGGATCGAGGATCTGTTTGATCTGTTTGTGTGGAGTTAGGGTGTTTCAAAGTTTGATTTAAGATCTGACTACCATCAAATCAGAGTCAGGAAGGAGGACAATTCCAAGACGGCGTTCAAACACCAAGTATGGATAGTTTTCTTTGGTCATGAAGTTGGACTGACAAATGCTCCTACTGTGTTCATGAATCTCATGAACATAATTTTTTCATGAGTATTTGAATCAGTTTATCTTCTCCATAGATAACATTTTGATATATTCGAAGACTGAAGAAGAGCATGAAGAACATTTGAGGAAAGTTCTAGAAACTTTGAAGAAAAAGAAGTTTTATGGTAAGTTATCTGAACGTGGATTTTCTTTGACAAGGTGGATTTTTGGCCATGTTGTCAAGAGAAGAAATTTCGATGGAAGATAGCTGATGTTGAAAAAATGGTATACCCCAAGTTCAATTCGGAAGTTTCTTGAACTAGGCTGGCTACTATCAGAAGTTCGTGAAGGATTTCGCCAAGATTGCTGAGCCTATGATGAAGCTCACTTGGAAGAATGAAGAGTTCATCTGGACGAAAGATTGCCAGGCGGCATTGAGGAGCTGAAGAAGAGACTTACCACTACACCAATCATTGCGCTACCCGCAGGAACCGGTGGTTTCTCAATTTACAGTAATACCTCTGGAAAAGGACTGGGTTGCGTTCTTCAACAACATGAGAAAGTAATTGCTTACACATCTAGGCAACTACAGACTCATGAGAAGAATTATCCCACACCTAATTTGGAATTTGCTGCAATTATCTTTACTTTGAAGCTATGGAAGCATGATTTTTATGGAAATGGAGTGAAAATATATACGGACTACAAAAGTCTGAAATATTTCTTCACTCAGAAAGAGCTGAATGTTAGACAAAGAAAATGGCTGAAGCTGATGAAGGATTTCAACATCGACCCGCTATACCACCCGGGTAGGGCTAATGTGATCGCTGATACACTTAGTCGATACCTAGTGGCGATGTTCTTAACCAAGGAGTGGCACCTACAAGAAGACGTCGAGAAGCTTGGACTGGAAGTTATACTACCTGGAGATAGAAGGACGGAGTTGGATGCTGATTCAGTATTGATGAAGTTCGAGGCTGATGGACAAAATCAAGAGGACGTAGTTTCAAAACGAGGCATTTTGCAGGCTTAGAGATTAAGTGTTGGCAGAAACACTTGAGGGTTTCTAAATTGATCAGCAGTGGAACTCTGAAGAATGGTACGAGACTTTGCGTATCAGCTGACAAACGGAGGAACGAGTTGATGAAAGAAATGCACCAGTCGCAGTATTCCATATATTCAGGAGCTAATAAGATGTATCGGATTATGCCTCCATTGATTGGTGCTATGGAATGAAGAAGGACAATTCCAGGTATGGGATTAGATGTGAATTTGTCAACATGAGGAATTTAGCAAGAGAACAACAAGTTTGTTGCAGCCGCTGGACAATTCGGAGTGGAAGTAGAAGCACATAACGATGAACTTTGAGTAAGGATTGCCTTGTTCCTAAGGAGGGAAGGGCACCAATTGGATTATAGTGGACCGACTGACTAAGTCAGCACACTTTATTCCCTTCAAGGTTAGTTTATACACCGAGAAGTTGGCAGCATTGTACGAGAGGCACCCCTACCGGATTTATGGAGTACAAACCGGCGGACAATCAAAGAAGATAATCCAGACGCTTGAAGATATGTTAGATCTTGCGTTTTGGAAATTGGAGGGTCTTGGAGAAGATCATTTAAAATTGGTAGAGTTTTCTTACAACAACTACCAAATTAGCATCGTCAATCAGTGGAGTTTGAAGAAGGAGGTAGCGTCTTTTGTGAAGATTTTCTCCTACCAGAGGAACGATCAGTATTAGCAGAGCAGGAAAGTTGAGCCAGGTACATCAGGCCATTTGAAGTTTTAAGACGAGTTGGAAGTAGCGTACCGGTTAGCTCTATCAGCTAATCTTGAGAGTGTGCAACGTCTTTTACATATCACAGCTCAGACGCTACATTCCGGATCCGAGTCCCATATTGGATAATTCAGAGCTGAAGATTGGACTCAACCTTTCAGAGCCAAAGAAACCAGTTGCAAGTGTAGTCAGAGGTGAGAAGAAGATCAGAATTTGAGCCATCACGTAAACTCCTACTTCTTATCTTTTCGTTCTAAACTTGACTGATGCTGCTAAATTAGCCTAGTTTTGCAAGCTATCTTTTTTTCAAGCTTGATCATGACGGTATTTTATTGGGTGCACCCACTAATATATTGTCTAATCAGAACCGGTGCATGATGGTCTGATCAACCTCGTGTACTTTGGTTCGCTTTTGTATTTTCTACATGGATGATATCATAAATGAAACTTGTCCCTAAATCGTCTCATCCACGACTGCCTTGGAAATTCTTATATTTGGACCTGAGTTACGGGCGCAGTACCCGTACCTGTTTGAGACTTGAGGTAATCCCTAACCTTACTTTAATTTCGAGGACGAAATTTTCTAAGGAGGAAAGATTGTGAAACCCATAGTTTGTAATAAATTATTAAATGGTGTTTTATCATTATTATTATTGGTAAAATTATTATTATTATTATTATTATTATTATTAATAAATATTTTGGAGTGCAAACGATTTCGAAAATAATAAATTAACATGGCTTTTGGATTTCAGACTCGAGCCCGAACCCAGACCCAGGCCTAAGTCCAATCCTTTTTCCTATTACCAAATCTGATTTATTTTGGTTCTAATAATTTAAAAAATATATATATAATACACACGTTGGCTGGTCCCGTAGGACCAGCACCTCACATACACGAATTGGTAACCGTTCCTCTTTACTCTCCTCTCAAATCCCTCTCTTCCACACACGTCTCCACAGACCCCCAACGTTCACTCACGAGCCCCTTTATTACTCAACCCCTCGTTTCACATTCTCAACTCCTCCTTAAATTCTCTCACCCCACTCTCCCTTTTTATTCTCTCATTCTCCCACATTCCCACGAACTCACCATCCAGAAGAGAATAAACTCTTTTACACTCTTCCCATTTCTCACAAACTAAGCTCTCAACCTAATCTCTCCCTCACCAATTACCCCAAGCCCAAACCCTCTCCTCCCAAGCTGCGCCGGCCAGAGCACCGCCGACCGAAGTCCGGCCATCCCTACGAGAGCGCGCCCCACCGCGGATCTCCGACCGCGCGACTCCCCGCCGGCGCCCTGTTCTCCGGCGAACCCCGGTCCGGCCGACGCCGACCCAACCGCCTCCAGCGCGCGGGCCCCTCGGCCGCTCCTTCCACCGGAGCCCCGCCCTAGCCGCCGACAGCCCCGACCAAGCCCGTCGCCGCGCCCCTTCGCGGTTTCCCGCGCACCGCCCATCTCCTCTCCGGCGACCGCACGTTTCTTTGGCGCTGTTCCCGCGAGTTTTCTCCGCCAACTCCGGCGACCAGCGTGCCCTAGCGCCTTTCCGGCCGACCAGCGCCCCGCCGAGCTTCTCTCGACAACTGCTCTTGCGTGTTCTGGCACGCTGCTCGTTGGTGAGCCTTCCCTGGTTGGTTCTGCCGTGCCCTATCTCTGGATTTTCGACGATTGCGTCGTCGTCGCTGATTTTCAGCGCTGATTTCGGGAACGTCATTGTGCTGGATTATTCTATTCTTTCTATTTTATCATCTGAGAGCACTAGCCGAGCAACCCGAGGTATAACCCCCTGTCCCGCTATTTTACTATTTTTGTCGATGATGAAATGGTCCCCGGTTCCCTTTGAGAATTCGGTATTAGCGACGTCGTATTTTTTCGGGACTTTCGGAGAAGTCCTGTGAGTTATTTTGCATTCCCGAAATATTTCGGGAATAGTTTTTGGTATGTTGTTTCCGGAAATTTTTGGAAACGTTCTGTGATTTGTGGATTTGGAATCGGACTTCCGAAACTATTTCGGGTTGTCCCGATTATTCTGTGAAATGGCTGTGGATGTGTTATGTATATAAAATGTGGGTTTTTCCCTGGTTTGGGACTTGCAGGAATTATCGGCGACATTTTCCCAGTTTCTGGGTTGACCAAAAACAGAGGAGATGCTGCCCGATTTTTTCGTAAATCCCGAATTGTTTTCAAAATGAATTTAAAATGATTTTTGGAATTTATTCGATATTTTATTTTTGGGTGACGACCGTATCGGTCAATGGACCCGGCTAAGTGCAAACGATACCGGTCCCGCCCGGACGTTGAGGCAATTAGCCAAAAATGAGGATCGGACCATTATCTGAGACTTATGATTTATTATTATTTTATTATTTATTTTTGTTTACATTTAATTTCTATTTTCAGTTAGGACTAACGTCAGTCTTATTCTTATTTCATTTTATGTAAATAAATTGTAATGGGCATAAGCCCAGCTGGCTGGTCTGTAACTGTAATAGCTTAGGTTTTCCTGTCATTTTTTGGCTTTTCGTGTTTTATTATTTAACGATTAAAATGATTAAAAAGTATCTTCGTATAAAAAAATTAATTAATATTTCTCACCTAAAATTGACAAGTTTATTAATAATTAAAAATCACGAGTTTTCTCACTAAAATAAGAAAATTAGTTTTATATTTATATTTATAGAAAATACCGAGTTTTTCTAAAATAATCTGGCAGCGACGATGTTTTTCAAATTCAAAGTTAAAATGATCATTTTTCCCTCGTATTAAATCAACGCACCAAATAATCGTGTTTTCTGTGTTTGTTAATTAAAAGAATTAAAATTGATTAGGACAAAAACTAGAGATTGTAACTAGCACATCTAGATATGGGTTGAATATTGTTTCTAAGTCTGGAATCTCAAATGTAGGATTTCGAGGAAGTGTTTGACCTAGTTCCCCGGTACAGACTCTCGATCCAGTCACAATAACAAAGGCAAGTACATTTTGTGTTAGTTTACAATTATTTAGTAATCGTTTTAATGCAAGTTTAAACCACGATGCAACACGAAACTCTCTCTGAGAGCACTGACTATAAATACTGTAACTATTGGGGACTGGAGGAGTAGTGTAATGAGTATGACCACATCCAAAACTGTATACTGACTGTGTTAGCTTATCCCTCATACACACGGGGATAAGCCATATCGTATCAATATGATACAACTGTACAACCCAAGCCGGTCATATTCATTGCCTATTCACATCACAGAACTGTAACTGTTTTAAAAACTGTAACTGCTTAGTTGATTTTCAAAACTGTCTAAAAGTGCATGATTCTATTATTATTTCAATTGTTAAATTAGCATGAATTGTACTTTGCTCCCTCCTGACTGGAGACCCAACATTTTAGGTATCACTGATGAGGCTTTGTTCCGCGATCCCAAGACGAGGATTTCGAGACCGATGAGCTGTTTGCCTAGAGTTTTCTTTTCTTCTTGATGTATGTAGAAAATGGTTTAAGTTGTATCTTTCATTCCATTGTAAAAGTTTAATAAAGTTTTAAATTTTCGAATTTTGAGTTGTGACAAATATAGTGTTGTTATATGGTTACCTGCTACTGAACAGCTTACTGCCGCCGTCTCAACAACGGTGCAGGCTGGGCATGATCCGGTTCGACCCAATTAGTTGGGATCGGGTCATGACAGTTAGTCTGCCTTACAGCCTTGATGATTTATTATTTTCCTTATCCTTTCTAGTAGGACACCCATGACCAGAGCCTATCCTTGAGTGTAGGTGTAGCTTCGTCTGAGACTGAGAGTCTTCCTCTGCCTCCTATAGTGGTATCCCATACCATATTCTCGGGAGGGTTGTTTTCTGATGGAGCTCAGATATTCAAAATTCTCTGGGATGTGTTAAAGACACAGAGAGTTCAGGCTGAGATCTTGAGGGAGCAGTATCTAGTTCCACCTAGAGCTTCAGAAGTATCCAGATTTTCAGCCTAGTCCTTAGCATATCTTTTGAGATAATTGATACATCCTACATTGCTTGTATGTTTTGATACCTTGTGATTACTTTGTGCTGTAGTATGACTAGAATGGCTAGATGGGAACCCTAGAGAGAGTATTCTAGGTAGACGAATATTCTTTCTGTGACTTTGATTTCTGGAACGTCAGAGATGTAAATCTTTGAAAACTTCTTTCATAAGTTTGTAGTAGACAAGATTATCTTTACTTTGATATATTATGTCCCACTCAAACTTGTTCCCTTGTACTACTTTTGCATCGCAGCTTTCGGTCCAATTTAGGCCATTTGACCATTCCCACTTTAATTATGATTATCATATGCACATTGCCATGACTTTTAATTTAGGAGCACAAGATTAGTTGTTTTCTCAAAAACCAACTTCATATGCATGACATATACATGACACCCTACACCCATGACCTTCGTATCCTACTCGGACACGCCATCTTGTGCTTCATCATTATCATACAACTTTTTTGATACAAGACCCCATCTTGATTTACCCCACGGAGTCGCTTTTATTTTCGACTCGAATTGGAGACACCTTTACGACCCAAACCTGTTGACCCAAATTTGGGATATGACCTATTTTAAGCCTACTACCCATATTTTACTTGTTGACCTTGTGTGCTGCTTGGTAGAAGCTTCGACCTTGATTGCTGGGGGTTTGACCTAGAAGGAGTACGACCACTCTTAATTTCGAGGACGAAATTCTTCTAAGGAGGGTAGACTTGTAACACCCACTTTTCTAAAATGAGGGTAATTTTAAACATTTGTAAAAGTTTATTATTTAATAATAGGATGTATGATTTATGAATTTTTTTAATTAATTTAATACTATTTATAATAGGTGAATTATAATTTTAATGTGTTAGATAGTGAACCCTAGAACTGTTGAGCCTAGAGACTAACCATGACCATGGGGACCTAACCATGTGATTAGAATGACAAATTATAACTTTTTAGGCTAAGGGTATTTTGGTCATTTTGTGACTTTTGAATTATTTAGAATTTTAATTAATTGGCAAATTTTAGATTATTTTAATAATATTTAAATTGATGTATTGTGATTTTGGTCATTTTTATATTTTAATATTTTGGGAATTTTTATATTTTAATATTAATTTTATGGAATTTGTTTAGTCGGTTTGAGTTTCATTTCGTTCCGAATTGTGTTAGTGACCCGGGTAGCTTAGACTCTAGACAGGACCCCAAGATTAGTTAGTTATGGCCCACAAACTCCACTAATTAAGTTAGTGAGTTTAGACTAATCCCACTTGTTAGATTGGTTAAGTTAGAGGCTTAAATTTAACCCTTTTGATCCCAAACTTGAACCTAACTTAAAATTAACCAAAAGGACTAGTTGAGACCTTATTGGGCTTTCCTCCAAGGCCCAAATAGGGTTTAATGGCAGCCACTATAGGTAGGTTAGCCTCCCTTCCTTTCATTTCATTCCATCAAGCCTCCATTTTCATTCACAAGTGTTCTTCCCCAAATTGAGAGCTTTCCTCTTTGATTTGATCTCCAAATCCTTACATCCCTCCACCAAAACTTTCATCCAACCTTCTCATACTATCAAGGGAGGGTGCTAGCAAAGATTTGGAGCAAAGTGCAAGGAGGAGTGTCCTTTTTGGAAGATCTTTGTGTCGAAGCCGTATCCTTGGGAGTATCATTGAAATTCCACTCCCAATAGATAAAACCAACCCTCTAAATTGATTTTCTATACATATTAGTTAGTTTTGAATCCACAAAATCCACCCCCATGCATGTACCCCCTTTAGATTCAAGTTTGAGACCATTTGGAGCTCTTTAGAGCAAGTTAGAATTGTATCTTGTGTCCTACTTATTAGATCTCAAATTAGGATACCTCATGTGTTTGGTTTAATGTCTAATAGATTTAATTGTGTTTTAATTTCAGTTTTAGACATGTTAGAGGATGGATTGATGTTAGTTAGGATGGTTAGAATGAGTTTCATTTGGATACCCATGGTTAGATCTAAGTGGTTTAGTCTACATGTCATATTTTTAGCCTCAACTTGTTATTTTAGTGTCTCTTTATATAATGGACTGTTTTGTATATATAATAGGTATGTTAGATATATTTCATATATCTAGATGTGTGTGGATATGTTGTTAGTGGTGTGCTTGTGTTAGAGGAGAGGAGAGTGTGGTTTGGTGTGTGTCTTGAGTGGTGTGGAAAGTGAGATGTATTTCTTTTGTCCAAACAACCCAAATTTGTCATAATATTCATCCACATTTTTAGTAGCCATAGCAACTTAGAAATGACATAACTTTTAGCTCCGAACTCCGATTAATCTTTTGTTTTTTAAAAGAATCATATCAAAGTTAGCTTTCCAAATACATATATTAATAGGTCAAATGCATTCCAAAACTTTTTGTAGAACTATTTGAGTGTCAGCTGTACAAAAGACGAAGGCGTTTCGGTATTTTTGCGATTCTAGGAGCTTTCAAACACGAAAATGCGATCCGTTTGAAGTTTTGAAAAGCTAATACGAAGTGCTACAACATAATTTAATCCTAAAATTTAGTGAAGGCACAATTGGTACAGTATTAATTTTAAGTAGAAGAGTGACTATACGATATAGGCATTTTGTGTAACCTATGAGCCTATGTAGTATGGATATTAAATGAATGTAGGTATCATAGGTTGTCGAGTATATGTATGATATAGTACATATATATATATATATATATATATATATATATATATATATATATATATATTATTGTTAGGTAATATATGTTAGTATGTTTGTTAGATGTTGGTTAGTAGAGCGTTAGATATGTTAGAGTTGTTATATGTTAGTGTAAGTTATATATGTTTGTATGTTTGTTAGATGTTGGTTAGTAGAGGGTTAGATATATTAGAATTTGTTATATGTTAGTGTAAGTTATATTTGTTAGTATGAGTGTTAGTTAGATAGTAGAGGTTAGTATTTTGTTAGATATTTGATATGTTGTTAGATAGTTTGATGTTAGATATCTAGTATGTTAGATATTGATATGTTAGTAGGTTATGTTAGTTCTAGATATTGGTATATTAGCAAGTTAGTCTCTATAGGTTATATGTTAGATATTAGTTAAGATGTTATGTTAGTACATTAGATAGTTAGTTAATTAGATAATTGAGGGGTATCTTAATATCTAATGATATCAAGTTAGTATCTTAAGGTAAATATGAATTACCTTTACCTTCAAGGTAAATGATTAGTTTACCTTATGATCAAGGTATTGATTTTGGGATGCCAATATGACCAAGTTTGATATGGTACCCTAGTGTTAGTGGGTTAGTGTCTAAGTGTTTGAGTTTGAGTAGGTGATGTTAGATTATGGAAGGGTTATATAGATAGGTATATATATTTTGGGTTATATAGTATCTATATATATTATGAGAGTATATAGATATAGGTTATTGTTCATAGTGAGGATATGTATAAACATGATATATAATATCTATATGTATGTGTTAGGGTGGTACTATATGGGTAAGGATATATGTGATATATATGTAATATATATTATATAACTAAGTTTGTGTGCCTTGTTAGCTAGGTGGTTTAGCTATGTGCCTTGATTTAGGCTATGTGTTAGATAGCAAGGGTACTAGCATACTTGATTGTTTAGGCCATAGACTTGTTCAGACCTAGAATTGACTAACCTAGACTAGTTTGACCATTGTTGACCAAATCCTAGCTAGTTTGACTACATTAGACTAGTTGCCCTAGTTTGACTAGATTGTTGACCAGAGTTGACCAAGAGTTGACTTTGACCTAGATTGACTTCAACTCATGTAGGTTGTAATATAATTTAATTACCATATAAATTGAACTCTTTATAACCTGTGTTACTCTAAATAGGACTCTGTGACTCCAGTTTGGCCATCTTTTCTTATCAACTGTTCAGGGTATCAGGCAAGGACATTCTCTGACCATTTTATACTTGTTAGGATTTATATTCTTGTTCTAGATTACTTTACTTGATGCTGTCACGTTGTTAACACGGATTGGTACTATATGGATCTTTTTTATGAGATGTTATCTCCCTCGGGAGCATTAGGATACGTCATGTCATGTGCTTTTCACGTACACACTACAAAAATTTGCTCCATTCGCGACGTTTGTAAACGTCGCTAATGCCGACCAAAACGTCGCTAATTTAAGTTAGCGATGTTTCTAGCGTTGTTTTGGAAACGACGAAAAAAAGCGTGTCGCTAATCGTAAAACGTCGCAAAATGTCGCAAAACATCGCTACGACGACGTAAATTAGCGACATTACAAACGTCGCTAAGGAGCGACGTTATTTGCGACGTTCGTTTGTGGTCGCCGTTTAGCGACATTTTGGCGAGGAAAGATTTTTTACCACGTCAGCAATTTAGCGACGTTCATAAACGTCGCTAAGTAATAGCGACGCTAAGAACATCGCTACGAACGTCGCTAAATTAAAAAAAAATACAGAATCCAGAATGCAAATGGAGCTGGAGCTGGAGATACAATCCAGAGATTGACACAGTAATAATTCATATATGTAGTCCAATACAAATTGTCCAATAAAAATAAGTACTAATAGTAGATAGTCCAATACAAACTAGTAGATAGTCCAATACAAATAGTCCAATACAAAATAAGTACTAATAGTCCAATACAAAATACATCCATAAAATAATACTACACTAATGACAACGCCGCAGCTCACGCAAACGCTCAGTGATACGATGACACAACCACTTTGAATAAGTGGGATCGACGACGCCAGAAGAGATGCAGTCTACTGCAGGTGCTGGATGAATGGAACTCCCGATCGCACTAGCTACCGGTGCCACTTCCTCCTTAACAGTAGGAGGAGCCACCTCAGCATTCAGTATTTTCCTCAAACGATGTGCCTCTGCTCGGGTCATGGGTGCCATCTGGTAAGATCGATATTCACAAAGAATATAATTGTAACATAAGCAAGCTAACTAAAGGAACCATCATCTCGTTTGAGTACATTTTCGAAAGCAGATAAAAATATAATATTCGATTTTTTGCCAAGTGTGAGAACGGATGGCTCAGAACACAATCCAAAATTTATTCTAGCATACATTAGTATGAATCGTCTATGTTCTGTACATATGGTGTATTATATGTTCTTATCGTATCTAGTATCCGAAGAATGTAACAGAATCAAGATGAACTCACATAATGTAATACTAAGACATCATCTACTACTATATAAGATATAGTGATAGGTTGTCATATCATCATTGCCGAGGGATAAGGGTCAGAGGATAGTCAATTTCATCTACGGCTACATAGTTTCTGCCTCGCCAGTCGAATGGCTGCAGGAACTATGTCCTGATCACCATGTCGTACCGTAGATTAATGCAAATGGAGCTGGAGCTGGAGCCAAAATACAGAATCCAAAATACAAAATACAGAATCCAATCCCTGGGTTCGCCGAAAATACAAAAACAAAAGATTGACACACAGTACTAATTGATATATGTTTTAAGTGTGAGAACGGATGGCTCAGAACACAACCCAAAATTTATTCTAGCATACATTAGTATGAATCATCTATGTTCTGTACATATGGTGTAGTATATGTTCTTATCGAATCTAGTATCTGAAGGATATAACAGAATCAAAATGAACCCACATAATGTAATACTAAGACATCATCTACTACTAAAAGATATAGTGATAGGTTGTCGTATCATCATTGCTGAGGGTCGGAGGACAGTCAACTTTATCTATGGCTACAGGGAATATGTCCTGATCACCATGTCGTACCGTAGATTAATGCAAATGGAGCTGGAGTTGGAGCCAAAATACAGAATCTAATCCCTAGGTTCGCCGAAAATACAAAAACAAAGATTGACACAGTACTAATTCATATCTGTTTTAAGAGTGAGAACAGATGGCTCGGAACATAACCCAAAATTTATTCTAGCATACATTAGTGTGAATCATCTATGTTCTGTACATATGGTGTAGTATATGTTCTTATCGAATCTAGTATCTGAAGGATATAACAGAATCAAAGATGAACCCACATAATGTAATACTAAGACATCATCTACTACTAAAAGATATAGTGATAGGTTGTCGTATCATCATTGCCGAGGGAAATGGGTCGGAGGACAGTCAACTTTATCTACGGCTACATAGTTTCTGCCTCGCCAGTCGAATGGCTGCAGGGACTATGTCCTGACCATCATGTCGTACCGTAGATTAATACAAATGGAGCTGGAGCTGGAGCCAAAATACAGAATCCAAAATACAAAATACAGAATCCAATCCCTGGGTTCACCGAAAATACAAAAACAAAGATTGACATACAGTACTAATTCATATCTATTTTAAGTGTGAGAACTGATCGCTCAGAACACATCCCAAAATTTATTCTATCATACATTAGTGTGAATCATCTATGTTATGTACATATGGTGTAATATATGTTCTTATCGAATCTAGTATCTGCAGGATATAACAGAATCAAGATGAACCCACATAATCTAATTCTAAGACATCATCTACTACTAAAAGATATAGTGATAGGTTGTCGTATCATCATTGCCGAGAGAAATAGGTTAGAATGCCGTATCTAGAATAATACCAATCAAACCTATTTCATGAATAAAATGTTACCAATTAACCAACCAACAAGACTACTTGTTACAAATATCGGCACTATCGGTGCTTTCGAATCAGAGCATCAAATTTTTTGGTGTCGGAAAACAAATAATTATTACTAAATTATCAGATTTTTCGGCACTATCGGTGCCCCTGACCAAGCCCTCCCGTACCCCTCCCCCCTGCACCACCTACAACCCTAACCCGAACCCTATCCCTAACCCCTCCCCCACCAGTCCCCTCCCCTCCCCAGCCCCCCCTCACCCCCCTGCTCCTCTCCCCCACCAACCAACCCTAACCCTAACCCGAACCCTAACCCTCCCCTCCCTCCAGCCCCCCCTCCTCACCCCCAGCCGCCCTCACCTCCCCCCCCCCGCCCCTTCCCCCCCACATACACACCCACCCCTAACCCGAACCCTAACCCTCCCCTCCCCCCAGCCCCCCTCCTCACCCCCAGCTGCCCTCACCCCCCTGCTCCATCCCCTAGCCACCCCCACTCACCACCCAACCACCCGCATCCCCCCTGCCCCTCACCCCCCCATCGGACCATTCCTCACCCCCCAACCACCCGCACCCCCCCCGGCCCCTCCCCTCGAGCCACCCGCACCCCCCCAACCACCAACAACCAAAATAGAGAGAGAGGGGAGTCACGTACCGGAGAGGGAGGAGAGTCGCCGGAGAGAGTGAGAGTCGCCGGAGAGAGTGAGAGTGCTGGAGGGGGGAAGAAGAGAGAGTGAGAGAGTAAAATGGGAGGAAAAGTATCGTTGGGGGGGATTTAATTAGAATTTAGAGACGTTCATTTTAACGTCGCTAAATTAGTCGCTATTAGCGACGTCATAGCGACGACTAGCTCATGTAACTAATATACGTCGTTGTCACGTTGCTATTTTCGTCGCTAGTAGCGATTATTAGCGATGTTTCAATTAAACGTCGCTAATGTGCACAATTTAGCGACGTTATACGAACGTCGCTAAATTTATGCCGCTAATGGAGCAGATTTTAGTAGTAAAAT
This sequence comes from Iris pallida, assembly GCA_029216955.1. Lineage (NCBI taxonomy): Eukaryota > Viridiplantae > Streptophyta > Magnoliopsida > Asparagales > Iridaceae > Iris > Iris pallida. Next base: position 4,437,647 of record JANAVB010001997.1, read on the forward strand.
CATGTATTCATGTACTTTCATCATTCATGTGCACTCTTGTGATTTATGTACTCTCATGTTCACAGAGCCCCCATGTATACTTCATGTGCACCCATTTATGGGCCTCCATGTGAAATCAAGTGCAATAACATAACTTGTCTGGATCTTTGTGTATTGGTTGGGGTACGGAGGAGTATAAATGGTCATGTGAATAATTCCAAAGTAGTATAATCATGTGCAAACTCTTTACTGTAATCATGTACAAATTCAAGCCGTTCACATGGCTATCTTGTACTCTACATCACTAGCCACTGATAGTTCTTTACTTATAGTAGATATTTCCTTGTAGTCATTTTTTTTACTTCATGTATATTCTTCAGCGTTTCATGTATCTTACTCTATAGCATACTTACATTTCATGTCATGATATGAACTGCGTGAGATGTATTGTGCTCGTTCCTGTCCTGACTGGACCTGTTGAAAATATTACAGGTAACCTAGATATTCACAGCTAGCCTAGAGGACCAGTAAAGCTTGGAGTAGATTACTAGTTTATAGTTTAGTATCCCTTTTAGAACTTATTTTGTAATAAGTAGTGTTTTGAGATTGTTGAGATATTGTTATTTTGGGATTTTATTTAAGTTGTTGTTATTTTGAGTTTTATATAGTTGTTAGACCCCTGTGTTATCTTATCGTGATTAGATTGTGATTGGGTATTATCGTATCTTATACTTGTCCTCCATTCGGAGTTGAGATTATGACAGGTACATTATATAATTGCGTGAGTTGTTGATTAGATAGTGACCTAGAACAGCGTTCTACTGTCGACACAGCGGCGTAGGCTGGACGTACCCACTTCTCGTGCCCCTATACTGGGTGCAGGTCGTGACATCTTCACTTCAAGAGTTGATTACAATAAGAACGAACTCACCGACATAATACCGCCGATAAAATAACTTCGTCAGTCAGTGTCTCTCCCATTGTCTTGAGTGGATAACTTCACTTGGATGAACTTTAAGTAGATTGGAATGAGATCCCTTGGAGTGATTGATGTCTTTAGGATATCATGCCCTGACCCACCGAATTGTTTGTACTTGCATCGATTTAGTCGAATCGATCGTCCTCGCTGGAGCTTGATGCTGTATGAGTCTGGATTTACACTCATACAAAGCAGGATGATTCAATATTTAAATGGTTATCTCAATTCACAATATTCACAATGGAAGAAACCGAGTCATGTTGAAGTAAGACAGAGTGTACAAAACAATATCTTTTATTGATAAAGTAGCGGAATACAAATACTCTTAATTTTTTCAAATGAATATGCCAAATTGGTTTACAACACTTATGATCTCTCAAGCCCACAAAGGATCTCGACTATTCCGTACATCATGTCTTATATATCCCGACCGCATCTTCACGTTGCAAGTTCGAGCCTCGACGCCTCACCACGTCCAAGTTGCTTCAGTACCCTTGGGGTTGGGGTATCAATACACATCTCGTACTGGTGAATGGAAAACTCACTCGCCTAAACCGACACTAAGTAATATTGGCAGTTTACTTGGTGATCTTTCTATCTTTGCCTTATGATTAGTTTCATGACATATTGAAAGCGGGAAAGCATGTACTCATTTTAAACATGTTATACTTGATTCGCGAAAGTAAACAGGTAACATATATGTCATGACGCTTTACATCAACTTCTTACCAACTCGAAGCACTCACCCTTGCGCTGATGCAAGGTGAATACTTACCATCATTCAATCATGTTTAAGAAACCTTTCACTATAAGGGTGGCAGGATCTGTCCCTGCACCCGACATAAAGTCAGCCTACAGATACCTATCAATATGAAGGTCACTGGCGACACACATGCCGTCATTTAGGACAATGTCCCTGGTTAGATGACTCACACATCACATGCGGGTTGCTAGTCCCATCCAAGGCATTATCTAGTAGTATTACTGTCGCACCAATAATTTGAATCGTAAGCCCAACTGGTGGTCCAGCAATACCCCGTGTCGATCCTTTGACACGGTAAATTTCTCAAATTGTTCCTCCTAGGTCGAATGGTCCCAGTGCCCCGACGAATCTCGTTCTAGGAATCCTCAAACCTTGTGCACAGGCAGTCCGTGACCATGCAATATGCGTCTATCTTATACTACACAAGTTTGGTATCGAATTAAAAGTATAGCAATTAAACATATCAACTCGCAACATTCCAGTATCTAGTGCTATCACAACATATCCGATTAGTACCTCAAATGGCACAATGTCCCATTTTAATGTTTCGATCAGCACTTATGCCCAACTCGATGTTTCAATGAATGATCCGAAGGTCCCGAATATTCCGAAACAACATGCCACATTCAACAGTTCTGTGACATTTGTGCTACAACTATTCACTTTGTGTACGAAGCCATATTCATAACTCTCGTTCACATATGCACGCTTCGACACAGTTATTCTCTATTATTCGATTCGTGCATTCGATGCACATCTCGATACAATATTTCCATATTCTATGCCTTAGTGTTAAATCTTCTACGACTCGTGCACTTAATGCATGCCACGATAGAGTCTTTTGATGTTCTACGACTTGTTCTCTGAGTTATGCACTTGATGCACGCCTCGATACGGTTGTTCAATGTCCTATGAGTTGTGCACTGATGCACTCGTTGATAAAATGTGTTTATTTTCTTCCGACTCGTGCACTGAGACACGCCTCGATAGAGTATTCATTGTTCTATGACTTGTGCGCTGAGGCACTCATCGATATAGTGATTCGATATTCTATTGTGACTCGTGCACTTGATGCACGTTTCGATTCAGTTGCTCAATGTTCTAGTGTCAATGTTCAATGTTCTATCTTAGTGTTCAATATACTACGACATCTATTTATCGTAGTCACGCTCATGGACTCCATGGAATTATTAGCAAACAAGGGTACATTTTATTAAGGCATTACGGAGTAGGAAAGAAGAGTCAGTGTCCTCCTACCTATGCCGATTCACCTACCGATTCGTCGAGATGATGCATCTCGATTCCTTAACTTTGTTGCACGATCATCTCATCTGACTTAAGCATTCGAACACTTCGTGCTCCTTTGAACTACCCGACTGATTCGACCTATCGTGCTTACTCCTGAGCCCGTTACGAGACGATACTTTGATCTTTTGCGGACTCCGTTGCAAACAATGCAAAATATTGACTCATAAAACTCAACATAAAAGTCTGCACATGAAACCAACTCAATTAATACTTTTTCAAATCGATTTCAACGCTTGTTCAAATCGAACTTAATATTTCTTCGGGTCAACTTACTACTTTTTTGAGTCAACGACTCAGTGTAATGCACCGTGCGGTGCGGGACATTACAAAGGATGTGTGAAGGAACCTCTTATAGAGACTCATGTCCATTAGTCTTCCTAAGACATTAAGTAAAACACTTGATTATTCTTATTCCTATAAGACACAATTCATCTTCCAATGAAGGTATTCATCTTCAAGTTTTGTCACATTTACTCATAATGAGTGAGATTCCCAACAAAAATGAACTGCGAGCCTTATGATCGAAAAATATAGGGATATTTAGTAATATGTTCTCACATAATAGTTGATACGAGGGTTTGGATCTTCAAATTGTCCAACGTTAGTGTTTGGATCACCAAATCACTGTTTATTAGCCTACATGAACAGTGATTTGGAGACCCAAACACTAACATTGGACAATTTAAAGACCCAAATCCTAATATCAACTATTATGTGAGAAAATGTTACTAAATAACAAAAATATATATAGTCCAAATGACAGAGAGCAAATATGTTATCCCTAAAATGGGTGTCCCGAGTCTCTTCCCTCTCCTATGCATGCAACAAATATATCTTTTATTTAAAGAACTAAATAATTATGGATATCAAAAGTTGCACGTATATGAGAGAGCACAGATTTGTGACACCAGTTTTGGGAACAACGAATATGCTCACCCTTTTTTTTTTTTTGAAGCAATGGGTACTTGTGGCGAACTCGCCTCCACTGGGCTCGAACTCCCGACCACTTGGGCCGCATGCATCTCTCTTAACCACTAGGCTAGAGGTCATTTGCATGCTCACCTTTTTTGGTAGACGATAAATCTGTAAAGCCTCAAATCCATATGTAAACCCTCAAATCCATCAATTTCGAGAATACCCTAAAAAAGTTGTTCTTAAATGGAACTATGCTCATGGAGGATTACAAGGTTTCTTGATTATTGAATCGGTGTTTGTTTCACCATCTTTTCATAAAAAAGGAAAAAGAAAAAGAAAACCAACATCCAGGACTAAGAAAAAGAATGAGTTAAAGATAAAAGGTGAGTCTGGTTGAAATTAAATCCAAATACAAGGAACAATGTATACTCAAAAACCATTTTAAATCTAAATGAAGAAAGCTGAAATCTAAATCTATACACTTCGTTGTGAATGTCATTTTTTCTACTATTGATTGGTGCTTAGATTCTTGAGCTAGTGTTTTTTGACTGCTTCACTTTCTACAGCTTGGCAAGACTTCAACGGAGAAGTTGTCATCCTTATAAATTCCATGACTGGACCAAGAAAAGTTTGGGAAGGAATAAACTCTATTCCTTCGAAGTTGGGTATCAAGAAGTAGTTTACTTTGATCTTCTTTTCTTGTATATTACATAGTTTGTAATATCGGCTGATACTGATTCGATACGGCCAATATCGATATGATTTGGCATGTCCTGATTCGATATCGATCGATATCCGATACTGGCCGATACCGATATTAGAGATCTCTTTTCCGGTTAATTCGGCAAAAAAAAAGGAAAAAAAAAAATCAACAAGGGTGTAAAAGTATAGTAATTAATGTTGTAAAAACATGTAAAAGAAGAAAATTTATCTGTCATAGGTAAACCTATCGATAAGGGTGATTACTATTTTATCCAATTTTAAAACTATTAAGAAAAAACACAGAAAATACTTAAAATTATGCACAAATGTATAAAATATTTTTTTTCTCTAAAATGTTATTAATTTATTAATATTTATTTGCTTTCTATACCAAAAGTTTCGATATTTCGATCCGAAACCACCGATACTGTCAATGCGGCCGATTCCAATATTCATTGGAAGGGTCCGATACCGATTCAGATATCGATACTGCGAACCTTGTATATTTTCTTCTAAAATCTAAATTCGTATACAAATTTATGATGGTAGATGACATTGAGAAAAAGATGGTCTATCAAAACAGGAGAAGAGGATCATAGCTTGAGGAATGATCCTTCCTCTCCATCCTCCTCATTCTTGACTCCCAGCTTCTGCTGGCTGCACCTCTTTGGCTTGCCTGAGCTCAATCTCTGTATGAATGACATCTGATCTGTAGACATAAAACTTGGTCACTCCGATGTACAAGAGAAGATTAACTGCACTAAGAACGGCAAATAATCCGTAGTAGTAGTCTATACGAGAGGTATTCAAATTGTTCTGTATCCACCCCTCTCCCCCGCCCCTCCTCGTCGTGTCCGACACCGTCGACAGAATGAAGCTGCTGAGGAAGTTTCCGATGCCCAGACTAGTGCTGTAATAAGAGGTTCCCAAGCTTTTCATGCCCTCTGGCGCTTGGTCGTAGAAGAACTCTAGTTTTGCGACCTCCACAAAGGCGTCGGCGACGCCCATCAGAGCGTACTGCGGCAGGAGTATGAAGATGGAGAGAGGGACGATCGTCTTCGCGTCGAAGAGCGCCTCCTCTCTAATGACACTGAGCCTCTTCCTCTCTGCCAGGACCGCAACCAGCATGATGACGACATGCATGGCGAGACCGATCCCCATCCTCTGCAGCATTGTGATTCCTCTGGGATTCTTCGTGTATCTCCTGACCGCGGGCACGAAGAAGCGGTCGTAGACGACGATGCTGATCAGCATGAAGATGGTGACGAAGGCCGCGAGGCTAGCCGCCGGGATCTTGAAGCGAGGACCCATGCTCCGGTCCAGGGTGCTGCCTTGCTTGACGAAGAGGGTCAGGATTTGCGCAGGCACGCAGCTTGGTATGAATGTGACCGCTAGAACCGGCAGCATCTTGATTATTTGCTTGGTTTCTTCCACTTGGGTCACTGCGCACAGCATCCATGGCGTGGCCGGGCCAGTGCTCTTCACTGCAGCCTTGTCCAGAAACCTGCAATCGTGAAAGATGTGGCTCAAATAAACACCATCTCGATCTCGACCAGCTCTAGGTTGGCATGATATTCTTGACAGGGTTAGTACGAGTTATCCCTTAGTAGTTTCAGTAGTATTTTTCCTTTCAGCATCTATTTGAGCGGATTTGTTTCCGAGTTCATTTTATGGCGTGTATTGATTTTATAGACCTTCTGTGTTAGATATGTTGTGGTTTTATAACTTGCATATGGGAACTTTAGCCACTTAAGAAATGTGTATATTCCAATATAATAGGTATGCTAGCATTGGCATATGCACATGGGATGTGGTGGTCCATGTGGGATAATTTTTCGATTAAGTTTGAACTTCAATGAATAATCTTTTGTTTGGTCACTCACTTTGGGAATCCTTAGGAGCTAAACCCCGAAGGGACTTGACGACTCTGGCGAAGGTGCAAAGTGGCACTTTGATGGTGCACTTTGCACGAACGCATCGGACGCTCATATGTTGAACGTGCTATGCAGCTATGCGCATGCACACGGTTGCTTTCGACACTGTCAGTTTTGTCGGTCGCTGTTGTTTTTGGTGTGCTGCGGTGTGAGCGCATGAGGCACTGGCGCACAAATTTCGTGAGATTTAGTCGGCCAACGCATGTGCACTCATATGTGCACATAGGTGCTGGATTACTCTATAAATTGAGAGAAGAGAGAGAACCAACCAGAGAGCCAATGCGGCACAGAGTAGTCTATGTGCATGGAACAATAGCCTATACGCCTGACACATACCTTAGTGAAAGAGTGTAATATATCCTGAAGGTGACACTGACACATACCTTAGTGAAGGAGTGTAGTCTATCCTGAAGGTGTTAAGCTTTCTGTAGTGTTCCGAATCCAACTCATATAGCTCCTTCGGGGCGGATGGTACCGGTACCTTCCATTTCCTTATGGCTGCAACAAACACCTGACTCATTCTTGTGAGTGGGCTGCCCGACGCCACTCTGTGCCTGTAGAAAGGCGTCCCGGCCAAGAAGATCACGAGGGAGATGGCGAGTCCGGCCGTCGGAAGCCCGTACCCGACGGCCATGCCTTTGTTGTCCTGTATGTAGACGAGGACGGTGAAGGCGAAGAGGGTGCCGAAGAAGATGCTGAACATCCACCAGTTGAAGAAGGAGAGCTTCTCGGCACGCTCCTTGGGCTCGAAATCGTCGAATTGGTCCGCACCCATGGTTGATATGTTCGGCTTCGTGCCGCCGGTCCCCACTGCGATTATGTAGAGCGCGGCGTAGAAGATGCCAACTTGGAACGGTGTAGCTTTGCTGTTGCAGTCGCTAGCTGCCGATGGGGGACACGACGGAGGCCTCAACGACGGCAATGAAACAGTGAGAGTCAGGAGGCACATACCCTATTCAAATTCCAAGTTCTTAGTGAGAGTTCAAGCACTACAGAAAAAAATGAAAACGATATTTGTGTACTACAGTACATATTTCCAATCTGCCAAATCTTCTCATTTCATTCTATCAAGCTGTATCTCAAAACTGAGAATTCAATACACGTTTCAGAACGAACGATGTTTTTTTAGAATAGATTTTGCCATCACGAACAGTGCAGGAGAAAATTTCGTTCTACCTCCGAGATATAACAAATCCAAACAAATCGATTCACCGCGCATCCGATGGTGAATCTAGTGAACAATGACAGAATTGTTTGATTTAGAAGATGGACGGAGGTAGAGATTTGAGAGAATTTTTGGTAGTGCTCGCTTTTTTCTCTCGTGTTATTTTCCTGAAGAACATGAAAAAACAGAAAGAAGCGACCCGCTTCACTGTGTACCCGGTGGCGAATCCATCGAACGATGATACGCTTGCCCGATTGAGAAGATGGACGTGAGATGGGGATTTGGAAGAGTTTTTTTTTTTGTTTTTGTTCTGGTCGATTTTCTTCTTCCTCAGGTGATTTTCTAGAGGAAGAAGATGGAAAAACAAAAAATATGTTTTTTTTTTTCCTTTCCGAGATACAATGAATCCAAGTGACAAATCTAACGAACGATTACATGCTTACATGGACAGAGGGGGAGATTAATTTGTGAGAGTTTTTGGTTCTTGTCACTTTTCTTTTTTCCCAGGTGATTTTTTTCAAATTATCACATGCTTGTCTGATTGAGAAGATGGACAGAGGTAGGTGGAGACTTGTGAGAATTTTTGGTTCTTGTCGCTTTTAATTTTTTTTCAAATTATTTTTTTGAAGATGGAAAAAAATAGAAAATATGCTTTTTTTTTCTATAAGAAGATTAGTAACCGCAACATGCCCCCAAAAATAAAAAAACTAAAAAATTATAACTACTCGTAGGTTGATGGGTTTGAGCCCATTGCCACAAAACCTGCCTGATAAGGTGAGTTTAGCACTTTAAAAACAAAGGAGAATGCTAGTTCTTCTTATTGAATCATATTAGCAACTAGACTCCAAATAGATTTTCTTTCGTGTGTTTGCTAGAACAAGAAAATATTTTAAAAAGACCATTTGATTTCTCTTATAGTGTTTGGTTGGGGCAGGAAAGGGAAACAAAATATCAATGTTCCAATAATGTCCAATATCAACATAATTATTGTCAACAAAATACAAAGAGTTACTTTGTAAAATAAACAATAACACATGACTATTTTTGTCATAATATTTGGTAATAAATGTTGGAAAATGAGAAGGAAAAACGAATCATGGATTATGAGGGGAACCATTCCCTCCTATTTTCTCCCCCTTTCAGGAAAAAAGTTTTTGGCTACCAAACAAAAAAAAGGAACAAGTTTACTTTCCCGATTCCTTAAATCCGCGAACCAAACGAGACCCTGACAATTTATATTAAAAAAATTTGTATATGGATGCAGAATAACTGGAAGGAGTGAAAGATCAAATGCTTCATCGAGAGAAGATTACGTACCGCTATGTATATCACAGAGGATATCACGAAAGTCCAGTATCGGCCGAGATGAGCATCGGCAATGTATGCGCCCAGGATGGGTGTCAGCCAGACCGTTCCTCCCAAGTTGGTGACGTTGTTCGAAGCAGCAACGGTGCCTTCGTGGAGCTTCTGTGTCAGGTACACGACCAGGTTTGCTGCGATCCCAAAGAAAGCCATTCTTTCAAATATCTCATATCCTGCAAAAGGAACCACGCAATCAGTAACTTAAAAGCATGTTAACTTGGCGCTTCTTCTTTCAGGTGAAAATTTTGTGTTTGATCATGAATTGATTGTACGCATAACCTTGCGCAAAATGGGAGGAACATGACATGTATCCTATGTATATATCTCGTGTTCAACTATCAAGAGCTATCAGTGCGATGATTGGAGAAGTTCGACAGGAGTCGAAGCATCAATACGGAAATGTCTACAACTAAAGAGTATCAAATATGATATTGCCAGTATACTGATTTGTGCACTAAAATTTTCAACTTGTTCTTGGGGTAAAAACTCCCTCACATTATTTTGTGTGTGGACGGTTAAGATTGCTCCTAATATAGGACTGGATCGAAGATCATTTATAAGGACTTCTCCGTGCCCTAGAGTTGGCTCGAATCTAGAGTTGGCTCGAATCTTGGACCCAAAAAAAGGCTTTACAAGAGTGCTCTTGGAAGTCATTAAGGGAGTCTTCAAGAGGAAAGAAAGCACGTAAAGTGAGGGGTTTACATTACCATATTGTGTGTATTTCTTATAAAGTTATCTTGTTGATTCAATCAAATTACTTTTTTCTTATCCCGTGGAGTAGGTCGAACTTGATTGAACCATATTAAATATTGTGCATTTACACATGTTTGCTCTTGTTGCTATTTATTTGGTTAATTGTACTTTGTTATTTACTCATTGTCGCTAAGATTAGTGTCTGCGTCGCTTTCACGAGTGTGTGCAACAATTGATATCAGAGCTAAGGGAACTGTAAGGGATTTTAAATTCTTGAATCTAGGTTAATGGTAGGAGACGATATTTGTCCGCTCCCTATTTTCTTAGATGAGGATCTTGAAATCGATGGTTAGTTAATGTACACGGAGGATTTTCTCCATTTTTTTGAAATTTCGAGATAATGAGTAACAAGATTAATATCATCAAGTTCGAGGTGGAGAAGTTCAAGTTTTTCTTGACTTCTACTCAATAGTCCGATTGGAAGAAGATTCTTGGCCTATGTAGGAAGGTCGTTGTAGTTTTGCAGTTCTGGAACAAAGATCGTTTCAAACGCAGTTTTGTGACAAAGATCATAAGGTTCTCGGTTCTAAGGTTCTAAGACAAATATCATATCAGAGATACTTTTTGCGATTATGGGACAAAGACTGTGCCAGAGAGTTTCGCTATTCTGGGTAACAATTGCGTCAGTAGTTGTATTTAGTTCTAGACAAGACTGTCAGTAGTTTAGTTTAACGATTCTAGTTAAAGACCGTGTCGGTGGGGAGAAACCAAAATGGAAGCTAAAGTTAAAGGAAAATAGAGTACATTGACAATGTTCTCATGAGGTAATTACTAGTTGAACAACGAGCCAAGAGAAAAATTGTTGTATATAAATTGCCTTCAACTTTTTGCAGTTATGGAGTAAAAATTGTGTCAGAGATAGTTTCGCAGTTCTGGAATAAAGTGTGTCAGTGGTCGTATTCAGTTCTTGGAAAGACTATATCATTGGTTTAGTTTAGGGTTCTAGCTAAAGACCGTGTCGATAGGAAGAACCAACTTAAGAACTAAAGTTAATGAAGCAAAGAGTATCAACAACACTCATTAGGTGACTAGTCGAATAACGAGTCAAGGTGAAGATAATTGTAAATGTCTCGTGTTCAACTATGGAGTGTTTTGGGCATCCGATGATCGAAGAAGCCCGAGAGTAGTAGAAGGATCACTACGAGACTATCTACAGGCATAGAGTATCATACAGAAAACTGGTAGCATACTAGTAATAGTACCAAAGATTCCAGCAAGTTCTTGAGGTCTAGAACCACCACCACCACCACCCCCCCCCAACACACACACAAAATATAATGAAAGGGTCGGAACTGGTTCATTTTGTGTACGGTTTAGACTAAAGGATTCTATTTCGATAGTCAAGATTGGTCCTAACTAAGGGGTGGATTATGGATCCTTTATAGGGGCTTCTCCATGTCCTAGGACTGGCCTGGGGCTTGGACAAAAATGAAGCTTTGCAAGAGATAGTTCTGGAAAATATTAAGGGAGACTACAAGCGATAGAAGGCGAGAGCTCGTCGACAATCTCATAATGAGAGGATTTTATATTATACTATTGTGTGTGTAATCCTTGTAATATCTCTTGTTGATTCAATAACAAGTTATTTAATTCTCTTGCCTCGTGGATTAGGTCGAGCTTGATCGAACGATATTAAATCACTACTAAAATCTACTCCATTAGCGACATAAATTTAGCGACGTTCGTATAACGTCGCTAAATTTTGCACATTAGCGACGTTTAAGTGAAACGTCGCTAAAAGTCGCTACTAGCGACGAAATAGCGACGTGACAACGATGTATATTAGTTACATGAGCTAGTAATTGCGAAACGTCGCTATGACGTCGCTAATAGCGACTAATTTAGCGACGTTAAAATGAACGTCGCTAAATTCTAATTAAATTCTCCCCCAATGATTTATTTTCTTCCATTACTCTCTCACTCTCTCTCCTTCCCCCCTCCGGCGCTCTCACTCTCTCCGGCGACTCTCACTCTCTCCGGCGACTCTCATTCCTCTCCGGTACGTGACTCCCCTCTCTCTCTCTCTCTATTTTGGTTGTTGGTGGTTGGGGGTGCGGGTGGCTCGGGGGGAGGGGCAGGGGGTGTGGGTGGTTGGAGGGTGAGGAATGGTCCGATGGGGGGGTGAGGGGCAGGGGGATGTGGGTGGTTGGGTGGTGAGTAAGGGTGGCTGGGGGGTGGGGCAAGGGGGGTGAGGGCGGCTGGGGGTGAGGAGGGGGCTGGGGGAGGGGAGGGTTAGGGTTCGGGTTAGGGGTGTGTGTGTGTGGGAGGAGGAGAGGCGGGGGGGGTGAGAAGGGAGGCTGGGGGGAGGGGAGGGGTTAGGGGTGGTTGGTGGGGGAGGGAAGCAGGGGGGGCTGGGGAGGGGAGGGGGGCTGGTGGGGAAGGGGTTAGGGATAGGGTTCGGGTTAGGGTTAGGGGTGGTGTGGGGGAGAGAGGTGCGGGGGGGAGGGGGGGCTTGGTCAGAGGGCACCGATAGTGCCAAAAAGTTTGATAATTTAGTAATAATTATTTATTTTCCGACACCGAAAAATCTGATACTCCGATTCGAAAGCACCGATAGTGCCGATATTTGTAACAAGTAGTTTTGTTGGTTGGTTAATTGGTAACATTTTATTCATGAAATGGGTTGGATTGGTATTATTCTAGATACGGCAATCCAACCCATTTTCCTCGGCAATGATGATACGACAACCTATCACTATATCTTTTAGTAGTAGACGATGTCTTAGTATTACATTATGTGGCTTCATTTTGATTCTGTTATATCCTTCAGATACTAGATTCAATAAGAACATATACTACACCATATGTACAGAACATAGATGATTCACACTAATGTATGCTAGAATGAATTTTGGATTGTGTTCTGAGCCATCCGTTCTCATACTTAAAACAGATATGAATTAGTACTGTGTGTCAATCTTTGTTTTTGTATTTTCGGCGAACCCAGGGATTGGATTCTGTATTTTGTATTTTGGATTCTGTATTTTGTATTTTGGATTCTGTATTTTGGCTCCAGCTCAAGCTCCATTTACATTCATCTACGGTACGACATGGTGATCAGGACATAGTCCCTGCAGCCATTCGACTGGCGAGACAGAAACTATGTAGCCGTAGATAAAGTTGACTGTCCTCCGACCCTCATCCCTCGACAATGATGATATGACAACCTATCACTATATCTTATATAGTTGTAGATGATGTCTTAGTATTACATTATATGAGTTCATATTGATTCTGTTACATTCTTCAGATACTAGATACGATAAGAACATATACTACACCATATGTACAGAACATAGATGATTCACACTAATGTATGGTAGAATGAATTTTGGGTTGTGTTCTGAGCCATCCGTCCCCACACTTGGCAATTAAGCATGTGAAATATATCGTTGAAGAACATTACTATATATTAGTCATATGATATATTATACCTTTATAGTATTGTATCAGTATTAGAAAGATGGACCTTATATGATATATTATACCTTCAAAGTATTGTATCAGTTTGGCATGTCCCGATCCGATAACGACTGATACCCGATACTGACCGATACCGACGTTGGGGATCTCTTTTCCGATTAATTCGACAAAGAAAATTAAACTTAAAAGACAAATCACAAGGGTTTAAAGCGTACTAAGGTTGTAAAATCATGTAAAAAAGAAAATCATTCTATTGAATGTAAACCAATCGGGTAATAATGACTACTATTTCATTTAATTTCAAAAATATTAAAAATGAAAAATATTCTATTATGTATAAAATATATGTTTTTAAATATAAATAATTTATTAATAATTATTTGTTTTCCGATACCAAAAGATTCTATACTTCGATCTGAAACCACCGATACTACCGATATCGCCGATACCAATACTCATAGGAATAGTCCGATATCGATTTCCATACCTATATGTTGTGATTCTGACTGACTTTACAGAATCTTTGACAATTAGGATATATTATACTATCTATGAATGTTTCTATGGAAATGAATGTTCTGTCTTGAACATATGTGGAGAGTTATGAATCTCCTACATTCTCCTACATTTTATAATTTAAAACCTATGGTTCTTACTATTATACAAAATGAGCTCCTACATTCTAAATCTAGAATCTAGAAATTGGGATGAGTATCGAAATCGGTATCGGTATCGGTATCGGTATCGGTGTCGGCAACTTCTCATAATCAAAACTGATGTGGTTAGCCATTGGCCTTGATCTTTAGTTCAGCTTCTATAAGAAATTTGCATTAATCTACGGTACGACATGGTGATCAGGACATAGTCCCTGCAGCCATTCGACTGGCGAGGCAGTAACTATGTAGCCGTAGATAAAGTTGACTGTCCTCCGACCCCCATCCCTCGGCAGTGATGATACGACAACCTATCACTAGTAGTAGATGATGTCTTAGTATTACATTATGTGGGTTCATCTTGATTCTGTTATATCCTTCAGATACTAGATTCGATAAGAACATATACTACACCATATGTACAGAACATAGATGATTCACACTAATGTATGCTAAAATGGATTTTGGGTTGTGTTCTGAGCCATCCGTTCTCACACTTGGCAAAAAATCGAATATAACATTTTTATCTGCTTTCGAAAATGTACTCAAACGAGATGATGGTTCCTTTAGTTAGCTTGCTTGTGTTACAATTATATTCTTTGTGAATATCGATCTTACCAGATGGCACCCATGACCCGAGCAGCGGCACGTCGTTTGAGGGAAACACTGAATGCTGAGGTGGCTCCTCCTACTGTTAAGGAGAAAGTGGCACCGGTAGCTAGTGAGACCGGGAGTTCCATTCATGCAGCACCTGCAGTGGACTGCATCTCACCTTGTGCCGTCGATCCCACTTTTTCGAAGTGGTTGCGTGATCCTATCACTGAGCGTTTGCGTGAGCTGCGTGGTCGTTATTAGTGTAGTGTAGTTTTATGGATATATTTTGTATTGGACTATTAGTACTTATTACCAGTTGTACTTGCTTTATGGATATATTTTGTATTGGACTATCTACTAGTTTGTTTCTTTTTTGGCAAAGCAAAACATATATGAATTAGTACTGTGTCAATCTCTGGATTGTATCTCCAACTCCAGCTCCATTTGCATTCTGGATTCTGTATTCTTTTTTATATTTAATTTAGCGACGTTCTTAGCGTCGCTATTACGTAGCGACGTTTAATAACGTCGCTAAATTGCTGACGTGACAAAGAATCTTTTCTCACCACATCGTCGCCAAAACGTCGCTAAAATGTCGCTAAACGGCGACCACAAACGAACGTCGCAAATAACGTCGCTACTTAGCGACGTTTGTAACGTCGCTAATTAACGTCGCCGTAGCGACGTTTTGCGACGTTTTTCCGATTAGCGATACGCTTTTTTCCGTCGTTTCCAAAACGACGCTAGAAACGTCGCTAACTTAAATTAGCGACGTTTTGGTCAGCATTTACGACGTTTACAAACGTCGCTAATCTGACAGATTCTGGTAGTAAATATTGTGTGTTTGCGTGTTCATTCTTGTTACTATTTGTTCGATTGATTATGCCTTTATTATTTACTCGTAGTCTCTAAGGTTCACAAGTTGAGGGCTGTGGAGTATGGAAGTGATTACATTACCTACTATAAAAGAGCAGGCAGTCCACCTCCCTCCCTTGGATCGAACAGACGGTCTTCCCTTGAGATCCACAGTCCCATCCTTGGTGAACTCCTCTTCCGAGGTGGTGTTGCCATGGCCTCCTTCCTCTCCCAGCATGGTTCAGAGTGTTTCAGTGGCGCAATTAGGAATTAGTCATCTGACAATTAAAGAGCTAAGATATAGAGAGATTTATAACCATGCTTGCTGCATGATCTACCTAAGCTAGTTTATTTTTCTCATTTTAACCAAACTCTTAACCTCTTCTTCCCAATACGGCTAATATTACAATGTTTGCAGGCTTGTGTTCTCTTGGCTCTCCCGAAGTTGTCACATACTGTATCAATTATCAGACAAAATCATCTATATAAATATGGCATATATGGCGGGATCTTTCTAGTAGTCCGGTGGTCTTCGCTCTCCCAAGTTGTCACATACCGTATTAATTATCAGACACAAAATCATCTGTATAAATATACCGGGATCTTTCCAGTAGTCCGGTTGTCCTGCTGTTATGATAAACACAGTTCTGTCAACAAGTCATCGTTAACGTTTGATCTCAAGAACTAAGTTACAAATGGGAGAGTTTCTCTGACTTCTTTAAAGCGACCGCGACATCGGCATTTTGATTGGTATTTCATATCTTGAAAACTTTATTTCTTAAGACGCCGACGCGTAAGTCAATTCCTGGCAGAACTCAGGAATTACTAACATTAGGATAGATTATGGCTGGTTTAGTTTGGACGGTATAGAATGATATGCTAAATTACAACTTGGTATATTCAAAATTTGATAGGTATTAACTTAATACTCTTTCTCAACTAATATTTTTCAACTTGACATCCTCCGTCATTCCAAACGTTAAGTTTTTAGTTATTTTTTTTTCCGACAATATTGTTCCTTCCACCTACCTTTCCACTTCCGCTCCCGCCCCGACGACCCTCCACCATCCATCCGGTGAACCCCTGCGACCAACCCCCCCCTCCCCTCCCCCCCCCCCCCCCCCCCTCCCCCCCCCCACCCAGGCGACCCCATCCCACCCCGCGACCCACCCCTACGAGCCGGCACCTCGAGAAAGGGGGGAAAGGTACTGCCAGAGAGAGGGCGAAGAGGAAAGTTGGAAAGGATATTTTTGTCATTTGCTAATTCGATTAACATCGTTTAGAGAGAGGATATCAAGTTGATGCCTACCAAAATTAGGATATCAAATTAAACATTTAAAATAGTTGAAAGTATCAAGTTATAATTTAGCCTAAAATGAATATTAAAACTTTTAAATGTAATGCCGATGGAATATCTTACCAAACAACAAGAGAGTAATTGTGATGCTACTTACTATTCGGAGCTCATCGGATGAACCTACATCAATTGGAAGCATGCAATGAAGTAGACCCGGCTCAGGCCATGACAAAAGGGGCGGCTGTAGGAATCCAAGATTTGGAAATTTAAAGAAGGGATCAAGCATTTGTTATTTTGGATATATATATTGTAATATACTTTACTCAGCCTTCTCCTATAGGTCATGGTGTGTATCGGCTCGTGGCCCGCATAAACCGGACTCGTCCGAATTTGGGCCGTGCCAGGCTCAAATCGGAAGAGGAAACGGGTCGGCCTAGCCCGGTTCGAAAATTAAAATACTCAATTCAGTCCGGCCCATCCGTTAATATTTAGATTGTTTTTTTAATTTGTATTTGTATATATGATTTATACATATAATTGTTGGCTCATTCCATGGTCACACCCGATTTTAATAATCGACATGAACTTAAGTCAATACACAAAATATACGAACTGCTGCTAATCATTTCAGGATATGTGAAATCAATATCAACGAGCGTCGTACTGCATCATCAAGCATATAAATCATCAATCGGAAGATTACTTTCAATGGGATCCAGTCCGAGTCATTTTACAATTTATTATGTATTTTATCTTTATTGAGTCTAGGATTTAAATTGTAAGCTCGATTAGATAATACTAGCTTAGGTTAATCTCAGTCCACATTTCTAAAAAGCCTACATATTCCCATTTCATTTTTATGAAAAGTTTAAAATTATTTTTGCAACAGAATTTGACAAATATTTCGAAATTCTCCTAGACAGAACTCAAAACCGAGTTCGGCCCGAGTTTGAATTCAAATATCCGTTGCCTCCAAATTTGCATGCAACGTACATATGCGAAATATTTGCATCAGAACTCTGCCCGAGTTCGGTCTCAAAAACACCTATAAATAGGAGAGAGTTTTTCATTTCAAATCACTCATTCACTATTCATCTTCTCTTCTCTATTCAATAAGTGTTTTCAATCGATCAAAAGCTTTCAAATCACACATATAATTCTCTTAGCCAAAAGCCAGTAATATCTACTTCGATCTAGAGTCTTTTGGTGTTCAAGAGTTGTAAAGAGGTTGTTCAGATTACAGCAACTATCCTTGTTGTGGAACCGGTCGTGCGCTCGTCACCAAGCATGGTATTGTGAAGTTGGTCGTGCACTTGTCACCAAGCACGGTGTTGTAAGAGACTGCAAGCTCTCAATTAGCTTGTGCCTTAGTGGATTAACATCGAACAAGTACTCGAGACTGGATTAGTCCTCTCAGAGGGATACCAGTATACATCGCTGTGTCACTGAGTTTGATCTCTCTATCTCTTGCTACATTTATTTACTGTCTCTTATTTACTGCCATAGTTATATCTTTAAATTTTTGAATTGACGATTATTTTTTGCTGCACACACACGCACTTTATTCACCCTCCTCTAGAGGTGCTCAACGGTCCTACAATTGGTATCAGAGCAGGTTATATTATAATATAACAAACCTCAGAGAGTATATATATGGCAGCCGTGAAATCAATATTCAACGGTGAAGGGCAATCCACAAATAGACCCCCACTATTTGATGGTACAAACTATACCTATTGGAAAACACGGATGACTTTCTTCTTAAAGTCTCTTGACTTTGATCTTTGGTCTATAGTGATTGACGGTTATAAAAAATCGGCACCTACAGTGGCTGACGACCAGCTTTTAGACAAGCCTCATGATAAATATACAGAAGCTGAAAAAGCTAAGGCCAGTCTAGATGCTCGTGCCATCAATGCACTCACTACTAAAATATGTCAAATCAGCGACGCCTCAGGACGTCGCTAAATAGGAAAAATACGTCGCTAATATCTATTAGCGACGTAATTAGCGACGTTTGCACGTAGTCGCGATTAACCTAGTCGCTAAACAACAAAACGTCGCAATACGTCGCTATTGCGACGATGCTCAGCGACGCGGACACGTCGCTAATTCAGCGACTACCAGCGACGTAAAATGTCATCATTTACCGACGCAACGTAGCGACGTTGAGCGACTTGACATGCATCGATGCTGACCTGGCTTGAGAGCCAAATGGCGACGTTCTGCGACTTTTCTACGTCGCTATAGTACCGACATATAGCGACGTTCTACGTAGCGACGTTTAGTGACGTTCAGCGACGGTATTCATCACAGTTAGCGACGTACTTATACTTACTTAGCGACGTTACCTTCGTCGCTGGACGTCGCTGATCGTCGCTGAACGTAGCTAATATTGAAAAAAAATAAAAAAAATTTACAACATTTGCAGCATCCCCTGCAGCATTTGCAGTATTTACAACATTTGCAGCATCCCCTACACCATTTGTTACAACAATGACGGTGTGTATCACGAACACAGTATCAAACAACACATATACACACAATCACGAACACGTTTGAAACACAATCTCATCAATCAACACAGATATATAAAAATTTGTAACAATAATATCAAACATAATGGTCCACATAAGAATAATGTATGTATAACCACATAAAAGACCCAACAATGGGCCATCACACAACAATATATATGTCGACTACGGCTGATCAGGAGGAGCATCACCGCTCCTGGAAAGAAGGTAAGCATACTGCTCAGGTGTAAGAACCACCGACGACGATGAAGGATGAGGCAATGCAACCGCTGGAGAAGGAGGCAGTGTAACCGCTGGAGATGGGTGCGTCCGCATCTCCTCTAGGGCTTGCAGTCTGGCGCTGCATTGCTCCATGCAAGCCGCTATCCTAGTAATGGTGTCGTGAATGGACTCCTGTGTCCCCTGTACGTGCTGCACGGTGCGCTCGAGCTCGTCAAAGCGTGCGGTGACCGACGCAGCGTCCCCTTGCGCCTGAGGCCCTGGCTGCTCAGCAATCCTCCTCAGCATATCGTCGTGCAGCTCAGCAATCTGGCGGACAATGGTCTCCTCGACTCGGGACGACTCGGCCTGTGACGGCTGTGAATGCGCACTGGAAGAGGGAGCCCTGGATGCCTGCGTCACAACAAATACGCCGTAGGACCCCGTACCGTAGTACGTACCCCTCTGAAGACCACCAACAGCGGTCTTCCAGAGCTCGTCCTCCGACTGAGGCGGAGAGGGCTGCGATGTACCAACCCCTCCCTCTGCCTGTGCACTAGCACTCGCACGCTCATCACGTAGCCTAACATACTCTTCCTAGAAATCATTGTGCATCTCTATACATCAGTACTTACCTAAATTAGCCTAATAAACGTCTAAAATATTTAATTATTATTAAGTATATGGTTATCTGTATATTCTTCAAGTTGCGTTAAAAATTAACGAAATCTAAATTAGTACTTACATAGCTCTGAGTAGCCCGGTCGTCGATGAGCTTCCCGTCCTTCCGATGGGTGGCCAGGAAGACGGTCACCATGTTTGCGTCCTCACCCCTCTTCACCTGCGTGTTTGTTATATTTTATTCTTTAGTAAAATAGAAAATTATATACTCCTACTATCAATAAAATCTTATATTTTACAATAAATTACATACCAGACGACAGAAATGCTCCGTCATAGGAATCGATCCACCACACCACTTTCCGGCCATCGTCCTAGTCGCCTTCGCCTTCTCCGACCGCTCTCTGTACCCGGGCTCCTCAAATCGAGCCCTCATCGTGGTCCACTGGTCAGGTGTGATCCAACCAGCAATCGGCTTTCCGGAGCGCTGACGAGCTTTCTGATCGTCAATTGCATCACGGATCAACTTGGCGGCGACAACAGAAAACTGCCTCTCAATCTGCTCGGCCTGGTGTGGTGGATAAAAATAAGTCCTCTACAAGAATTACAAATTAAAATAATAAGTTCTAAAAAAATGCTTAAAATTATATTAATCATACTAAATTAACTATCTTTAGTTACCTTGAAGTGGGCAAACCAGAATGCCTTCCTCTCTTCCGAGGCATCCGAGTAGTTGATCCACGGACCCCCATAGTTGGACCTTAGAAAGGAGCCCAACGCTCTCTGTACCGACGAGGGACGATATCTGTATACAACGATAACCGACGTATTAATGAATATATATAGATATACAGACATGCATAATATATATATATATATATATATATATATATATATATATATATATATATATATATATATATATATATATTCATTTAACTTACTTCGTAGGACCATCGGCCCAAATTTCCATCCTCGTCTCGTCCTGAGGTGCGCATGGAGGGTCGCTCTGGTATGGATCCGTCCGGGCGGGAGTAGGGACTACCTCCTCCACCTGCTCCCCACCCGCCATGCTGCTGTCAGCGGTAGGAAGGCTAGGGAAAGTAGTATGATCAGCAAGCCTGGAACTGCTCGTCGCAGGTGTACTGCCACCCGGACCTGAGACCGTATGGTACAATGGAGTGCTCGGGTCAGACGATGGTCCAAAGCCATCCTCTGGTAACGGAGCTCTCTGCCCACCTAAGGACACGGATCATCCTGGCCTATCTCCGCGTCGTCCTGAGGTGCCTTCGCGTCGTCCTGCCATGCTGATATTAACATTGGAGTTCATAATTTAAGACTACAGAAATATGAATACATCAAAATCACAGTTTATGATTGAAAATATAAATAAATACAATGACAGTTTAGAAATATCTGCATACATTGGAATTCATAATTTAAGTTTTCAAAAATGATCATAGTTCATAATTTAAGATTACAGAAATATGAATACATCAAAATCACAGTTTCTCAATCATCCTCTGAAAATTCATCTTCTTCATTTGCCTCCTCCTCCTCCTCATCCTCTTCCTCCTCATCGTCACTAGCATCTCATTCGTCTTCCCCTTCGGATACTTGTACCTCTTCTACACAAGTAGATATTGAATGTGGAACTTCTGCTGAGTCGACATCAACTGTATTTGGTACAAGAGGCAGCTCGTCCTCCTGATAAGCCACTTCGTCGACGTCGTAGATATTTCTGGCTTTAGTCTTGCATACTGCCCACCAGTCGTACCTCGTTGTTCTCCGTCTAGGATATGTTGTAAAATATACGAGTTGAGCTTGACTTGCTAGGATAAATGGTTCGTATCCTTGGTATCGACGATGGTAGTTAATATCCACAAGACCATGCTTGTCAATTTTCCATCCTTGATCTTGTATGGGATCGAACCAATCAACTTTGAACAACACGATCTTGGCAGGCTCTATGCTATAGTTGTACGTCAATTCCACGATCTCCCGTAAGACACCATAGAAATCATTGCCTAGAGTGACATCTTTGTAGTTTGTAGATTTGATACACAAGCAACTGTTTTTTGTGGAATCAAGATCCAGGAAGCTATCTCTGATGAGAGCATTTGTTGACTTGAACTTAAACCCATTCACGCAATAACTTGGCCATATTTTGACGGCATAAATTGGTCCCTTGGCAAGAGTTCTAATAGATTCATTCTCAAGGATGACGTCCGGACGATCGACCTAAACACGAAAAGATACAAAATTAAGTTTAATGTTAAGTTATTTCTTGTGCAGTTGTGAAGGGAGGAAGATTCTAACTAGCTTCTTACGTACATATGCAGTCAACCAAGACGGAAAATGAAGTCTCATTTCTTCTTCTACTTCTTCATCTACAATGTATGGTCTACTTGACCTCACCTCATCATTAAATTTGCTGAAAACCAATAAATATCGGGATATACTAGTTAAATTATAATAACGTAATCAACAAATAGATGACTTGAACGTTGAAGATTTTCACTTACCACTCTAGCTTTTCTACTTCATCCTCCTCGCAGTTGAGTAATATATATAACTGGGCAGCCTTTAGTTCCTCATCATTCAAATATCTCTTTTTCAGTTTTTCAGAAGGCTTTCCAAGAGCATTGAAGACTTTCAATAATGCATCATTATATTCTATATCTCTATCGTCGTTCCTCGGAGCTCTTGTTCTATTTGTAGCAATATGAGGCTTGAAATACATTGAACAAAAGTTCGTAATCTCCTCAAGGACATAGGCTTCACAAATATAACCCTCGACCCGTGCCTTATTTTTTACCTTCCTCTTCAGGTGGTTTAGATGGCGCTCGAACGGGTACATCCACCGATAACCGACGGGCCCACCAACACGTGCTTCATATGAAAGATGAATTGGCAAATGCTCCATAGAGTCGAAGAATCCAGGAGGGAACACCCTCTCAAGCTTACACAATGTTACTGCAATGTCCTTCTCCTGCTTTTCAAGCCGATCGACGAGCAACTTAGTAGAACAAAGATCTCTGAAGAATATGCTAAGCTCTGTCAGTGGATCCCAAACGACATGAGGTAAGAATTCCCGAAATGCAATCGGGATTAACCTCTCCATAAAAACGTGACAGTCGTGGCTCTTCATACCCTGTAGTTTGTTCTCCTTCGGGTCAACACATCTTCTCAAATTCGATACGTACCCGTCTGAAAATTTTAGGTCCTGGATCCACCTACAAAGTTTACCTTTGTCCTTCTTGTCCAGTGAGAAATGGCCCTGGGCTGCTTATACTTTCCACTGCCTTCCTTTATCAAATACAACTCTGGACGTCTGCATATTTCTTCTAAGTCCAACCTGGCCTTGGGATTGTCTTTCGTCTTTCCCTTTACATCCATCACAGTATTTATTATATTGTCAAATACATTCTTCTCGATATGCATGACATCCAGGTTATGTCTGAGCAGATGGTCACTCCAATATGGTAGGTCCCAGAATATACTCCTCTTCGTCCAGTTGTGAGCGCGGCCAAATCCATCACACTTGTACCCCGCTGTAGGCTCTTCAATAGCACTTGACAATTCTTTAACTTCTTCCCATATCGTGTCCCCGGACCACCGTGGCGGTGGACTGGACTTCTCTACCACGCCAACACGAAAAGCATTCATGTTCCTCCGGTACGGATGATCCTTTGGCAGGAACTGTCGATGACAATCAAAGAAGCACGGTTTTCCTTCGTGTTTCAAACGAAAAGCTTTAGTGCGATCCATGCAATACGGACATGCGAGACGACCATGGGTGCTCCAACCCGATAACATTCTATAGGTCGGGAAATCATTGATGGTCCACATTAGTGCGGCCCTCGTCTGAAAGTTCTGCTTTCTGGAAATATCATATGTGGTTGCACCTACTTCCCACAACTAATTCAGCTCATCTACCAAGGGCTGTAAGTACACATAGATGTTCCTCTTCGGGTTCTTCGGACCTGGAATAATAACAGTTAGGAACATGTAAGGAGTCTTCATACACATCCAAGGCGACAAGTTGTACGGAGTAACAATCACTGGCCAACAAGAATATTGTGAGCCCGAAAGTCCAAATGGGGTAAAACCGTCGGAGGAAAGCCCCAATCTGATATTACGCGGCTCCGAAGCAAAATCGGGATACACTCGATCAAAGTGCTTCCATGCTTCCCCGTCGGATGGATGATCCAGTACTCCATCTATTTGTTCCCGCTTGTGCCAACTCATATTATCAGCTGTACTCCTTTGCCATAAACAACCTCTACAACCGCGGCATCAAAGGCAAATAGTGCATCGAATCTGTTGGCTTGCGTGCACCAGAAGTCCTTGTTGTACTAGTTGCCTTGAAGCGATCGGCACCACAAAATCTGCAAGCGTCTTCATCCTTGTCATCCTTATAGTACAACATGCATCCGTTGCGACATGCATCAATTTTTTCATACCCCATCCAGAGCGATCTCACCATTCTCTTGGATCGGTAGAAGTCTTTAGGTAACTTGCCACCCTCCGGCAATATATCTTTAATTAACTCCAAGATTCGGTTGTAACATTCTTGAGACATGTTAAAATCTGATTTTATGCTCAACAATCTTGTAATCACCTCCAACGGTGAATGGTCATCACAACCAGGATATAAAGGAGTCCTTGCATTCTCCAGCAACTCCATGAACTTTGCAGCATTGGCATTCGGTGCCTCCTCAGCTGCATATTGATTGTTCGGATCGAAACTAGGCCCCGCAGCATCGAAAACCATGTTCGTCCACCCTTGGTCGTAATCAGCATGCTCCTGGACATCTACATAAGGCTCCACATAAGGCTCCGGCTCGGAGGCTAAAGGCACAAGTTCTCCGTGTGCGGTCCACTGATAATAATTTGGCATGAAACCCCTTGAATACAAATGATATGTCACATCCACTTCCGAATGATATTTCAAGTTGCGACATCTCATACATGGATACTTAATTTTTGTACGGTCCATGTACTGAGGGAATATCACGCCCCAGAACCAGAATACTGGAGAGCGGGGGCAGACATAGCCAGCTGCGTATATTGAAATAGAATACATCTCAACTATACGGTCACGGCTGTCTAGATATGAGGGTTTACTACAAGCCAGCAGTCTCTTAAGGTCAAGCCTATTGTCTCAATCTCAAGCAATTAACAGAGTTACAAGATATTAGAGCATCAAATATATATATATAAGGCGTCCCAAATATTACATATTGGATGATCATGAAGCTAGTCGTACAAAATGATAGGACTAGCAAGAGTTCAGTCATACATGATCAACCCTAGGATTTGTTAATCATGTTTACAGCCCGTAGGCAGACAGTAAGTAAATGTGCATCGAGCTAACAGGTGCTGGTCGGCAAACGCCTCAAAAGAATAAATTTACATATAAGTGGGTGAATCAAAAAGGGAAAACCCACTCGTAGCCCTGGTTCCTTCTAGTGTTCACCATTGGGCTGGAAGCTTGGTAGATCCTCGGGAGCTGCTCCGAAATCTGGCCACACAAAACCAGCTGGGTCAAACCCCAGAAAGAGCAAGTGCCACAAGGAGGCCACAAATAAGAACAAAAGCCAGCATATCAGAACATAAAGAATAAAAGGAAAGTACAAGTAATAAAAGTACACAGAGCGATAAACGACTAGGGACGTGGAACCATTCCGGGAGCCAGGTTACAATCCTTAAACCAAACAAGGACCGGAATTGTACCCCTTCGCCTGAATAGCTCACTGTCTCTACCTATTTATCGTTAGAGATAAGTAAAATAATCATGATCAAGAGTTCCAGGTACAGGGGCTAGACAAGACTTAGACAGAGCTGGACACCATTCATTCACAATCGGTCAAGCAAGTACTGCGACTTACTACTTTAACTAACTAGGGTTATCACAGGCCTAATTACTAACAAGATGCAATGAGATTGTTCCACAGCCACAAGCCCTGCAGACCATCCAGGCTACCCAGGACGAAAATTAGGGGTTGAATTCAGGTGATACATTGCCCGGGAGACAAATGTACCCTTAGGTGACTTAGAGGGTGCAACACTCGATGGTGTGCTGGAAATGTGCTCTACTCGACGGCAGGCTATAGATCCCAAGAGCGCCCAGGTAACGGGATTGCCTGTAGCTGTGTCATCTCTTCATGACTTCTGTGTTATTCTAGTTATTAACCTTAATCCATTTTAGTAGGAGCTCCTGACCGTGGTACTCAGGAGTCCCATCCTAGACATGATGCAAGACTGGACAAGTGGATTGTACAAGCAAGCAAGCAGGAACACCCACGGTGTCAAGTTGATTATACGAGTCAAGTTACAAGTTACAAGTTAAGTCAAGTCAGGAGTGCGCCACGGGCCACTATCATGTCAGGTTGGTCATGTCAGGAGTGCACCACTATGGGTCACTGTCGTGTTATGCTAGTTCCTTGTCATACCATGCCATGTACAATAGTCATTCCAAACATATTAAGTAAAAATCAATTCGTGACAAAAGGCGTAAGGATATAAAATGGACGTAAAATATCTAATAAAATACCAATATATATAGGACTATAGAAGAGCCAAGCTTAGAGAAATAAAACCAAAACTCCAAGAGCAAATGGATTGCGCAAGGGGTCAGGGGGTTGGATTGCGCAGGAGTCAAGTGCGCCAGGAGCCAACTGCCCAGGGGTGAGCTGCGCAGGGTACCAACTGCGCAGGGGTGGATGGCGCAGCAGATGGATTGCGCTGGATCAGGTTGCGCAGGAATGTATGGCGCTGTCATGCCCCAGAACCAGAATACTGGAGAGCGGGGGCAGACATAGCCAGCTACGTATATGAAATGGAATCCATCTCGCTATACGGTCACGGCTGTCTAGATACATGAGGGTTTATCTACAAGCCAACAGTCTCTTAAGGTCATGAACAAGCCTAGTGACTCAATCACAAGCCAGTAAGTAACAGTCACAAGATATATGATCATTAAATATACAATAGTAAGGCGTCCCAAACATTACATATTCAGTTGATCATGAAGCTAGTCGTTACAAAATGTTAGGACTAGCAAGAGTTTAGTCATACATGATCAACCCTAGGATCTGTTAATCATGTTACAGCCCGTAGGCAGACAGTAAGTAAGTGCAATCGAGCTAAACAGGTGCTCGTCGGCTAAACGCCTCAAAAGAATATTTTTACAATAGAGTGGGAGAGCCAAAAATAACCCACTCGTTGCCAGGGTTCCGTCTAGTGGCCACCATCTGGCTGGAAGGTCGGTGGATCCTCTGGAGCTGCTCTGAAATCTGGCCACACAAAACCAGCTGGATCAGACCCCAGAAAGAGCAAGTGCCACAAAGGAAGCTTCACTTAAGAACTAAAACCAGCAATCAGCATAAGATATAAATAAAAGTAAGAACTGGAAATAAAGAAAATACACCAGGATGATATACGACGAGATAACCAAGGAACTATTCAGGTAACCAGGTTACAACCCGTAAACCAAACAAGGACCGGGGTTGTAACCCTTCGTCTGAATGGAGCTTGGTTTCTCACCATTTATCGGTAAAATAAATACAAGCATTCTGGTCATTTAATAATCTGGAACAGGATCAGGACAAGACTAGACTGGTTAGACTCCATCCAATCATTTTACGGCTAAGCAAGAACTACGGCTTGATACTTTAACTAACTAGGGTTGTCACAAGCCTAATTACTAACAAGATGCAGTGAGATTATTCCATAGCCACAAGCCCTGCAGACCATCCAGGTCACCCAGGTCGAGAGATTAGGGTTGAATTCAGGTGGGTACATCGTCCAGAAAACGCATGTACCCTTAAGCAGTTTGAAGGGTGCAACACATGACAGTGTGCTGGAAATGTGCCCTACTCGACGGCAGGCTACAGATCCTAAGCGCGCCCAGGTAACGGGATTGCCTGTAGCTGGAAAATCTCTTCATGACTAATGTATTAATCTAGTTGTTAACCTTAGTCCATTTTAGTAGATACTCCTGACCGTGGTACTCATGAGTCCCATTCTAGACATGATGCAAGACAGGACTGGTTTATTTATACAAGCACAATCACCCACGGTGTCCAGGTTAATTATACAAGTCATGTCATGTCAGGTAGCCGTCGTAATGGCTATTCGAGATAATCATGTCAGGTTATCAGGTCAAGTGTACTAGTCAGGAGTGCGCCACGACGGACCACTATCAGGTCATGTCATGTTACTCATGTCAGGAGTGCACCACTACGGGTCACTATCGTGTCAGGCTCAGTTATCCTTTCTAAACATATTACATAAATTCGTGATTATCAAGTTCAGGACAAAAGGCGTAAGGATATAAAATGGACGTTAAATATCTAATAAAATATCAATATACAGGGCTATAGAAGATCAAGGGAAATCAGGCTACGCTCAAGCCAGGCTATGCTCAGGCTAGCGTATGCTCAGGTCTGCGTACCAAAGGATCCATACACTTCCAATGGGAAGCGTACGCAAGGGTCAGCGTACACAAGGGCACGCTCAAGCTACAGGTCAACGTACGCTCAAGCTAGCGTACGCTCATGACTGCGTTCGCTCGAGCTAGCGTACGAAAGGAGCCAGCGTACGCCTTGCTCGCTTAAGCTAGCGTACCAAGGCACGCGTACGCTCAAGCTAGCGTACGCTCAAGACTGCTGCCAACAGGCAGCATATCAAGGTGAGCGTACGCTCACTAAAGAGCAGCGTACGAAGGCTAGCGTACGCTCGCTAAAGAGCAGCGTACGAAGGCTAGCGTACGCTCGCTAAAGCGCAGTGTACGAAGGCTAGCGTACGCTCGCTAAAGAGCAGCATACAGCTCAGCGGCATAAGCTAAGAAGCTAGCTCACTGTTCACTGTCTTCTCCAAATGGCAAGAACAACAAGAACTCTAAAGTTGAATCTAAGCTTCAATTGTCCATATCTTGGTCAAAACAAGTCCGAATCCAACTTTCCAAAGGTCAAAATTGGGTAGAATGAGATGCTCTAAAACATGGAACCATCAAAACTTGAAAACAAGGAAGTTTAATAGATCAAAACCATCAAAATCCGAAAATAGCAAACTCTAGATCTACAACAATTAAAGCCTCAAAATGGAAAATGGCAAGTTCTAATGTGGTTTAGAATCATGAGGAGAAGCTAATAAAACCATTAAAAGGAGTTCTCTTGTGGAAGCAAGTTGCACTTGCCTATGGTGTTCTTGGTTGGTGGAGAAGAGTAATGGTGGGGGAAGGAGAAGTAAATGAGAATTATGGAGAGAGAGAAAGAAGAAATGGCAATAAATATCAAAGGTGGTGGTAGGTAGGGGGGTTGTGGTGGAAATGAAGGAGAAGCATAGGCTAAGGTGTTCCACCCTTGGTCCATGATGAATCAAGCATTGGGCCGGCCGAACCAAGCCAACCCAAACCGAGAGTTAAACCAAGCCGAGAGCTAAACAAGGAATAATACAAGAAAAAGACACGTACACGTATTTCCAAAAATACGTAATACGAACAACAGGCATTATAACTCTACCCACCTTAAAAGAATTCCGTCCTCGGAATTTAATTAAGAGGCTAGAGGGACAAGAACAAGCTATACTATTCACAGGCAATTATACTAGGCAATCAATCAATCATGCAAGCAAGGAATTGATGGCACGAGGCATAAGAAAGACATTATACCTCACGAGTCAAACAAGTCAGGATATCGCGATCGGATATCATCCTCACGCTCCCACGTTGACTCACCCAAAGAGTGATGACCCCAAGCAACTCGGACTAACTTGATAGTCTTGTTCTTGAGGATCTTCTCTCTCCGGTCCAATATAGACACGGGCCTCTTCTCATACGAAAGGTTGGTACCAACAACCAATTCCGAATGATCCAGAATGTGGCTCGGATCCGGGATGTACCGTCGTAATTGGGATACATGGAACACGTCATGCACCTCGCTTAGCGACGGTGGAAGAGCGAGATGATAGGATACATCTCCTACTCGCTCCAGAATGTCAAACGGTCCTATACACCTAGGACTAAGCTTTCCCCGTACGCCAAAATGAATGACGTCACGGTTAGGCGAAATCCTCAGGAATACATGATCGCCGACCGAGAACTCGAGAGGGCGCCGATGAGAATCGGCCTAATGGCGCTGGCGATCTTGGGCAACTCGAAGGTGATCTCTGACTCGCCTGACTACTTCAACGATCTGAGCAATCATTTCTGGACCAAGCATCTGTCTCTCTCCAACATCATCCCAGGCTAGCAGAGATCTGCACTTCCTGCCATACAGTGCCTCGAACGGTGCCATCTGGATACTGGCCTGGAAACTATTGTTGTATGAGAATTCTACCAGGTGCAAATGATCTTCCCATGAACCACCAAAGTCAAGTATGCAAGACCGCAACATGTCTTCAAGAGTCTGAATCGTACGCTCCGACTGTCCATCTGTCTGCGGGTGATATGCTGAACTGAACTGGAGATGAGTTCCCAAACTCTCTTACAAGCTACGCCAAAAGTGCGACGTAAATCTTGAATCTCGGTCCAAGGTGATACTGACTGGCACACCGTACAATCTGATAATCTGTCTGAGGTTCAGCTCTGCTAATTGAGCCGTCGACTGACCAACTCTGAATGAAAGAAAGTGAGCCACCTTCGTAAGCCTGTCCACAATGACCCAAATAGCATCTCTACCAGCTGGGGATCTTGGTAATCCAGTCACGAAATCCATGGTTATATGCTCCTATTTCTATTCTGGAATCGGCAAGGGCTGAAGAAGTCCAGCCGGTCTCTGATGTTCGACCTTGACTTGTTGGCAAACCAAACACCGAGAGACAAACTGAGCTATCTCCCGCTTCATGCCATTCCACCAGAAGTGCTGACGGATATCACGGTACATCTTCGTACCGCCAGGATGGATGGAATACTGAGAACTGTGCGCCTCTGACATGATCTCCTGTCTGATATCTCCACTGGGTACACAAAGACGCTTACCATACCTAAGTGTACCATCCTCATGAATACATAACTCTGGTCTTCGTCCTGCTTCACACTCTGCTCTGAGTCGCTGAAGCTTGGAATCTGCCGACTGCGCCATCCGGATCCTCTCGACTATAGTGGACTGAACTCGCATACTGGCCATCAAGGCCACACTGGAAGGGAGAACAACTTCAACACCCATCTTCTGAAGATCTGCTAACAGCTCTGGTTGTGTTGTTAGGAAATAAGCTCCGGCTCTCCTGCTCAATGCATCTGCTATGACATTGGCCTTCCCAGGATGATACTGCAGGTTGACATCATAATCCACAAGAAGCTCCAGCCACCTCCTCTGACGCATGTTAAGATCCTTCTGGGTGAAAACATACTTCAGGCTCTTGTGGTCGGTGAAAATCTCTACCCTATCTCCGTACAAGTAGTGCCTCCACAACTTAAGTGCAAACACTACTGCTGCCAGCTCCAAGTCATGGGTTGGGTAATTCCTCTCATGATCACGAAGTTGTCGTGACACATAAGCTATTACCTTCCCATGCTGCATCAGAACACATCCTAAACCTCTGCCTGAAGCATCACAATATACTGAAAATCCTCCGGTTCTATCTGGAAGCGTGAGAATAGGAGCTGTTATCAGGCCTCGCTTCAACTACTCAAAAGAACTCTGACACTCTGCTGTCCAAGCAAACTGCGCATCCTTGCGGGTCAACTGCGTCAATGGCGTTGATATCCGAGCAAAGTCCGAAACAAACCGCCGGTAGTAGCCGGCCAATCCAAGAAAACTACGAACCTCTGCAACTGTGCTGGGCACTGGCCATGACTCAATAGCTACGATCTTCTGGGGATCCACTTCTACTCCTCCTCGAGTGATGATATGACCCAAGTACGAAATGCGATCGAGCCAGAACTTGCATTTACTGAACTTGGCATATAACTGGTGCTCCCTGAGAGTCTGAAGAACCACACGGAGATGCTGCTCATGCTCTGCCTCACTCTTGCTGTAGACCAGGATGTCATCCAAGAACACAATCACAAACTGATCCAAGTAAGGCATGAAGATGCGATTCATGAGGTCCATGAATACTGCCGGCGCATTGGTTGCTCCAAAAGGCATAACAAGGAACTCCCAATGCCCATATCTCGATCTAAAAGCTGTCTTCGGGATGTCCTGCTCTCTGACTCTGATCTGATGATAACCTGAACGCAAATCAATCTTCGAGAATACGGATGCCCCCTTGAGTTGATCAAACAAGTCATCTATCCTTGGAAGAGGGTATCTGTTCTTGATTGTCACTGAGTTCAAGGTACGATAATCAACACATAACCTGGACGTACCATCTTTCTTTTTCACAAGAAGCATCGGGGCTCCCCAAGGCGATCCACTAGCACGAATGAATCCCTTGGTTCTAAGCTCTTCAATCATCTTGTACAATATCTCCAACTCTGACGGCGCCATCCTGTAGACTCTCTCTGACACTGGGGCTGTCCCGGAAATCAAGTCTATAGTGAACTCGATCTCCCGCTCCAGAGCCATACCTGGAAGCTCCTCTGGGAAAATATCTGGAAACTCCTCGACTATCCTGGGCAACTGAACTGCTGCTACTGCCATCCGCAATACTGGAGGAGATGACTCAACTTCGCCTCGAGAGAAAGAAAACTCTGGCTCTCCTGAATGCTAAAAACAACCCTACCAATATGGCAGTCTATCCTAGCATACTGGTTCCTCAACCAATCCATCCCTAAGACCACATCATAATCGGCCATCGAGAACTCTATCAATCTAGCGGGGAATTCTCTACCGCTAACTACGATCCGACACGAGGAAAACACTCTATCTACTCCCACAAGTCCGTTACCAGTAAGTATATTGAGCCTTACTGATAATGACTCGGGCTCCAATCCTACCCGTGTTGCGAATCGTGCAGACATAAAAGAATACGATGCACCAGAATCAAATAAAGCTGAAGCTGGAAAGGAGTTGACGAGAATAGTACCTGCCACTACCTCTCCTGGTGCCAATCCTTCCTCCACGGTCATCACCGTAGCCTGACCGTGCCCTCGGGGTGCTGGTCCCCTCTGCTGAAATCCTCGCTGTCTACTCTGGCTCAAGGCTTGGGCTTGTACATACTGCTGGAGGTTCTGCTGCTGGAACACTTGGGTCTGAGGCGGCAAGGGCCTCGGCAATGGATACTGCTGCTGCTGGACCGGAGTTGGTCCCCTCACCGAAGAGCTAGAAAGGTTGGACGATGATGACCCACCCCTATTCGGGCAGGATCCAACCCTATGGTCTGGTGCTCCACAAACCAGGCACAATCCCTGTGCCCTGCGACACTCTGCCACCACATGGCCTGGCTTCCCATAATGAGAACATCCCACTGCGGAAGACTGCTTCTGCTTCTGCTGCTGCTGAGGGTACGTCGGGGTGGAATGCTGAACCGACGTTACTGAGGCCGCTCGCCTCGGAGCTCCAATAGTCAAGGCCCTGGCTGCCGGGGCCGGTGCTGAAGACTGATTCATCTGGCCGTGAGATCGCTTCCGACCTCCGGCCCTATCCACAATCCTCTGGGAGGTATACTCATGCCTCCGGGCTGCTCTCAAGACTGCATCAAAAGTCTGATGCTCAAACTGCTCTACTGCCAACAAGATCTCCAGATGAAGTCTCTGCTGGAACCGCTGGGCTCTATCATACTCGGTTGCCACTAAGGTGGGAGCAAACCGACTGAGTCTGGAAAACTCGGCCGTATATCTGTCGATCGTCCTGCCTCCTTGCTTCAAGTTGGTAAACCTCGTCTGCAGATCATACCGAGCCACGGCATCGAAATACTTCGTCTGGAATCTCTCTCTGAATACTGCCCAAGCAATGGGTGCTGCTAATCCAACGGCCTACGCTGCCCACCAGCTGCGGGCAAGGTCTAACAACTGCAGGCGCACAACGGCCACCTTCTCGTTCTCTGGGATCCTGGCTGCTTCTAGAACCACCTCTGTGTCCTGAAGCCATGCATCTGCCACAATAGCATCTTCACTACCGTCGAAGAATGGAGGGTTCAAGCGCTTGAAGCTGTTGGCAGCGCTGTTACCCTGATGACCACCCCGGGTCAAAGCATCCGTCACTGCCTGTTACAAGGCGTCTCCACGATGATCTTGGGAAGCTATCAAGGTCCTAACGAGTCCCGCCAAAGTGCCATCACCACGTTCTACAGGTTGAACTGGCTGGACTGGTAGCTCTCCGCCAGAAGGCACGACTCTGGAGGCTACTCCGGAATGCTGGGCTTGATCTCCAGGTTGCTGCTGGTCCGCGGGAGGTGCTCTGCCTTGCTGATCGGCCGGGTCAGGTACTATGCCGCTGAAGAAGACGACATAGAAAACAATAAGGAAGGACCAGGACAGAGCAACGATATAAGCATATGATCAGGACAAGAATCCAGGGATTCAGGAGATACGAGCAGAGATCAAGGATGAATACTGATTGAGACATCTATTCGGTAAACCCTCATATATCTTGATTTACAAGACCTGCATGGGCCACCACTTAAACCATGTCACGCCCCAGAACCAGAATACTGGAGAGCGGGGGCAGACATAGCCAGCTACGTATATGAAATGGAATCCATCTCGCTATACGGTCACGGCTGTCTAGATACATGAAGGTTTATCTACAAGCCAACAGTCTCTTAAGGTCATGAACAAGCCTAGTGTCTCAATCACAAGCCAGTAAGTAACAGTCACAAGATATATGATCATTAAATATACAAAAGTAAGGCATCCCAAACATTACATATTCAGTTGATCATAAAGCTAGTCGTTACAAAATGTTAGGACTATCAAGAGTTTAGTCATACATGATCAACCCTAGGATCTGTTAATCATGTTACAGCCCGTAGGCAGACAGTAAGTAAGTGCAATCGAGCTAAACAGGTGCTCGTCGGCTAAACGCCTCAAAAGAATATTTTTACAATAGAGTGGGAGAGCCAAAAATAACCCACTCGTTGCCAGGGTTCCGTCTAGTGGCCACCATCTGGCTGGAAGGTCGGTAGATCCTCTGGAGCTGCTCCGAAATCTGGCCACACAAAACCAGCTGGGTCAGACCCCAGAAAGAGCAAGTGCCACAAAGGAAGCTTCACTTAAGAACTAAAACCAGCAATCAGCACAAGATATAAATAAAAGTAAGAACTGAAAATAAAGAAAATACACCAGGATGATATACGACGAGATAACCAAGGAACTATTCAGGTAACCAGGTTACAACCCGTAAACCAAACAAGGACCGGGGTTGTAACCCTTCGTCTGAACGGAGCTTGGTTTCTCACCATTTATCGGTAAAATAAATACAAGCATTCTGGTCATTCAATAATCTGGAACAGGATCAGGACAAGACTAGACTGGTTAGACTCCATCCAATCATTTCACGGCCAAGCAAGAACTACGGCTTGATACTTTAACTAACTAGGGTTGTCACAAGCCTAATTACTAACAAGATGCAGTTAGATTATTCCATAGCCACAAGCCCTGCAGACCATCCAGGTCACCCAGGTCGAGAGATTAGGGTTGAATTCAGGTGGGTACATCGTCCAGAAAACGCATGTACCCTTAAGCAGTTTGAAGGGTGCAACACATGACAGTGTGCTGGAAATGTGCCCTACTCGACGACAGGCTACAGATCCCAAGCGCGCCCAGGTAACGGGATTGCCTGTAGCTGGAAAATCTCTTCATGACTAATGTATTAATCTAGTTGTTAACCTTAGTCCATTTTAGTAGATACTCCTGACCGTGGTACTCAGGAGTCCCATCCTAGACATGATGCAAGATAGGACTGGTTTATTTATACAAGCACAATCACCCACGGTATCCAGGTTAATTATACAAGTCATGTCATGTCAGGTAGCCGTCGTAACGGCTATTCGAGATAATCATGTCAGGTTATCAGGTCAAGTGTACTAGTCAGGAGTGCGCCACGACGGGCCACTATCAGGTCATGTCATGTTACTCATGTCAGGAGTGCACCACTACGGGTCACTATCGTGTCAGGCTCAGTTATCCTTTCCAAACATATTACATAAATTCGTGATTATCAAGTTCAGGACAAAAAGCATAAGGATATAAAATAGACGTTAAATATCTAATAAAATATCAATATACAGGGCTATAGAAGATCAAGGGAAATCAGGCTACGCTCAAGCCAGGCTATGCTCAGGCTAGCGTACGCTCAGGTCTGCGTACCAAAAGATCCATACACTTCCAATGGGAAGCGTACGCAAGGGTCAGCGTACATAAGTGCACGCTCAAGCTACAGGTCAACGTACGCTCAAGCTAGCGTACGCTCAAGACTGCGTTCGCTCGAGCTAGCGTACGAAAGGGGCCAGCGTACGCCTTGCTCGCTTAAGCTAGCGTACCAAGGCACGCGTACGCTCAAGCTAGCGTACGCTCAAGACTGCTGCCAACAGGCAGCGTATCAAGGTGAGCGTACGCTCACTAAAGAGCAGCGTACGAAGGCTAGCGTACGCTCGCTAAAGAGCAGCGTACGAAGGCTAGCGTACGCTCGCTAAAGAGCAGCGTACCAAGGCTAGCGTACGCTCGCTAAAGAGCAGCGTACAGCTCAGCGGCATAAGCTAAAAAGCTAGCTCACTGTTCACTGTCTTCTCCAAATGGCAAGAACAACAAGAACTCTAAAGTTGAATCTAAGCTTCAATTGTCCATATCTTGGTCAAAACAAGTCCGAATCCAACTTTTCAATGGTCAAAATTGGGTAGAATGAGATGCTCTAAAACATGGAACCATCAAAACTTGAAAACAAGGAAGTTTAATAGATCAAAACCATCAAAATCCGAAAATAGCAAACTCTAGATCTACAACAATTAAAGCCTCAAAATGGAAAATGGCAAGTTCTAATGTGGTTTAGAATCATGAGGAGAAGCTAATAAAACCATCAAAATGAGTTCTCTTATGGAAGCAAGTTGCACTTGCCTATGGTGTTCTTGGTTGGTGGAGAAGAGTAATGGTGGGGGAAGGAGAAGTAAATGAGAATTATGGAGAGAGAAAAAGAAGAAATGGTAATAAATATCAAAGGTGGTGGTAGGTAGGGGGGTTGTGGTGGAAATGAAGGAGAAGCATAGGCTAAGGTGTTCCACCCTTGGTCCATGATGAACCAAGCATTGGGCCGGCCGAACCAAGCCAACCCAAACCGAGAGTTAAACCAAGCCGAGAGCTAAACAAGGAATAATACAAGAAAAAGACACGTACACGTATTTCCAAAAATACGTAATACGAACCACAGGCATTACAGCGCAGGGGTCAGATTGTGCAGGGACTGACTGCGCATGAGCAGACTGCGTATGAACGGACTGCGCATGAGCAGACTGCGCATGAACGGACTGCGCATTAGCAGAATGCGCATGAATCCATGCACACTCGGGTTGAGCGCAGTTCGCCAAGAGGCAAGCTATGCGGTCGGCACTGCGCTAAAGAGCGCAGGCCGAGAGGGGATGCGCAGTCCAGTACTGCGCTAAAGAGCGCAGGCTGCAGGCTGCTACTCCAGGCCGAGAAGAACACCAAGAACACCAAGAATTCAAATTTTCATATCTTTGTCAAATCAAAGCCAAATCTAGATTTTCAAAGTTCTAACTTGAGTAAAATCGAATTCTCTTCCACATGGAAGCATCAAAACATGCAAAAATCGAAGTTTAATGGATCAAAACCAAGGATTTTCGAAAATAGTTAAAACCTAGATCTAGAAAAATGAAAGCTCCAAATCACAAAATGTCAAGTTCTAAAGTTGTTCTCCATGTCCTAATCTAGCTAATGGACAAATAAAAAGTGGTGCTTATTTGATGGCAAAGTGCACTTGCCTATGGGTTGGGGAGTTGTGTGGAAGAAGGAAGAAGAAGAAGTTGTAAGAAATTAATGGAGTTATGGAGGAGAGAGAAAAGGTTGGTAGGTTTTAATGAGGGTGGTTGCGATGGAATGGAGGTGAAGAATAGGCTAAGGTGTTCCACTCATGATAAACCAAACCAAACCAAACCAACTCCACAAAATAAAACCAAGCCATGGTCCAAAACCCATTTACGAGAAACCAAATCCATAAGTCGAGAAAATAAAATACGTGCCAAAATCAATTACGAGTACAAATACGAAATACAGGAAATAGGGGTGACAGGGAACGCCTTGGCAAACTGCAGAAACTGTTGCACACCCTGTATAAATTTATCCCGTATACCGCACATGTCATCAGGATGACGATTGTACATCCACAAACGGTTCCGCAGATAGTAATTCATATCCATTTTAAGATAATTCTGCAAAGATTGACACAAATAATAATTCATCAGGATGACGATTGTATATCCACAAACGGTTCTGCATAATTGCCAAGTGTGGGGACGAATGGCTCAGAACACAACCCAAAATTTATTCTAGCATACATTAGTTTGAATCATCTATGTTCTGTACATATGGTGTAGTATATGTTCTTATCGAATCTAGTATCTGAAGGATGTAACAGAATCAAGATGAACCTACATAATGTAATACTAAGACATTATCTACTACTAAAAGATGTAGTGATAGGTTGTCGTATCATCATTGCCGAGGGATGGGGGTCGGAGGACAGTCAACTTTATCTACGGCTACATAGTTTCTGTCTCGCCAGTCGAATGGCTGCAGGGACTATGTCCTGATCACGATGTCGTACCGTAGATTAATGCAAGTTCCTTATAGCAAATGTCATACATAGATTTCTGTCTCGCCTGTCGAATGGCAGATAATTATACAAATCAAACTAGTCTTAAATACTGGTACCAACTGCCTGAACATGACAGTCCCTAATTTGTACTGGATTTATCCTACCTCTGAGTTTCACACATATTAAAAAGGAAGGCATTTACTGTTAACAAGATAACCTGTCATGAATTGAACAACAGGCAGACTTAGATTTAGGATTTAAAATATGGTATTCAGGTCAACTTAATTCAGTCAAAGGGTACTGAACAGAAAGTCTAATTAATTCAGTCAAAGGCCAACTCTGCCAAAACCTGACCAACATACCCTACACTAATCATTCCATATTTCAGTAATGTCAGTGAGCTAAATCATACTCAACTGTCGAGAATACTTAGGAGAAAACTCATTCACAGGATTAGTATCCATCCTTCGTGACATAGCTGAAATTTTATAGAGCTCGATAATAATTATTAGTCAATTTATTCATCATTTCAAAACCCTGAAAATGCCCAAAAAACTTCCAGCATCAGTAAATAGGGCTCGAACCCTAAATTAGAATTCGAATCCAAGTAAAACATCAAATTGACAGTTGATATGCCCAAAAAACTCCCAGTATCAGTATATAGGTGTCACACTGTGAGTCTCGTGTCCACACAGTGGGACACGACGTGTCCAAACCAACAAAATAGGTGTCACACGAGCTAGAAGCGAGTCCACGCTCTCGTGTCCCCTGCAGCGAGTCCACTGTGAGTCTTGTGTCCCCGGCAGCGAGTCCACGCTCTCATGGACACGAACTAGAAGCGAGAGAGACAGCTAGAAGACGAGGAGAAACTGGGAAGCGGGGGGGGGAGAGTTACCTGAGGAGGAGGTACCTGAGGAAGGAGGAGGAGGAGGAGGAGGAGAAGGAGGAGGGAGATCGCCGGAGGAGCACCGCGGAGGAGTAGACCGGAGGAAGGAAATCGCCGGAGGATCGTCGCGGAGGAGGGGCGCACGAAAAATTGGGGGAAAAATTTGTGAATGATCGAAAAGGAAACCCTCGCCGACTATATGAAACGATTAGCGACGTCCTTTTAGGACGTCGCTAAACGTCGCTGACATTTAATAAACGGCGACGCTGCTTAAAATGCGTCGCTACACGTCGCTATATCAGCGACGTGTACCGACGAACTTGCGACGCAGATTCCCATTTAACAAATTATAGCCGCTAGACGTCGCTATTAGTCGCTATTAGCGACAAACAGCGACGTCTTATGTAAACGTCGCTAAACCCCCAAAAATTAGCGACGTTCTATCTTGGAGTCGCTAAATACGTCGCTGATATGACTTATTTTGGTAGTGACTGTTCTGTGCAATTGACAAAACGGAGTTCAACAGAGTTTCAACCTGTAAAACGTCTTACAAGATTTGGAAACTTCTTGAGAAAACTCATGAAGGTACTTCCCAAGTGAAGGAATCCAAAATTAGTAGACTAACACAGGATATGAATCTTTTAAGATCAAACCCAGTGAGTCAATTACACAGTTGTTCACACGTTTCCTTGATATTACTGATCCTTTGCAATCTCTTGGTAAGGATTACAGCAATCATTAGAAGATCAGAAAAGTGCTACGGGCTCTAACCAAGAACTGAAACCCGAAAGCAACAGCAATCATTGAAGGAAACGATCTCACCACCATGTCTCTAGAAACATTGATGGACAAGCTCATGACCCATGAACTTGATCTGCAAAAGTTTGAAGAAGCAACCCCAAAAGAAAAATCTATTGCCTTCAAAGCTCAAGCCAGAAAATCAACATGCAATGATTCGGATGAAGAATCATCAAGTGATGATGAACAAGCCCTACTAGTAAAAAACTTCAAGAAATTCCTAAAGTTTGAGAAATCAAACAGAAGAAAGAGAGATATCCAAGAAAGCAATGAAGATGAAACCATATGCTTTGGATGCAAGAAGTCAGGGCACATGAAGAAGGACTGCCCAACTTCAAAAAAAAGCAGTCCATATGACAGATCAAGATCAAGCAGAAAAGCAACAACCAGTCGAAAGTATGCTAACACAAACATCTGGCATGAAAGTGATGCCAGTGATACAGAGGAAGAAGACAGACCCTGCGGAAATGCCAATGTCTGTCTTATGGCATTTGATAAGGTATCCTCAAACCCTCTATATGATGATTTTACTTTTGATGAATTAGAAAATGCCTTTAGCGAATTACTTGAAGATCACAGAACTGTGCTTGACAAGTATAAGCAATCTCGAAAAGAGATTAAGGCATACACAACTGAGATAGCTAGACTGTCCAATCTTATTGAAGATATTAAAGAGACGTCTACTACCGGTAACACGGAAGAGATAGCCAAACTCAAGGTAGACTATCATGAGGCTATCCTCAAGGTTGAAAAGAAAGAAAGAGACTATGTCAAGATACAAGAGTTATATGACATAGAGAAGAAGAAGCACTTAGTCACAGAACAAAGACTCTCAGATATAACTGCTAGATATGAAGAGTTTGTTGCGATTTCTAAAAAGTTAGAAATCAAGTTAGGCAAACAGGCAATACCTGTGACACAGCCTAAGTTTAGTCCTAATGCCAAGCATACACCTAAGAGGACTAAAAATTAGAAAGCACGGAAGAAACACGACTATCACCATGCTTTCACTTATAGATTTTCCAAGAAATCAAACAAGCATGTCAACACAGTTTCAACCACCACTGGTTCTAAACTAACTTGCACATATTGTGGTACACATGGACACATATCACAGTATTGCTTAGCAAGAAAAATTAATTTTTGACAATCACACTTTATTTTGGAGACCTAAAACTAATCAATATGGACCCTTCAGTAAATGGGTACCAAAGGATTCATCTACTTGTTTTGTAGGTGGACCCTCAACCCTCTCATGCTAAAAGCAAATGGATCCTCGATAGCGGATGTTCCCGGCACATGACTGGTGATGCATCTTTGTTCGCCACGCTATCGATGAAGAAAGAAGGATATGTGTCACGACCCGCACCCGCTTTTTCGGATACGAGACGTGTCCAAGCCAGCCTACGCCGCAGAGTCGGCGGTAGAACGCTGTCAAGTCCGCAAGAAATAAATGCTCAAAATATAACATTTGCTGCTCATTCACATTTTTAAATTTGTTACAACATTTATAACATTTATATTTAAAGAAAATACAAGATTTTACAATTTAATAAAATTGAATACAACTGCTATCTATTTCTAGGTTTCTGTCTGCAAGTACACCCGAATCTCCCAAGCTAAGTGAAGTCACAACTAACCTAAAAATTGATAGTTTTCAGTCAGGAATGGAACAAGTACACAAACCGACGGCAATACGAAAACACAATAGAATTAACAAGACATGAAAACAACATATGAGAGATAAAAACTAGAAGGTAACTGATGACATGGCACGGTGGAGAAGAAAAGGAAAAATAAATAAAAGACGTCTACCTATGTGGTGTGAAATATCCGTTTCGATATGTGAACGGCTAGGGGGTAAATCAGGCACACTGCACGTGTCGTGTGTAGCTGCTATCATGCAAGAATAGGCATTTTAGAGATATTTCTGGGTAGTCCACATGTCTACTAAGATATTTCCCCTCCCGACTACTCCGTGTGATGAGCGTGTCAACAAGCAGCAAGATATATGTATAAACATGAAATAAGAAGACTACTATGAATCGAAAGCAATCAGAAAGTGCACTTGCCTGAGGTCCTTAGCTGGTGAAACCAATAATACCATACCACTAAATGAGCCACAATCAGTCAACCCATGCAGAAGTCTCCAGATGCTGAAATAAACAGTACCAACGTTCTCAAAATAGTCAAATTAGCTAGAATCGTCTGTCCTT
This sequence comes from Iris pallida, assembly GCA_029216955.1. Classification (NCBI taxonomy): domain Eukaryota; kingdom Viridiplantae; phylum Streptophyta; class Magnoliopsida; order Asparagales; family Iridaceae; genus Iris; species Iris pallida. The sequence goes on from JANAVB010001997.1 coordinate 4,480,244, forward strand.
AAGTCCAATTCTGGATACGGGGGCAAAACGGTAATTTTGGGCAAAAATGATGTCCGACATTGGACCCGTTTTGTACCGAAAAGCGTGCCAGAGTCAACGATCTCTAAAGTCGTCAAACTATATGTCAACAGGTCCAGTTTTCTGATACGAACCCAACCGTATATCCAAAGTTAGATTTCGGTGGGCCATGCACAAAATTGTCTGTTGAGTCGGACCGTGGGGCCCGCAAAACGGTGTTCCGATTCAACTGTCTCAGAATTGGACAAAACTTGGCATACAGGACCAGAAAAATGATACGGTCCTGTTGGCGCAAGTTTTGTCTCGATCTGACGAGCGTGCACAAAGTAATTGGAAAATTTTCACAGAGGCCAATACGGTAAAATTCGACGGATATGCATCAAATTCGTTGTGCACACGCGACCAATTTGAATTCCGTCAAAGCCCACACGTTCACGAAGCCGTTACGCACCTTTCGATGCTTTCGGTTCACGACTACGTCGCCCGGATTGGCGGAACGCACGTCGAAGGATTTCTAAGTTTTCGAAAGCAGTTTTCTCAGTTTTTTTTTCCTGATTTTCAAATTGGTTTTAAACAAAATTTAATCCACTAGAAAATAAACTAAAAGTAGGGTCTCAATCTCGGTTATGTTGTCCACAAGGCTGTTCAAGCGGTTTTCCAAGTTTCACAATATCCTGGTCGTAAATCGACCGCCAACTTTGGGTTTCGAAACAGTTTCTATAATCCAGAATTCGAGATTTTTCTCGATTTTGGGAATTGATTTGCGACGCGCACACCACGAATTATACTAATCTATTTGAAGTGGATTGAAGGGCTATAGGTTAGCTTCGTACCTGAAGAATCCGTTCGTGAAACGGACGAGGGTGGAGGTTGTGGTTGCCTCGCGAAGTAGGCCTCGTACAGGCTGCTGTCGTTGTTCTCGGTTCTGCTTCGCGCGGTTTGCCCGGCCTGTGGCCGGCCGACGGTGGCTGCCAGAGGCGCACGCGCGCACGCGAGGTGCGCCCAGGTGGGTGGTGGTGTGCAGGTTTGGTTTAAGGTTTGCTTTGTTTACGAGAGAAAACTCTCGATCTATCTGTTCTATTCCTATATATATCTATATGTGCGGAAAACCCGATCGGGTTTCAGTTTGCTGAGGGCAAATATTTTTGCTCGGCTGGGACAGGGTGTTGGGCCGGGTCTGGGGAGCTTGGTTAACTCGAGTTTGTAGGAACCCAAGGGCTCAGCTAGGCACTGGACTGTGCGGTTAGTAGCTAATTGACTCGGTTATATGCTGCTGTTGCTCAAATGCTTGCTGGGAGTTGGGGAGAAGCTCACGGTTTGTGGTTAGCATAATTAACACCTAGCATCCATGATAGTGATAAGACGAAAGGGGCATAGAAAAAATTCCGTGCTAGTCTTGTTTTAGAGCTCATGTGGAGGACTCAACTTCTATGGCTCCTGTTCTTTCCATCTCATATGTGACCATAAAGCAATTTTAAGGCTCGATAGACTATGGGGATCTCTATCAATTGCTGGGCCTGATACACACCTAGTACAATAATTTCAAGAAAGGTTCAACATCACGGATTTAAAATTGTTCTCTTTTTTTTTTTTCTATTTAACAATTAAAACATATATATATATATATATATATATATATATATATATATATATATATATATATATATATATATATATATATATATATATACATACGCACATAGATAATATATTTATATATTCGCGCACATATATATATTTATATATCCACACATATATATATGCATTTATTTACACATATATACCTGTATTTATATAGACGTATATACCTATATTTGTATACATACACATACACGTATATAATATATATATTTATATATATACACATAAATTATAAATCACATTATAACAATTTAATATAACAATTAAATATAATAATTAATTATTTATAAAATCTAAAAATCACCATTTAATTAAATTAAGTAAAAATAGAATATTTCCAAATTTTCGGGAAGGGGAGCTACAAATCTACCCACCTTAAAAATAATTTCGTCCTCGAAATTCTTATTCCTAACTATTTTTAAAATTCAAAAAGAAAGTCTACCTGAACCTTCATCTCCTTAAATTTTAATTCCTCAAAATAGTTTGTAATTTTCTCCTAGCTATATAGCCTCCAGGACTTCTACCCACCTTTGGTCACACTACTCCTCAAACTAAAATCATTAAAATCTTCTAACTGGTTGCTAACAATCCTACCAACAAATATCTAGGCATATGGTATCTATATTCCTCTCGAATCTATCAAGCAACCCAAAGTTTAACAAGCAACAATTTTACACAAGTGTCTAAGAAATATTGATAAACTCTAACGTGCATGACCATTCGTCGCTCTGAAATAGGAAGGACGGAAAGATAAGGAAGAATAATCGAGAGCAAATATAAAGTTTCAAGAACGGTAGAGAATGTCCAATAGTACAAATAGAAAGAGAGTTTATGAACCATTGACTTATTTGCTAGATGGGCTACTCTAGTCCAGTCACCTGCTAATCGAAGAACTCTTTGTTTCCTAAAGGGCTTGCAATCCGTGCAATACATAAATTTTGTTCTCAAAATTTTATCTGAACAAGATTTCATAATAGAGTAAAATTTAAGAAATCAAGATTGTGATCTTTTTCGTGGTTATTTAAACACACGAGCAAGGAATATAAATGCCATATAAGATCCTATCACGACTTCCTGGTAGATGAAATAATGGTTACGAATGACATCACATTCTAAGAGGTGGAGGCTTCATAGTAGGTATAGGGACCTATTTTAAGTAGTTTAGTTTTCTAGTCCGAATATGGTGGTATGCATGGATTGGTTTTACTGGGTCTTAATGGGTTCCCTGGTTGGACAGAAATCGTTGGTTGGATGAACCTTGGATTTCAATCTACATTGACTGGACAAGATCCCAAAGTAAAACTATTCTTACTAGATTAGGGTATTCTAGAATAGGTTTCCACCCGAGGGGTTGAGCTAATTGCCCGTCAGGTTGGTTGCTAGGTTCATGAAGCCCAAAAAATGTGCCTTTCGAGACTTTTGTGTTTAAGTAGCACATGAGGTCTCAATTGGGTGGCACACTAGTGGCATGTGCGTAGTGGGATTCGAGTAGATCACAACCATATATTGGATCGAATGAATTGAGTCGAGGTTGAGGCTCTAGTGGAAGTCGGAAAGTATACCGGTATTATGGTAAGGATTATAGCTAGTCCTTTTTCACCTAAAAGTTGTACCATAAAAATAGAGTACAAGGGGACGAGTTTGAGTGGGACATGATATATCTAGATGAAGGTGGACTCGTCTAGATCTTGCATATGAAATTTGTTGGAAGGTAACAGCTGATCTCGTGCTCCGAATATTAATGGCACGGCTGGGGACACAAAATAATCTAAATGGAAAGTGGGAGTCCATGGGCACTAACTATCATTCTAATGGAAATTATTTCGATCAATCGGTAATCTTCATATATTCCAAAATTTTAGGGTTTACAGTCTACTCACCTTAGAAATAAGGTTAAAGAATTTCAAAGTCTGGATATTGTGCCTCGATTCTTGTTAATGAAGAATAAGGCACGGCTTAACGAGATACGGTAGATATAGGTCAAGTCAAGGGTCGTTCCTTACTAAATGGAAAACGAGTGTGTAATATGACACATGGTCGATAAAATAGAATGACCTACTCGTCCACAGTATACATGAGTTGTCGACGGGGTAACCAACTCTAAGGCACATCATATGAAAAGATTTCTAACAACTGAGTCGTAAATTCCTATTGGGGTCAAACCTGCCAGACTATTGTCATAAGCGTTCTAGTTAAAGCAAGCTTCAACAAATAATTAGAGGCTCACAACATTTGGTCTCTTGAGAATAGGTAGTCCTCTAGGTTGGCATTTGATCAAGGGAAAGATCCTAATCATTTTCGGACTCCAATGACTAGAAGATCAAAATAGTAGGTTTAAGGTCGAAGGGAGGACGAGTAACTCAAGGCAAGGTTCCAGTCACAGGATTGGCCGATGGTAGCTACACTTGCGTATACCACTATCATAGCCATGGGGGATACTCAATATATATCTATCAATTACGAGCTTTCGTCTTTCCAATCAGTGAAGACGAAAACGATAAAGAGTTCAAGAGAGATGCCACTGAACACAATTACATGATTCAAGGGCGAATATTTAATTCAAAAGGAATTGTCAAAGAAGTCGAGGATGAGATCCTAGAGACATCTATATCTCAATCCACGTAGGGTAATTAAATAAAGAGCGAACCAAATGCATCATGGTTGATCAGACCGTAATACAATGATTCTGATTAGACAATATGTTAATGGGCGTCCCCAATAAACATATGTCTCGAATCAAGCTCGATAAAAGAGCAAGCTTGCAAAAACTAGGCTGTAATAGCTGCATTGGTCAAGATAGTCAAAATACAAGTATGCGAGATTTTTGGAAAGGAGGCACAAGTAGTTCGAGTTTTTGAGAGAATCAAAACCTTACCTGGTGTCATTGCTTATACAGTCATCATACTATCTTCTATCCATTCGGCCTTAGTCGACTAACGGTTTATGGAGCTCTAAATTCTATATTCTAGGTAAACCTATCAATGTCAGTCAATTACCCTATCAATAGATCACAAGAACCACATAACGCTAGGTTGGGAGACATGCTACTCAACTTACAGAACTTTCACTAGTTTTAGCCTTAGGTCTTATGGTACACACAGGGTATTTTCCTACCCTCTAGAGTATCCTAAACTTGTAATCACGTCTGAAGTCACTTTACCGAGAATTATGCCTCGCCCGTATACTCAGGTTGTGGTAAACTCTTGGTTCCGTGATTCAGGGGTGATATGCCATCAGGTACTCTACCTTATTGACACAAGGTCTAAAGAGGTCAACGAAGGTATAGTCTTAGCAATATTCCATAAACTATAATTCTTCGAAATGATTTCAATTCTATGGGTTGTGCCTCGCCAGTGCTCTGCTGGCTGCAGTGAACCCACACTCTCCACTCTCAAATAATTGACGACAGTGCGCTGCTGTCTAAACTTTATGAGTTAACTAATATTCCTTTAACTATAACCATAAAAATTCATGAGCTTCTAGAGATTCAAACAAGTTGGCTAAAAAATAAAGCGTAGGTATTTGTCCTATCAGTCACAACACTTAAAATAAAAGATTTAACATAGAGGAAATAACTAAATACGAAAGAAATACAAACATTCTAGTATCTATTTCATATGCATTTCAATGGTTGAGGGAAATCTCGAATCAATCTACCTCGAGATTTTATACAAATAAAAGAATCAGTAATTATAAATCAATTCCTTACATAAAAATAGAATTTAAATAGGAAATTCTAATTTATGATATAAGGCTTATAAATAAATAGAGCAAAAAGGAAATTGAGCAGGTTATCAAAGTTATAGCCTTAATTCTGGGAAAATCTAACTAACCAAGTGTATAGTGTATCCACATGGAATCATTTCGTCATATCAAAGTAAGAGTGCACCTATAGGGTTCTAGCAAGCTATCTAAATTTAATAATTCTTAAATAGCATGGCCTATCTCACAACTTTAACTACCCAATCGGTCAATTTAAACAAAGGACTCCTAGTCCTAGTCATTCTTTTAAATCAATTCAATCCTAGTTTGTGAATGAGCATTTTCTAGTCGCAGGCTCGCAATAGTACGACTAACGTACCATCACGAGTTCGCAATATTTTGCAAAAACTGACCTGCATGGGCCACCACAAAAACTTGTCACGATCCGCACCCGCTTTTCCGGATACGAGACGTGTCCAATCCAGCCTACGCCGCAGAGTCGACGGTAGAACGCTGCCAAGCCCGCAAGAAATAAATCTTCAAAATATAACATTTGCTGCTCATTCATATTTCTAAATTTGTTATAACATTTATATTTAAAAAAATACAAGATTTTACAATTTAATGAAATTGAATACAACTGCTATCTATTTCTAGGTTTCTGTCTACAAGTACACCCGAATCTCCCAAGCTAAGTGAAGCCACAGCTAACCTGAAAAATAATAGTTTCCAGTCAGGAATGGAACAAGTACACAAACCAACGACAATACGAAAACACAATAGAATTAATAAGACATGAAAATAACATATGAGAGATAAAAACTAGAAGGTAACTGATGACATGGCACGGTGGAGAAGAAAAGGAAAAATAAATAAAAGACGTCTACCTATGTGGTGTAAAATATCCGTTTCGATATGTGAACGGCTAGGGGGTAAATCCGGCACACTGCACGTGTCGTGTGCAGCTGCTATCATGTAAGAATAGACATTTTTGGGATATTTCTGGAAAGTCCACATGTCTACTTAGATATTTTCCCTTCCGACTACTCCGTGTGACGAGCGTGTCAACAAGCAGCAAGATATATGTATAAACATGAAATGAGAAGACTACTATGAATCAAAAGCAATCAGAAAGTGTACTTGCCTGAGGTCCTTAGCTGGTGAAACCAATAATATCATACCACTCAATAAGCCACAATCAGTCAACCCATGCAGAAGTCTTCAGATGCTGAAATAAACAGTACCAACATTCTCAGAATAGTCAAATTAGCTAGAATCGCTTGTCCTTAATTCCAATTCTGGATACAAGGGCAAAACGGTAATTTCGGACAAAAATGATGTCCGCCATTGGACCCGTTTTACACCGAAAAGTGTGCCAGAGTCAACGGTCTCTAAAGTCATCAAACTACATGTCAACAGGTCCAATTTTTCGATAGGAACCCAACCGTATGTCCAAAGTTGGATTTCGGTGGGCCGTGCACAAAATTGCCCGTTGAGTCAGACCGTAGGGCCCGCAAAACGGTGTTCCGATTCAACTGTCTCAGAATTGGACCAAACTTGGCATACAAGATCAGAAAAACAATACGGTCCTATTGGCGCAAGTTTCGTCTCGATCTGACGAGCGTGCACAAAGTAATTGGAAAATTTGCACAGAAGCCGATACGGTAAATTTCGACGGATACGCATCAAATTCGTCGCACACACGCGACCAATTTGAATTCCGTCAAAGCCCACACGTCCACGAAGCTGTTACGCACCTTTTGATGCTTTCGGTTCGCGACCACATCGCCTGGATTGGCGGGACGCACGTCGAGTCGAAGGATTTCTAGGTTTTCGAAAGTAGTTTTCTCAGTTTTTTCCTGAATTTCAAATTAGTTTTAAACAGAATTTAATCCACTAGAAAATAAACTAAAAGTGGGGTCTCAATCTCGGATATGTTGTCTACAAGGCTGTTCAAGCGATTTTCCAAGTTTTACAATATCCTGGTCGTAAATCGACCGCCAACTTTGGGTTTCGGGACAGTTTCTATAATCCAGAATTCGAGATTTTTCTTAATTTTGGGAATCGATTTGCAACACGCACACCGTAAATTATACCAATCTATTTGAAGGGGATTGAAGGGCTATAGGTTAGCTTCGTACCTGAAGAATCCGTTCGTGAAACGGACGAGGGTGGAGGTTGTGGTTGCCTCACGAAGTAGGCCTCGTACAGGCTGCTGTCGTTGTTCTCGATTCTGCTTCGCGCGGTTTGCCCGGCTTGTGCCGGCCGGCGGTGGCTGCCAGAGGCGCGCGCACGCGCGCAAGGTGCGCCCAGGTGGGTCGTGGCGCGCAGGTTTGGTTTAGGGTTTGCTTTGTTTACGAGAGAAAACTCTCGATCTATCTGTTCTATTTCTATATATATCTATATGTGCGGAAAACCCGATCGGGTTTCAGTTTGCTGAGGGAAAATATTTCTGCTCGGCTGGGACAGGGTGTTGTGCCGGGTCTGGGGAGCTTGGTTAACTCGAGTTTGTGGGAACCCAAGGGCTCAGCTAGGTACTGGGCTGTGCGGTTAGTAGCTAATTGACTCGGTTATATGCTGCTGTTGCTCGAATGCTTGGTGGGAGTTGGGGAGAAGCTCACGGTTTGTGGTTAGCATAATTAACACCGAGCATCCATGATAGTGATAAGACGAAGGGGGCATAGACCAAATTTCGTGCTAGTCTTGTTTTAGAGCTCATGTGGAGGACTCAACTTCTATGGCTCCTGTTCTTTCCATCTCATATGTGACCACAAAGCAATTTTAAGCCTCGATAGACTATGGGGATCTCTATCAATTGCTGGACCTGATACACACCTAGTACAATAATTGCAAGGAAGGTTCAACATCACGGATTTAAAATTGTTCTTTTTTTTTTCTTTTTTTTCTATTTAACAATTAAAACCTATATTATATATATATATATATATATATATATATATATATATATATATATATACATATATATATATATATATACATATATATATATATACACATTCGCACATAGATAATATATTTATATATTCGTGCACATATATATATATTTATACATCCACACACATATATATATATATATATATATATATATATATATATATATATATATATATATATATATATATGCATTTATTTACACATATATACCTGTATTTATATACACGTATATACCTATATTTGTATACATACACATACACGTATATAATATATATTTATTTATATATATACACATAAATTATAAATCACATTATAACAATTTAATATAAAAATTAAATATAATAATTAATTATTTATAAAATCTAAAAATCACCATTTAATTAAATAAGTAAAAATAGAATATTTTAAAAATTTTCGAAAAGGGAAGCTACAATACGTCTCCTTCGAAAATAATTTGAGAGGTGATATTATTGGTAATGGCACTGTCGGTATTTCTCCTTATCCAGTAGTAAAAGATGTTTCTCTAGTAACAGAATTGAAACATAATCTACTGAGCATAAGTCATTTGGCTGATAATGGTTATGGTATCAATTTTGTGAAAGACAAATGTACCATATATGATATATCATCTGGTGATCCCGTATATAAAGGGATTAGAGAAGACAACATTTATGTTTCTTTTTGGAGAGTACTAATAATGCAGGAAGATGCCTAGTAGCTAATCTAGATGAAAGCTGGCTATGGCACATGAGACTAGGGCATGCAAATATGGATAACTATCTCACGACTAAGCACTAAGAAGTTAGTAAAAGGACTCCCCGAGATTTCATTCAAGAGAGATACAGTATGTGCTGACTGTGAAAAGAACAAAGCACATAGGTCTACATTTAAATCCATCAACGCTGTAAGTACTTCTAGACCTTTGCAGTTGATACATATGTATTTATTTGGTCCTAGTAGAGTCGCTAGTCTTGGCGGTAAGCTCTACGCTTTTGTAATTGTTGATGATTTCTCTCGCTTTACTTGGGTTTACTTTTTATCAAACAAAAGTGATGCTATTTTTGAATTTCAGATATTTTGCAAAAAGGTACAAAACGAAAAAGGCTTCATGATTACTCGTATCCGAAGTGATCATGGTGGCGAATTCATAAATTCTGATTTCAAAAAGTTTTGTGATGATAGTGGATATTACCATAAATTTTTTTGTCCTAGAACTCTCCAACAGAATGGTGTTGTGGAGCGGAAGAACCAAACTCTAAGCGAAATGGCTAGAGTCATGCTGAATCAGCATAATCTTCCTAAGTATTTTTGGGCAGAAGCTGTTAGCACAGCCTGTCATGTTTTAAATAGGGTGTTAATTTGACCTATCTCGAAGAAAATACCATATGAACTTTGGTTTGGAAGGATTCCAAACATTTCTTACTTTAAAGTTTTTGGATGTCGCTGTTTTATCCTGAACACCAAGGATAACTTAGGAAAGTTCGACTCTAAAGCAGATGAAGGAATATTTCTCGGATATGCTGCTAAGAGTAAGGGATATAGAATTTTTAATAAAAGATCTATGATTGTTGAAGGATCAATTAACGTTACTTTTGATGAGCTCAATAGTCACAGATCTAGCGATAGTGATGATGAAGATGTACAAGCAAAAACTGAGAAGAGTCCTGTGGAAGATCTGACTCAAAAATTTGATTCATTAAAGTTCTTATCATATCATCCAGAGACACTCATCATAGGTGATGTATCAAAAGGTGTAAGTACATGCTCCTCTCTTAGGGATTCTAAAATAGCAGCAAATGTAGCATTTTTTTCTCAAATAGAAACTAAGAATATAGATGATGCCTTTTCTGATGAATTTTGGATTGATGCCATGCAAGAGGAACTAAATCAATTTGAGAGAAACCAAGTTTGGGAACTCGTTCCTAAACCTATTGGTCAATCAATAATTGGTACCAAATGGGTGTTTCGAAATAAACTTAGTAAAGCTGGACAAGTTCTACGCAACAAAGCACGTCTAGTGGTACAAGATTATAATCAAGAAGAAGGTATTGATTATGATGAGACATATGCTCCTGTTGCTAGACTAGAAGCCATCCGCATGTTTTGTGCATTTGCATATTTTAATGATTTTAAATTATTTCAAATGGACGTGAAAAGTGCATTTTTGAACGGATTTTTAAAAGAGGAAGTTTTTATGAAACAACCCCCTGGTTTTGAAGATTTTCAAAAACCTGATCATGCCTTCAAGCTTAAGAAAGTACTCTATGGACTTAAACAGACACCTCGTGCTTGGTATGAACGCCTAAGTGCCTTCTTACTTGATAATGATTTTTCAAAAGGAAGAGTTGATACAACTTTGTTTATCAAATCTTTAAATGATGACATTCTCCTTGTGCAAATATATGTAGATGACATTATATTCGGTTCTACTAATGAAAAACTGTGTCAAGATTTTGCTAAGTGTATGCAGAATAAATTTGAGATGAGTATGATGGGAGAGCTAAACTTCTTCCTAGGACTTCAGATCAAACAACACTCAAAGGGAACATTCATCAACCAAGCAAAGTATACGAAGGACGTACTGAAAAAGTACGACTTCGATAATGTAAAGCCAATCGGAAGTCCAATGGCTACATCCACAAAGCTTGATTCTGATGAAAGTGGCAAACCTGTCGACCAACGTAAGTATCGAGGTATGATTGGTAGCTTATTATATTTAACTGCTAGTCGCCCTGATATTATGTTCAGTGTTTGCATTTGTGCACGATACCAGGCAAATCCTAAGGAATCACACATAAGTGCCGTTAAGCGTATCTTCCGATACCTTAAAGGAACTTTCTACAGTCGGCTTGTGGTATCCTAAAACCAAATTCTTTGACCTCATAGGTTACTCGGATGTGGATTTTGCAGGATGCAAAGTAGACCATAAAAGTACCAGCGGTACGTGTCATTTTCTAGGAAAGGCCTTAGTCTCTTGGTTTAGCAAGAAGCAAAATTTCGTAGTATTATCAACTACTGAGGCTGAATATATCGCCGCAGGACGTTGTTGTGCTCAAATTTTATGGATGAAGCAAACCCTAGAAGACTACAATTTGCACTACACTAAGATTCCCATTTATTGTGATAACACTAACACCATTAATCTGACTAAGAACCCTGTATGTCACTCACGCACAAAACACATTGAGATACGTTATCACTTTTTACGTGATCATCAACAACACGGGGATATCTGCTTAGAGTTTATTAACACAGATCATCAACTAGCATACATATTCACAAAACCACTGGCGGAAGACCGGTTTAACATAATGAGACGAGAGCTCGGTATACTTGAATTTTCAGATTCATAGTGTAGTATGGTAATTAAATTTAATTTAATTTTATGACTCGAAACTTCAAAAATTATTTAACTAAAATTATTTTTTTGGTACAAGCCTACAAAGGGTCTGTCTGTCACAACGACTACGGTCGAAGCGAAGCGGTATTTAAGAGTTTCCCGGTGAACCTCCGTTAGCTGGGACAGTACCCCTACAGCTAACCCAAAAATAATAGACGTTATTAAAATATAGAAGTCAAAGGTCATAAAGTTACAGTTTAAAATATCAAAACTGTATTTATTACCTCGAAAATACAAGTAGCCGAACTCGGACCGAACTCTGACCGAGTTCGGGCCGAGTTCGTTCGGCGCTGTTCAGCTTCCAGAACCGAACAGCCGGCCCTAACCCCTTTATAAACCCTTCTTCTCCTCATCTTTTTCATACAATCATTCGTGAAAAACTTCCTACTTCTCCCAATACTCCTTCCTACTCCTTCCCTTCAAGATTTCTAGGAGATCCAGTGGGCTAGTCAACTTCATTTTCTTCCTCCTCTTTCAAGGTACTTCAATTTCCTTTTCCTTCTTTCATCTATGGCTCCCAAACGTCAGAGAAGACAGGTTGATCCCTCTCAAGCTGGATCTTCCTCGTCTGATTACGTCCCTACCAGTCTTTTTAGTCCAGCTTGTAAACCCCCCCTAAATTTTCTTTCCTTTTTAGTATAAATATATTTTATTTTTATATTTTGTTATTAATTAAATGGCTTTTAACCATATATAGTCATTTTACATATTATGGGTAACAAGCAATGGTTACACACATATATAAATAAGATAGGATATTTAATTAAATATTTTTAGAAGAATATTTTTGGATTTTTAGGATTTTTTTGTAATTATATATATATATATATATATATATATATATATATATATATATAGTTAAAAAAACAAAAAAGAAAAGAAAAAGAAAAAGGGGCCCGGCCCACACCCCAGCAAAGGGGCGGGCCAGGCTGGGTTGTTGTCAGCATTAGTGATGCATTAGTTAACATAAATGTTTAGAAAAAAGAAAGAAAGAAAGGGGGAGTACTGTTCACATGAACAGTACTCGTTTTCCCCCCGCGACTGAGCAAAGCCGAGCGGAACCTCTGAAGAAGTTTAAACTCATACTTCTTCATATCTACACCAATTGAATTGAGATTTTTTTTACAAAATCTTAACTAGATTTCCCTCTATCTAATCAACCTAAGCCTAGATCAAATCCTAGCTTCCTGCGGATTCAAATCCGATTTAAATTCGGAATTTAAACACCCTATAAAAGTTTCGGGAAATAGGGTTCTTGGAAATTCGTCGATAGAACTTCATCCCGAGCCCAAGCTTCGACTCCAGGACCTCCCCCACACCCCCGCGCTCAACGTCGACCGCCTAATCGCCGTCGCCGACGACCAGATCGTCGGCCAACCGCTCAGAGCCGACCGTGAAACAGAGAATACTCTATTTTTCGAAGAACTCAGGTACCAACTTTCGAAATCCATATCTTTTCTTGTGTTCGACGAAAAGTCGATCTATCGACTTCTGTACGTAGAAAACATACCCATCTCTAAACCCTAGCAATTAGAAAAATTTCTAATGCATAAGAAGTCCCATAAAAGTTTCGGGAAAGTAGAGGAAAATTCCTCGAAAACGAACCCGAGAAAACACACCAACCCTTGACTTTGGAAGGGCGATTTCGACCCAGATATTGAGAATTTGTGGGAAACAAATTAAATAGTCCTAGTTAACATATACGAGATGATAACCCATCTGGTAGATTCAATTTTTATTCATTGTACAGGAAGTTCCGGATCGATGAACTTGTGAGAAAAACTGTTTTGAAAACACTAAAATTTTAGAATTCTGTCCGATACGGCGTGCGCCCCGACAAACCGGGCGACGTGGTCATGCGCTATATACATCAAAAGGCGCGTATGGACGTTGCCGACGTGTGGGAACTGACGGAACTCAGTTTTGTCGTGTGTGCGCGACGAAATCAGTCCGTATCCGTCGAGATACCCCCGTATCGCCAATTTGCAAACTTTGCCCTAACTTTGTGTACAGTCGTCGATTCGAAACGAAACTTGCGCCAACAGGTCCGAATCAAAATTTTGCTCATGTGTCTCAAGTTTGGTTCGATTCTGAGAAGGTCGAATCGGAACCCCTTTTTGTTGGGCCCGCGACCCACTCAAACGGGCAATTTTGTACACGGCTCATCGGAATCCAAAACTGGACATACCGTTGAGTTCCTCTCCTCAAACTGAATCCGTAGACATATAGTTTGACGACTTTAAAGATCATAGACTTTGGCACGCATTTCGGTGCAAAGCGGGTCCAACGGCGGACATCGTTTTGACCTAAAATTACGATTTTGCCCCTGTTCTAGAATTAGACTTTTGGACAGGCGTTTCCTAGGTATATCTTTTTCACCGAGTATGTTTTTGATGTTTGTTTCAGCGTCCGATGTTGTTTGGAGATTGTGACATTTCTTGGCTGACATTGTGATTTTCGGGACTTGCCACTTTGCACAATCAGGCAAGATACCTTGCCACCTTACTCTGTAATTATTATATTTCTTATTTTCAGTGTTTATTTTCATCATTTCTTATTTTTTGATATTTAAACTGTGCGCCCAAGTCACACTTGGGTGCAAGCGACTCTATCGATCGTTTTTCTCGCTTTATTTATTTCTCTTGCATTGACTTAGTCCAGTGACCACCCATTGATGATAAGGTATTGATATATCTCGTACGTCCATGACACTTGCTTTACCACTTGATGTGAGTCACATATAGGACACGTATCTGCGTAGTCGGCTGGCCACCGATACGTATGGAGCGTGCGACGGATAGGAGTAACTGCCAATAGAATTGCATGCTAGAAGACTTGGCGGTTACTAGAGGTACATGTCAGTCATGGAGATGATGATACTAGACATTGGGTGGAGAGAACAATACCTAACGTATGGGCTTCGATTGTACTTCCCTTGTAACCCGGAAGCTCCGCTGGAGATACGGGTATGTTTAGCATCTCAGGTTGGCCACTGTCGTTCTTGGAACGTCATGCGCTTGGTCACTGGTGCCCAAGAGGGGACTATACCGGATCCTATATTCAGCCAGGGCTCATGCGTCGAAGGATTGTATCTCAACTTCATATTTACAGTAGAATGGTCAGGAACCCTATTGCATGCATACCTTTCTTTCTTATTATATTATCATAGTTATATAGCATGGTATTTTCTTGTATCTTGTTACGTCCCTCTGAGGACCTGGTTATCTCTCCAGGGTTAGACGATTTTCCACAGGAGTACGGAGCGACGTTGGAGCTATCCTACGTAGATGACGAGGCAGGCCCTACTGATTTCTAGTCTATTTTTTATTTGAGACATTAGTGGACATTATTTTTACATCTCATTTCTTTCTATTTTGCGGAGGTTGGACTCCGATCTTGTGAGACTATTTTTTATAACTGTTTGGAGTGAGCATGTTCACCCGGCTATCTTTTGATATACTTATTTATTATTTGGACTCTATTATTCTCTGTGTTGAGCTGTGATGAGATTAGATTATGTTATTCTGGCCTGTGATTATTTTATTTACAGCTTATGTGCATATATGAGGATTCCATATATTGGAGTATTCTTCGTATTTGTGCAGCTGGCATATTCACGTACTTGGTCCTATATATTTTGGGACTGGGGCGTTACATGTTTTTATGGTGGCCCATACAGGTCTACGATAATATTGTTGGGTTACATGACTGTGTCCAACAAGCCTGCATATAGGAATAGGAATATCTCATCCAGAACTACTACTACCTCCTTGACTTCCAATCTTATTAAAAATTCCTTGATTATTTAATTTACCTCATATCTAATCTTTTCTAATATCAACCTATCTTCCTCGTGCCAACAGCATGAATCTACGAAGTGGACGCACCCTTACCTTGACCCCCAAGGCTGGTGATACGACTACCCATGAGGAGCAGAACCCTTTGATGACTCCGGTAACACCATACCAGCCAGGGCAGTCGCAACCTACTACGACACCGACAACGGTACATCCAGAGATCGCAGCACCCCTAGCCAACCAGACTGGACAGACCACTGCAGTACCCCTAGAAGAGAATGTGCCCTCTACTACACCATTTCAGCCAAATTGTATGACTCAACCAGATCAGAGAATCCTAGCTTTTCAGCAAGAATATACGCCACTTCCTCCCCAGTCCCCATCATCCACGCCAGTTCCTTACTCTAACGAGGCTTCAGCGTCAAGGTTCTTGCTAAGGTTATTACAAGTACAACAATAACAGAATGAGTTTGCAAGGAGTATTATATCTATAGCCCTAAACAGGACTCTATCTACCTCGCCAGCCTCACTGCCAGTTAGAAAGACTCAGAACGGGCCGAATAGACATCCCGAAGCACAACAACACCCTAGAGCATCACCACATCCAGATAGGGGGCTTCCTACATGTCGCTTCTGCCATAGGAAGGGTCACCTTATGAAGGATTGTCATCGTAGATTGGGACAGTGTATGATTTGCGGTTCCAATTATCACGAAGCCAAAAATTGTACGGGGACACCATATACCTCACAACATGAGCAAGGAGAAGGACTATACCGGGCTCGAGAGAAGCCTACCTGCAACTACTGCGGAAAGAATGGACACATCAGTAGAGATTGTCGAATCCGTCATGGTTTATGCTTAAGATGCGGATCGAGACAACATATGATTAAAGATTATCCCGAGCCACGAACTCAAGTGCATGATCAGCAGACTCCCATGCCAACAGTCCCAGCACTTCCCACACCTCGATCAGTTTAGCAGGTGTCGAGGCTCATGACACCAACAGTAGGAGCACCACGTCCATCATTACCTCCACAGCAATTGCAGTTCCACAGGGCGAGATCATAGGGCCCTAGTCAGAAGCACGGGCAGGCCTTTCACTAGCGATAGAGGGTGCAGAATTCCTGAGGAAAATCATAGCAGGTATAATTTTTAGTTGCTGCGTTCTTACTACTTGCCTTTTTTAACACTGGAGCCACACTGCACTAGTTAATCATAAGCCTAGTCATACATTTTTCCATCTTACTCATCCTTTCCTAAAACATAGATCCATTGTTATTCTCTTTAAGTTGTTAATAATGGTAAATGATCAGAACATATGACGACCTCAGAACTGGTATACTATCTTCTCTCAAGAAACGGTGCTATCAATAGGTACATAACTAATTATTCCTCACCTGGAGTTAGCCGTTTCGATTACGTTACTGCGCGGAATGGGCCTGCATATAGAATTAGAATCTGGGTACCTCATCCACATACTTGACCTCCATCCTTGATTTCCTTTGAACCCATTGATTGTCTTTAATTACATATTGCCCGATTCCCTTTTCTACCATAAATATTATCCTTTCTCCTCGTGATGATAGAAAGGTTAGGAAGATGACTCATACTTGGTATGCGCGTTTTATGTTGCTAAAACACGCTATTAGTTGAACTCTTATAAGTTAGGTAGAACGCCTCATGACCTATCATCCTCCTTGTCCCGACGACCTTCTTTAAAAAGATCACTCAGAAGATTACCTAGACTGCGCTTATTAGTTCAATCAATGCCTTAGGTAAGGAACCAGTAGGAAAACTGTGGAGGCACGATCATAGGTCGAGTCTTAGAGTTTGATGAACTTGAACTACTTGTGACTTCTTTCAACTATATATCTCGTGTACTTATGTATTGAACTACCGTGACTAAATACTGCTATTATAGCCTAGATTTCGCAAGCTTCTTCTTTATCAAGCTTGTTCAGGACATGTGTTTATTGGGGACGCCCACTAACATATTGTCTAATTAGAATCGATGTACTATGGTCTGATCAACCTTAGTGCACATGGTTCGCTCTTCATATGATTATCCTACATGGATTGAGATATAGAAGTCCCTAGGATCTCAACCATAACTACCTTGGCAACTTACTTGCAATTATTCAATTCGCCCTCGGAACCTCGTATTCGCAATCGATTCCCTCCCTCGAACTCCTTATTGTTTTTTCGCCTTTACTAAAAATCGAAAAAACAAACGCTCGTATTGAGAGACGATAAACACATAATGACCCCTTAGTTCGCCGTACCACCTTTGGCTACGAAGGTGATATATGTACAATTATTTTGTATCCTTTCAAAATTTGAAAATGATCTTCATACTCGATCCATATCTACCATATCTCGTTACCTATTGCCTTGAGTACTATTCTTTTATAATCATAGTCAAGATACGATATTGCAACTTAAATTTTTCTGACCTCATTAATCCTAAAAACCGTGTCTTAGCTTCTAGAGTGAGTAGGTTGTAAGACTTCTAAATTCTAGGATACACTAGTACAAGTGATTGATTGGAATAAGTTGGTTTACATTAAGGTGTTAACTAGTGGCTCATGAACACCCACTTTCTATTTAAATCATTTGATGTCCCCTACCGTGACATCGACATTCGGAGCACGAGACTAGCTGTTACCTTCCAACAAATTTTATATGCAAGACCTAGACGAGCCCACCTTCATCTATGCATACCATGTCCCACTCAAACATGTCCCCTTGTACTCTTTTTTTATGATGCGACTTCCGGGTCATGAAGACCAAATATAAACCTTACCATAAAACCAAGGTACTATCCGACTTTGATTCGAGACCCAACCTCGATTCGGTTCCCTTGACCCAGTATGTGGCTATGAACTACTCGAAATCCACTACGCACATACTACTAGAGTGACCAACAAATTGAGACCCCATGTACTATTTATACACAAAAGTCACGGGAGACACATTTTCAGACTTACAACACCTATCTAACCAATTCGACTCCAAACTAGCCAACCACTCAATTCAGAACTTGTACTATGCTACCCTAACCTAGGAAGGATGGTATAAATTGACTCTAAGAGGTCTTGCCCTGCCTATATAGATTAAACCCAAGGATCACCCAACATAAAATTCCTCTATACCTTTTCGACCAATACAATATCTACCATCTTGCTGGAGCATGACCTTAATTTAAGCAGTGTAAATCGGAAAATTTTTCCTTATTGTGTTAAAGACCGCCCCAAGGAACCTTGGCTCCTTCGAGTCCATGACTATGATCAGAAAGGCCAAATATTCTCATACCACTCCTTAGGAATTATCCTTCTCAGAAGTCTTGTAATGACGATTTTATGGTTAGCCAACTTCTATAAGTTGGGTAGAGCCTCGAACCAAGAATACCTGGACATGGAGCCAATTTGGATTCTTTTTATATAAGGTATCCCCCACTAGAGGCACGATTCGATTCGGAGGACGTGGCAAGTTGAGTCCAAGGTACATCGGGCCTTTCGATGTCTTCGAATGTGTTGGAGAGGTTGCCTATAGATTGGCCTTGCCACCGTCGCTAGAGGGAATGCATGACGTATTCCATGTATCTCAGCTGAGGAGGTACGTGGCGGACAGCAATCATGTGCATGATCACTCCGAGATCACAGTTGGACCGAGCTTGTCGTACGAAGAGCAACCGGTAGGCATTCTTGATCGTCGAGTGAAGGTGTTGCGAAATCAATCTATACCATTGGTTCGTGTGGCATGGAAGCATCACTCGCCAGAAGAGTCTACCTGGGAGCGCGAGGACGACATTTGAAATCGTTACCCGCATTTGTTTGACAACCAAGGTATGCCTTGCACATATTAGTTCTTTAATAGTTCATTTCTTGCAATGCATTCGACCCCCTACCTTAGTTTAATTTCGAGGACGAAATTTCTTTTAGTTGGGTAGGATGTAAACCCCCTCCCTAAATTTTCTTTCCTTTTTAGTATAAATATATTTTATTTTTATATTTTGTTATTAATTAAATGGCTTTTAACCATATATGGGCATTTTATATATTATGGGTAACAAGCAATGGTTACACACATATATAAATAAGATAGGATATTTAGTTAAATATTTTTAGAAGAATATTTTTGGATTTTTAGGATTTTTTTTGTAATTATTTGGGGCTATATACTTGTATATATATAAATGTTTATAGTTAAAAAAAAAGGGCCCGGCCCACACCCCAGCAAAGGGGCGGGCCAGGCTGGGTTGTTGTCAGCATTATTGATGCATTAGT
Organism: Iris pallida; assembly: GCA_029216955.1. Lineage (NCBI taxonomy): Eukaryota > Viridiplantae > Streptophyta > Magnoliopsida > Asparagales > Iridaceae > Iris > Iris pallida. The sequence continues at coordinate 4,500,044 of JANAVB010001997.1, forward strand.
TAACATAAATGTTTAGAAAAAAGAAAGAAAGAAAGGGGGAGTACTGTTCACATGAACAGTACTCATTTTTCCTCCGCGACTGAGCAAAGCCGAGCGGAACCTCTGAAGAAGTTTAAACTCATACTTCTTCATATCTACACCAATTGAATTGAGATTTTTTTTACAAAATCTTAACTAGATTTCCCTCTATCTAATCAACCTAAGCCTAGATCAAATCCTAGCTTCCTGCGGATTCAAATCCGATTTAAATTTGGAATTTAAACACCCTATAAAAGTTTCGGGAAATAGGGTTCTTGGAAATTCGTCGATAGAACTTCATCCCGAGCCTAAGCTTCGACTCCAGGACCTCCCCCACACCCCCACGCTCAACGTCGGCCGCCTGATCGCCGTCGCCGACGACCAGATCGCCGGCCAACCGCTCAGAGCCGACCGTGAAACAGAGAATACTCTGTTTTTCGAAGAACTCAGGTACCAACTTTCGGAATCCATATCTTTGCTTGTGTTCGACGAAAAGTTGATCTATCGACTTCTGTGAGTAGACAACATACCCATCTCTAAACCCTAGCAATTAGAAAAATTTCTAATGGATAGGAAGTCCCAGAAAAGTTTCAGGAAAGTAGAGGAAAATTCCTCGAAAACGTACCCGAGAAAATACACCAACCCTGACTTTGGAAGGGCGATTTCGACCCAGATATTGAGAATTTGTGGGAAACAAATTAAACAATCCTACAATCCTAGTTAACATATACGAGATTAAAACCCATCTGGTAGATTCAATTTTTATTCATTGTACAGGAAGTTACGGATCGATGAACTTGTGAGAAAAACTGTTTTAAAAACACTAAAATTTTAGAATTCTGTCCGATACGGCGTGCACCCCGAAAAATCGGGCGACGTGGTCGTGCGCTTTACACATCGAAAGGCGCGTATGGACGTTGTCGACGTGTGGGAACTGACGGAACTCAGTTTCATCGTGTGTGCGCGACGAAATCAGTCCGTATCCGTCGAGATACCCCCGTATCGCCAATTTGCAAACTTCGTCCTAAATTCGTGTACAGTCGTCGATTCGAAACGAAACTTGTGCCAATAGGTCCAAAACAAAATTTTGGTCCTGTGTGCCAAGTTTTGTTCGATTCTGAGAAGGTCGAATCGGAACCCCTTTTTGGCGGGCCCGCGACCTACTCAAACGGGCGATTTTGTACACGGCTCATCGGAATCCAAAACTGGATATACCGTTGAGTTTCTCTCCTCAAACTGAATTCGTAGACATTTAGTTTGACGACTTTAGAGACCATAGACTTTGGCTCGCATTTCGGTGCAAAGCGGGTCCAACGGCGGACATCATTTTGACCTAAAAATACGATTTTGCCCCTGTTCCAGAATTAGACTTTTGGACAGGCGTTTCCTAGGTATATTTTTTAGACCGAGTACGTTTTTTATGTTTGTTTCAGCGTCCGGAGTTTTTTGAAGAATATGACGTTTCTTGGCTGACATTGTGATTTTCGGGACTTGCCACTTTGCACCATCAGGCAAGATACCTTGCCACCTTACTCTGTGATTATTATATTTCTAATTTTCAGTTGTTATTTTTAGCATTTCTTATTTCTTGATATTTAAACTGTGCGTCCAAGTCACACTTGGGTGCAAGCGACTCTATCGATCCTTTTTCTTGTTTTATTTATTTCTCTTGCATTGACTTAGTCTAGTGACCACCCATTGATGATGAGGTATTGGTATATCTCGTACGGCCTTGACACTTGCTTTACCACGTGATGTGAGTCACATATAGGATACGTATCCGTGTAGTCGGCTGGCCACCGATACGTATGGAGCGTGCGACGGATAGGAGTAACTGTCAATAGAATTGCATGCTAGAAGACTTAGCGGTTACTAGAGGCACATGTCAGTCATGGAGATGATGATACTAGGCATTTGGTGGGGAGAACAATACCTGACGTATGGGCTTTGATTGCACTTCCCTTGTAACCCGGAAGCTCCGCTGGAGATACGGATATGTTTAGCCTCTCAGGTTGGCCACTGTCGTTCTTGGAACGTCATGCGCTTGGTCACTGGTGCCCAAGAGGGGACTATACCAGATCCTATATTCTGCCAGGGCTCATGCGGCAAATGATTGTATCTCAACTGCATATTCACAATAGAATGGTCAGGAACCCTATTGCATGCATACATTTCTTTCTTATTATATTATCACAGTTATATGGCATGGTGTTTTCTTGTATCTTGTTACGTCCCTCTGAGGACCTGGTTATCTCTCCAAGGTTAGACGATTTTTCACAGGAGTACGGAGCGGCGTTGGAGCTATCCTACATAGATGACGAGGCAGGCCCTACCGATTTCTAGTCTATTTTTTATTTGAGACATTAGTGGACATTATTTTTACATCTCATTTCTTTTTATTTTACGGAGGTTGGACTCCGTTCTTGTGAGACTATTTTTCATAGCTGTTTGGAGTGAGCATGTTCATCCGGCTATCTTTTGATATACTTATTTATTATTTGGACTCTATTATTCTCTGTGTTGAGCTGTGATGAGATTAGATTATGTTATTCTGGCTTGTGATTATTTTATTTACAACTTATGTGTATATATGAGGATTCCATATATTGGAGTATTTTTCGTATATGTGTAGCTGGCATGGTCACGTACTTGGTCCTACGTATTTTGGGACTGGACGTTACACAGCTAGACCATTAGGTTCAGATGACTTTGATCCTGGTTTATTTCCTGATAAGGAATTTTCTGACCTATGGTTTGATTCTTTCTCTGATCGCAAAATATGTGCTGGAGCTTTTGTTAACTTTACTATTTTTTTGAGTATGCTCCCACGTTTGACCATCTCGGCTATCGAGACTTCTTCGAAGTAGCCGAGAACATCTTCGACAATGCTGTCCGTATGTTTTACTGCAACTTGCAGGTAAAACCAAACGACAACTTCTATTCTTGCGTTGCTGGGCAAGAATTGGAGTTCAGCTCCACTTACATCAGCGAATATTTCCATGTTCCTAATTTGGGTGAAGCTCTTGTGGATATCCATCATATCCAATTTCCAGAAGATGTCACTCTAAACTCTTTCAAAGAACTGATTTGCCATCCTCAACCTGTTCTTAGAAGAGTCTTTTCAAAAGACCTTAACCAAAAATTTTATGAACTCTATCGTCTCATTTTCTCTGTTCTCCTTCCAAAGAAAGGATCATCTGATGAGATCACTTTCTTAGAGCTGTCTGCTATGTATCATATCCATTTTGGTATTCCTTTCTCTATTCCCAAGACCATGATGGCCTGGATACTGAATTGCAGAAATACAGGACGCAACCTGGTCTATTATATGCACTTGGCCTCCATCTTTCGCAAGTTTGATATCGATCTTCAAACATGTGCCTATTCCTCCACTGCCGTAGAGCTTACTAGATCTCGATGATACCCTACTCCACCTCTGCCTTATGGAGCTCAGCCTGCTCCAGCTGCTGACGCTGAGGCTCCTCCTCTGATGCTGCTCAAGCTCCTGCTCCAGCCCCTGCTCTGGGTTTTGACCCAGGATTTTATCAGAGATTTGATGACTTTGTTGCTCTCTCTGCGCAACGTCATCAAAGCTATCTCGACTCGGAGTTCTGCCACATCTACCAAGCTCAGGTGTTGCGGAATAGGATTGCTGATCTACACTGGAGTCTCTCACAGGACCCATCACATCCCGTGACTGTCCTTCCTCACCCAGGCTTCCCAGGTCCCAGGTTCGTAGATGAGGCATCTTTCCCTTACTTCGATCCTACTGCAGCTTATTTTACTCCGGATGCTCCAAAACGGTGACGACCCCACTATGTGATACAGTCTTGAGCTGGTGGACAGTGGATAGGACGTTAGATGATGATCTATGCTATGATGTAGTTTTATTTTGTCTAAATTTTTTAGTTAGACATATTCAGCACTTTATGATTGTATCTTTTTCCTTTCAGTGAGACTTTGTTATGCATGATATTCTAGTTTATTCAGTACTAGTTATCTTTTTATGCACTTTGTGTTATTTGGTTATCTCTAGCTTCACTTTGTCTGTTTGTTGTAAATTGTTGGCTTCACACATTACGGAGGAGCCAAAGCCATTTTTTTATTGACAAAGGGGGAGAAAGAGTATATACCTAATCCAAATCAAAAGTATACAATTCAAATCCAAAACAAATCCAACCATGTTTTGTTCAGGTACATTTTATTTTGTTCTATTTTTTGATATATTTTGGTATAGACTCAAGTTTGTCAATTATCAAAATGGGGGAGATTGTTGGCCCATTCCATGGTCACATCCGATTTTAATAATCGACATGAACTTAAGTCAATACACAAAATATACGAACTGCTGCTAATCATTTCAGGATATGTGAAATCAATATCAACGAGCGTCGTACTGCATCATCAAGCATATAAATTATCAATCGGAAGATTACTTTCAATGGGATCCAGTCCGAGTCATTTTACAATTTATTATGTATTTTATCTTTATTGAGTCTAGAATTTAAATTGTAAGATCGACTAGGTAATACTGGCTTAGGTTAATCTCAGTCCACATTTCTAAAAAGCCTACCTATTCCCATTTCATTTTTACCAAAAGTTCAAAATTATTTTTGCAACAGAATTTGACAAATATTTTAAAATTCTCCTAGACAGAACTCAAAACCGAGTTCGACCCGAGTTCGGTCCGAACTCTGCCCGAGTTCAGCCCGAGTTCGGTCCGAACTCTGACCGAGTTCGGTCAGTTTGAATTCAAATATCCGTTGCCTCCAAATCTGCATGCAACGTACATATGCAAAATATTTGCATCAGAACTCTGCCAGAACTCTGCCCGAGTTTGGTCTCAGAAAACACCTATAAATAGGAAAGAGTTTTTCATTTCAAATCACTCATTCACTCTTCATCTTCTCTTCTCTATTCAATAAGTGTTTTCAATCGATCAAAAGCTTTCAAATCACACATATACTTCTCTTCGCCAAAAGTCAGTAATATCTACTTCGATCTAGAGTCTTTTGGTGTTCAAGAGTTGTAAAGAGGTTGTTAAGATTACAGCAACTATCCTTGTTGTGGAGCCGGTCGTGCGCTCGTCACCAAGCACGGTGTTGTGAAGTTGGTCGTGCACTTGTCACCAAGCACGATGTTGTAAGAGACTGCAAGCTCTCAATTAGCTTATGCCTTAGTGGATTAACATCGAGTAAGAGTACTCGAGACTGGATTAGTCCTCTCAGAGGGATACCAGTATATATCGCTGTGTCACTGAGTTTGATCTCTCTATCTCTTGCTACATTTATTTACTGTCTCTTATTTACTGCTATAGTTATATCTTTAAATTTTTGAATTGGTGATTATTTTCCGCTGCACACACACGCACTCTATTCACCCCCCCCCCCCCCCTCTAGAGGTGCTCAACGGTCCCACAATAATAACTGATAAATTTAAATAGAAAAATATAATTTCAAATTATATATATAAGTTAACATATAACTCATTTGTTAGTAAATTTTTGTTAAGATATGTATATATAAATTATTTGTTACTCAATTTAAATAGGAAATTATATATAATTTAAGATTTGCTGATTTTATAATTTTTGTTATGTAAGTTAATTAAAATTTTGTTATATAAATTTAAATAGAAAATTATCCTTTCCATAACCAAAAACATTAGATGTAAACAACATTACCTAACAAAAATACCTAATTGAGGCAGAATTTTGAGAATGAAAAAGTTGGTAAATTTTTATTAATGTCAATATAATTTAAATCTGTTATAACATAAACAAACAAAAATATTGAAAATTGAAAGTTGAAAGTTTTTTTCACAAAATTTGTAATAAAATGTACAAGTATTTTCTTCTTTTTTTTCATCGTCTGTCGTCCGTCCAAGTTTATTATTTAACTCCTCCACCAGTAGTGTCCTCCAAAGTAAGAAACTGGAAGTCTAGCTCACTGACGTTGGCACTTTCGTCACTTGAGTTTTGAGTTCATTTTTTTGCACGAACCCAATCTTGAACGCAGACACAACTTCCAAAATATCTGACAACATCATACTTCTCTTTTTGCTTAGAATCCCTGAAACTGCACTAGAACGAAATTTCGATGCCACCATCATAGCTGGATCCAGGGGGAGGCGGCCTAGGACCTCCTCCCCCCAGAGGGCCTCTAATTTTTTTAAATTTTAAATTATTTGTACCAGAACAAAAAGAGAAACTATGGGTCTGGAAAAACTCATAGTTGTTTGGAGAAGAATCAAATAAAACATTCAAAAGGGAAAAAAAATATATTTCACTCTTCTCTCTCACATTTTCCTACGAAAAATCTCTCATACGAAAAAAAAATGAAACGGTCTCCCCCTCCCTCAACAAACGTGTCCATGCAGATTTTTCTCCTTTATAGTTTCTAATATCTGTTTTTTGTCTTTTGAAGCTTCTAATATTAATTTTTAAATATTGGGAAGATGCGTATTAATGTGAGAGATTGCAAAGTAAATATATCTTCGTTACTTGTAAATAAAACAGTAAAAATTATATAGAGGAAGAAGGGCCTCATTTTTGAGACATGTCTACGGCCTCCAAATTGCTAGTGCCGGCCCTGGCTACCATGGACATCGGGACCACTAGAATATCACGTACTATAAAAGAAACTATAAGATACATTTTTTCGTGTCTTTTCTACCATTCTAAGATTGAAAAATACGATGAAGATTTATCTATCTTTTTCATAAGAATTTACATATAAGGACAATTCTTGAGTCGGTAGGGAATATTATTTTTGTTGCTTCGTACACATGTGATAATTTAGACATACAACCGGAGCTACTACTTCTACCTTGAACGGTTGTACCGAATGGCTCAATGCAACTTTTTCTTCATATAAAATAACAAAAGTATCTAATACTTCTTTAATTTATATTTTTAAGCTACCTACCTCAACATTCATATTGTCATTAAAATTGTCAAAAATATAAATACACAATCTAATTTAATCTTAGGATCAAAAATCGAAGTCAAACAATATAGAAAAGATATATCACCCCAATATTTTAGAAATTTTGTTTCCATTTTTGAAACAACATAATCAAAACCAGAAATATTTCTATATTTAAAAAATAAATGAGACATGTTAATAATTTCTGTTTATAAAGGAGAAGTTGGATAATAAACTCAGAATAAAATACATGTAACATTATAAAATAATTATAAAAATTCATAAATTGAATTAGCAATTAACCAAACATTTTTAGTTACTTGATAATCAAAACTTGGTTTAAGATGGTTTAACATTAAAATAATGTGTAATAAATTTTTTAAATTTAATTGAAGTTTTCAACATAAATAAGTAGAATTTCATCTATGTAGTACATCCTTAACAAATCTCCTAAAAGTTATACCATATTGAGCACATAAAATTTTAAAAGCTTTTTGTATCTTCAAACATTGTGAACATAATCTAACATTTTCTAAATTTGGTTGAAAAAATTAAAGGCTTTCTTTTACAATTAAATTAGTAATATGACAAATACATCTTACATGACAAAATTGTCCGGCTACTATAGGCAAAACTTGTGAACTTAAAATATTAATATAAGAAGTTCTTTTTAGGTGTCTTTTTCTCCGTCCGATGAGCAACGCCAAGGGGGATTCGAACCATACCCATCCCCACGAGAGCCCCCGGTATACCCACCGGGCTACACCCCCACGAACAATACAAGAAGCGTTATTATTAACATTATCAAAAGAAATTGAAAAGTTTTTATTGTGAATATCATATTCACGTTAAAATTGTATTATAATGCCCCCGATCAATTACAGATCCAATATGTAAAAATTCTAAAGGTCGTAGACAAATAATACATTTTTGCAACATCCATTTTGGATCTAAATAATGTGTTGTGATACAGATATAAGCGCAATTTTGTTTAATAGTCCATATATCAAAAATTATAGCAAAATAACTAACATTTAGAGAACTTTCATTTAAAACTACTAGTTGCATAATCATAATATCAATCACTCACCAAATGTATAGGGTTGTTCATCACAAATAATATATTTTGTTTACTCATTTTTGTTAAGAGCAGCAGAACAAGTAAAGCTATCTATAGAAGATCATTGAGGACCGCTACTTAGATATGTTTGCCAACATGCAGTGTGTCCTTGCCATAACAACTTTTATAGTTACTTCTTAAAGCGTTGGTGCCATCATTTTTTTTCATTTAAAAATATTTCTACATTTCTTGCACTGTGCATCTTTAGCAATTAATTTTCCATCTTTTAGGTATAAAACCGGTACACCCTCTCGTTATCAACGATATATAATTTTTATAATATTCTTATAGAACTTATTTTTTTTCCCTCTATGTCCCACATTAGTAGCTATACTTTTAGGCCTCGTTTGGTTGGCGGAATCTTCCGGTTGGGAAAGGAAAGTGATTACTTTCCTATGTTTGGACGTCCAAGGAATTGAGGAGGAAAGGAAAGTGATTCCCAATGGAAGGGAAATTAGGAGGGAAAGTGATTCCATCCATCCAAGGAAGGAATCACTTTCCTACATTGAAGTATTCACTTTCCTTTCCAAATTCTTTGGCATTGCCAAACATCGGAAAGGAAAATCAATAGGAATTAAAATTTTCCAAAGGAAAGGAAATGACAAGGAATTGATTTCCTTTCCCTTCCATTCCGCGAACCAAACGAGGCCTTATTTTCTTCATCTTCTTTTATTTATAAAAATTATTTTGTATAAGGGTATCAAGTTTAGCACCTAATTAGACTTTAGTTACTGATTTATCCATTTTAGACTTTAGGTATTCGAATTTTTTTAGTGGCACATTTTAGTGACGAAATTAGACTTTCAGTGACGAATTGAGTATTTTAATGACGGATTTTCGTCACTAAATTGTGTCACTAAAAAATTTGAGTATCCAAAGTCTAAATTGGACAAACCTGGTACCCAAAGTCTAGATCTTAAACCTAGTACTATTATACAAAATAATCCACATTAGTAAGGGTAGCTGACCTCAAGTGGACATGCATGTGCTTGTCGACGTTCCTGGCTCCTTCCACTGTGCCTCCACAAGCGCCTCCAGGCCAAGCTCAGTCGTCGCCTCCACAATAGTGTAGCTTATTAGAAACGATTTTGCAGTCTTTTACTTTATTTTCAAACGCTACACTAAAATTGAATGAAGCTTTTTAGACAGTCCTAATAAATTCTTCTTTTTTACTATTTATTTTTATTTTAATATGTGGAAGCATTCGTAATTTAAGATTGAGACGATGGTCTTTGATTTTATAGCTTCAAAGATTATGAAATACTATATTTGTACAATTCGTCAGTTCGTTTTTTTTTTTTTGAAATATTCAACACAACTTACGAGACTCTATATAAACTACATTGCATGTTATTTGGGTCCACTTTATGTAATTTTCACATGCACTCAACATCCGTCAAGGTCTTATTCTCTAAGTCTCGTGCCATTACAAATATCGGACCTGGTCTGTTTGGTAATTGGTATAATAGTTTCTGCCGGTTAAGTGGATCAATTGGAAGAAAAATGATAATATTTTAATATTATATAATATTAGTTTGGTTATTGGTCAAACTTTTGTTTATGTTTTTGTAATAGAGTGGTTTTGGATATGGACAACAATTGGGAAATGGGCTATGGACTATGGGGTAGTAGTATAACTTTGAGGCTTGCAAATCGTTCAAAATGAACCGTCTAAGTATATCTTTACGTAATTAAGAATATTTTTCCTAAAATCCTTCTATTACCAACGTATGCATATCTCTTAGCTAATTTTTTTTTCCTAAAATCTTTCTAACTAACTAACTGAACATATATCTAAAATCTATCTATACAAATCCAAATTAAAATATATTAAATATTCATATTATATTTAAACTAACTATATGGCATTATCTAAACCAAACTTTTTTTTTTTTGGAACAGGATTCATTATAGGAATCAGGAAGATACAGAGTTCATGTCCAGTGTGACATGAGATATAATACAATAGGGAATAAACATATGAAGTTAGAAATGTTGTTCAGTAAAGCGTAAGAAGCTAATGAATGAGCACAGTGGTTAGCATTTCTATGGGTGTAGGAAAATGAAATATTTGAAGCAGGCTTTGAAGCAGCTCTTGCGTCTTCAATGATGTATCTAACTCGCCAAAGGGGAGTTGTCTCCGTTGTGATAATAGAATCAATCAAAGGCTTGCAGTCCCCTTCAATGTTGATGTCACGAAGATGGTCTTTATTGTAGATTTTCAAAGCCAAACGGATACCCAAAGCTTCGGCTTCTAATGGGGAGCCTCCCTCCTCAGTCTTTGATAGAGCCAATTCAAAGTTTCCTCTAGTATCACGAAGAACAACAGCAGCAGACATTCTCCCGTCCAAATAAGCTTCGTCTAAGTTGATTTTTCGAGTGTTTGCACACGGTGGAATCCAGGTATCGTTAATGATACAGTATGTGGGTGACGAAGTACCAAAGCATACTGTAACAAATTATCTAAACCAAACTTCTAAAATTATATCTATAACAAATCTTTAAAAATTATATTTCAACTATGTTAATATAATTTAATTTTTATCTAATTTTTTTTAATAATATGAGATTTTCTTCTTCTTCTTAATATATACATCACACCGTGAACACGACTAGTTGGTTGTAATTGCTGCAGATTCAGTATTATTAATAAATAAATTTTGGTTTGATAATAGTCCGTGACACATGGAGAGAGTGACTATCAGAATTTACTTTTGTGACAGATGCATTGTATGAGTGTCCCTATCCCACAGTATTAAATTTGAGACCTTTATTTCTTGACTTGAAATTGTTCTGATTGGCCAAGTTCTCAGGGCCTAGGAATAGCCTCCTCATTGCTGGCTTCTTCTCCTCCTCCTCCTTGCGTATAGAAGAAATGTTGTAGCTTGTTGATATTTGATATCAACTTCTTGCAGCTATTCATATTGTTTTTCCCCTATTCATATTGTTTTTCCCCCTCTACATTTCATACTGGTGACAGCTTTACTGACGACCAAACTATGTAGTTGTTGTTGTGAGAGTTACAGAAGGAAAATTTTACTGGCTGAGATTTATTGACACATTGTGTGGCCTTGAGAGCTGAGAACTACTACCATGAGAGAAAGTGTCCACTAAATTAAATAAGCGAGTTTAGCGACTTACTTAGCATTCCATCAAATTAGGGTCGCAAATAGCTTGTAACGAATGCTAAAAAGTAGAGTTAGCAATGTATTGGCGACGTTGCCGGTCATCGCTCAATCATTGCGAGTTAGTGTGGGTGTTTCTGCCACGAGTCTAGCGGCAAGTTAGCAGCTAACTAGCAACACAATAGTGATCTAAAGTTTTAGTCACCGACTGTTGCTGACTTGTCGTAATAACTCACGTACCATCTCAACACAGTTTTTTGTCGCTATGCGTCACTAAATTTGTCGTTGATATGTGGCAATCAATATCAACATTAAACTTAATGAAGTTGCTAGTTGTTGCCGATGACGTCGCTAAATGGAGTCGTTAGACGATTCTATTCTATTCCTGCAAAAAATTTAATTTACCCATCAAATTCGATCGGCCATCACCACCCCCACCCCTCCCCAACCCCCTATTTGTCGCCCCTCAAGACTGTTATGTTGGAATTTCTTCAATATTCTTTGTTTTAAAACTGCAACAAAATAAAAATAAGTAGATGTTACCGGACTCCGGGGAAGTCGTGCACGCAGCACTGCCCTAAGAGTTAATTCATGGTCTATGTGCAGACTTTATCCGAACGCTCTTAGTGGTAAAATTTTTGCTCCACTGGAATCTCCTTACCGCACACGACGTAGAGAGATTGACCCACGACTTAGCTCTGCCCAGAGCAACAACGAAGAACAGAAGAGTTTCGGGAAGAGGAAGTTTTGAGAGAGTTTTCACATAGGATATTCAGTTCTGTGTAAAAAGAAGGTATGAAATGGGCCTCAATATATAGGCTGATTTTCCAACATATGAGAATAAAGGCCAATTAATCCAGCCTATTAAATTCCGAATGATTACAAAAGAATTCAAATGTGCAACATGTAGTTCATTGAACCTGGACAGAAATTTGAGTATCAAACGTTACAAAATTAAATGAAAAGTAACGGTCAAAAAATTAAATGATGAGGAACAAAAAGATTTTTAGGGTCTCAGCCCAAACCCGAAGAGAAAATCGAATCAGCATTTGGCGCCCGCAGATGTGGGCACGTACCCGCACCCGTTACGCGCGCCGAACCAAGCCGGGCCGGGCCGGACGACGGCGGCGGCACGCGCGTGTGGCCCATGGGCTCCCACACAATATTTCAATAAAGGAAGAGCAAACAAAGTATTATATGGACACTCCAATCATGCTCCCTAGCCGATGCGGGACTAAAGAACTTGAGCTTTTGAATCAAACAACATACAGCTAACAATCCCCCCCTAAAAGGTCAAGTTCCAAAGAAATATAGGGAAAGAAAGTAAAAGAAGAATAAGAGAATTTCTGTGCAGTTATATACTATGCATAAATGAGATGGACTACAACCTTGAATCTCACGTAGTGACTATTGTCTTTTTCTGAAGAAGAGCTTGATGGACTACACTTTGAATCAGTATTCTTGAACCAGATTCAGACAATAGCACACATAGTACGCTAGAGGTACTTGGGTCTATCATTTAGCGCATTTGGTTGGCCATGTGCACTTTTATATATTCAGGAGAGTTGTCTAGGATCGCCCTGTCCTATTGTCGCGGCCTTCACGACCTCTCATATAGGTAAGTCCTCAAGGGTTGGTGATAGGAATCAACCCTGCATATCATGCTTGGACTTATTAAGAGTTTAAACTCACCATATCCATATCACACAAGGAACATTATCATCATAGGGATGGGGTAATATACACATGTATAGCTCTTTGGCTTTTATTTTAAGAGGATTTAATCTCAGGGTCAGTGTTCCATAATAGTCACCTAGTCTAGCTTATTTCTACCTATTGAGCTGGCTTCTTAGGATCTTCAGTCAGACTCGATTGGGTTGCCACTGCTGGTGACTAAACTATGGGCTTAACCCCATCCCCATCGATGATTCTAGGATCAATGTCCTAGACAGACCCTTCGTCAAGTGGTCTGCAAGGTTCTTTTCTGACTTTATATAGTCAAGAATCACATATTTGCCTAATAGGCTCTTTATTAACTTGAAGCACAGCTGCAGGTGCCTGTTCGTCTTAACATTCATAGAATCATGCTTTAGTAGTTCTATAATAGATTTATTATCATGGTTTATAGAAATTATAGGAACAGGATGAACAAAAACATGATCCCCAGGAGATCACAGCTCCTGCTAGGATAAAAACATATCTAGTAGTAGATTTCACATCATGTGAATCAGTTACCCAATTTGCATCTGAGTAACCTTCTATGATATCATGGTGTCTAGTATAATAAAATTTATAATCAAGAGTACCCTTACGATATCTAAATACTATGTCTAATGCTGTCTAATGTAACTAATTTGGGTTACTAGTATATCTACTTAGTCTCCCAATAACAAATACAATGTTAGGTCTGGTCCTATTTGTTATGTACATAAGGGACCCTATCATCTATGAATATTAATGTTTTTCTATAGGGGATCATTCATTCTTCTTGAGAACAAAATTACTGTCATAAGGAGTAAGGACAGATTTTTTGTCAAAGTACTCAAACATTCTTAGCATTTTCTCAATTGAATGTGCTAAGGATAGAGTATAGCCCTCTTTGCATTTGCACACTTACATTCTTAGGATTAGGTTTGCTTCACCTAGGTCTTTCATATCAAATTGGTTAGATAAATAATTTTTAGTGTTATTTATCAATTCCAATGAAGATCCTAGAATAAGGATATCATCAACATACAAGCATAAGATGACACAACTTTCATGTATATTTTTAGAATACAAATATTTGTCATATTTATTTGGCACAAAACCAAATTCTAAAATGACTTTGTCAAATTTGTTGTGCCATTGCTTGAGAGCTTGTTTTAGGCCATAAAGAGATTTTACTAATCTACAAACCTTCTTTTCTTGACCTTTAGTAATAAAACCTTCAGGTAGCTCCATATATATCTCTTTCTCTAAATCTCCATTTAGAAATGTTGTATTTACATCCATTTGATGGATCAGCATATCATGAATGAAAGCTAAGGCTAGAATGGTTATAATAGAAGAAATCCTAGCTACAGGAGAGTATGTATCAAAATAATCTAATCCTTTTTTTCTGGGTAAAACCTTTGGCTATTAGTCTAGCTTTGTATTTCTCTATAGTACCATCAGCTCTAAGTTTCTTTTTGAAGATCCACTTACAACCTATGGGTTTACTACCTAAAGGTAGGTATGCTAGAAACCAAGTACTATTCTCCATAATTGAGTTGTACTCATTGTTAATAGCTTCTTTCCAGAAAGGGACATCAGAAGAGGATATGGATTCTTTATAAGTTGAGGGATCACCCTCTATCAAAAATATGAAGAATCATTCTCCTAAATTTTTTTCAATCCTTTCTCTTTTACTTCTTCTAGGTTCTATGACTTGTTCAAGTTGTGAACTTGATATATGAACATGAGAACTAGTAGATGGAGTAAGAGAAGGGTTGGAGGAAGATGAAGAAGTTCCATCTTTAAAGGAAAAAAATACTTAAAGTAAATTGTATCTCTAGCTTCTATAATTGTGTTATTCGAGATTTTATTTACTTCAGAATTGGTTACAAGTAATCTATTGCCATTGCTATCTAAGGCATATCATATGAACACAGCATCTACAGTCTTAGGTCCAATCTTTCTCTTTTTGTGTTCAGGAATTCCTACCTTAGCTAGACATTCCCAAACTTTAGGTAATTAATCCTAGGGGTTCGATCTTTCCATAACTCATATGGTGTCTTATCATTAGTCTTACTGGATATCCTATTAAGGATATAACATGATGACAAAAGGGCTTCTCCCCAAAGAAGGGGCACATAAGCTGAGAAGCATGGCATTGGCCATATATAACAGAGTGAGATTCTTTCTTTCAGCAACTCCATTGGACTATGGTGAATAAGGAGCAGTGACCTCATGAATTATTCCATGTTCTTCACAGAAGTTAGACATTTCGTTTGAGGTATATTCTTCACCACGATCTGATCTAAGAATCTTAATCTTTTTATCTAACTGGTTCTCAACTTCAGACTTATAGACCTTAAATCTGTCTAAAACTTCATATTTGGTCTTAAGAAGGTAGGTGTAACAATACTTTGAATGATCATCTATAAAAGGTATTTCCTACCGCCTCGGGTTAAAACCCTATTGGAAACATAAACATCACTATGAATAAGATCTAGGAGTTTGGAATCCCTACAGACAGATATGAAAGGTAGTCTAGTATGTTTGGCTTGAGCACAAATCTCACATTTGTGTTTATCATCTATAAGAGTCTTAGGTATAAGATTTAAGTTCATCATTCTTCTAATAGATCCAAAATTCACATGACCTAGTCTGCCATACCAAACATTTGAGGATTCAACATTTGCAACAAAAGAACGATTTGAAATTTTATTCATAGTACTTAAAATAAAAAGTCCATACTTTACAAATGCTTTTCCTACAAAAGTTCATTCTTAGAAAAAATTACTTTATTGGCCTCTATTATAATTTTGTATCCTGAGGCTACAAAAAGGGATCCACTAACTAGGTTTCTCCTAACCGACGGCACATGAAGCACGTCATAGAAAGGTAGAATTTTTCCTGATGTCATCTTCAGATCTATTCTTCCTCTTCCTACGATTTGTGCCGTTAACCCATATCCTAGAGTCACATCTCCTCCACCTGATTTTTGATAGTTTGAAAAACAGGAGCGATCAAATGAAACGTGAACATTAGCTCCGGAATCCAACCACCAATCATCAGAATGGTAAGAAATGTAACGATCAACTCTGCCCTAGCAGAATGCCGACAAACGACACAAGTGCAACGACTCGAACCCCGTCTTGCTCGGCAAAATGACTCGCTTAAGGCAAAGGCAATGGACTTGGCCCTTCAGAAGAATCCAGACTTAGACGTTCAATGGCGCGTTCGGAGTCTCTCTTGGCCGATGCATTCATCGCTAAGGTGGGTGGCTCTGATGAACCTGTCTTTGCTTAGCCTAGACACATAATAATACGGGCAATATTGTTAGATTGCTAGGCGATAACTCCCTGTATGCTAATAAAATGACTCAACGAACCTAGGTAAGAGAATAATTTCATCTTGTATGCTTGTGTAGAGCATGGTGTTACTTGAACCTCGCACCACAAGTCCACGCTCGTGCCAAGGCACAGCTTGCTCTTGAGTAGAATTGTCTATGCGTTAACTTATGAACAAAATACTTCTCACTTAGATCGTACTATAATTTAAAGCACAAAATAATGAATGGTTCACTAAAATGAGGCAGGAAGACTATCAACATAGTCGTTCCAAGCAGAGTATAGAAATATCAAAAGGCTTCGGCATAGTTGGGTCGCCAAGGCGATTTCCGTACAGAGAGCCGCATAATTAATGAATGAACGAATGAACAAATAAGTGAATGAATGAATCAACGAATACATGAATAAATAAATGAATGAACGAATGAACAAGTGAAAGAAAGAAAAGATAAGAATTAATGAAAGAAAGAAAGATAAGAAGAGAACAATGATAAGCGACAGGTATGATAGGGACGTGCAACGGGACTCGCCACCCGGGCTACACAGATGCCGCTGCCAACCTAGTCGGTAATCGACTATGGCTCAATACAGCCTATGCTCAAAGACAGTCCGTTATGTTAAAAATGGTAAGATAATACAAAATGGTCGTAGACAACTCAGTGCACGAGGGAAAGAAATGAATAGGGATTCCAAGGCAACGATCAACGACATCGTGGTCGGCCTAAACGGAATCATGGCTTACGGGCGGCTTGGGTGCGGGCTCGACTACCCAAGAGACGTAAGTCGGGTATTGTGTGGCCTATCAGGGTGTACCAGCCATCACCGGCTGATAGGAAACTACGATACCAAGATGGATAGTCCAAAATGGCTTATGGTGCCAGCAATCAGTGCATATAGATTAAGTTGGCTCGATTGTGGCAAATTCGCGTGCGAGACCTTGCATTGAAACAAGTAATCTATGAGATCTGAACAACTGAGTAACTAAATAAAACATGTCCAAACAAGCTTGAGAACATAACATCTTGACAAAATATGAGTACCTGAACGAAATTGTTTGCAAAAACATAAGTTGATCTTTATTTCAACAAACTTTGTAAAAAGATTACAAGAATTCTGGAAAAGTACAACTATAGGAATCCGATCTAGATGACGATCGTTTTATCCCTTGGACGATGTGAACTTTGAAGACGATAGCCTCGAAAGTTGAAGACGATAGCCTCTGAAGAATGCAGCAACACTTGGGCACTTGGGCAAGAACTCCTGAACTCTCTGATTTTTCTGAACTTTTTATGTCTGATCCCGTGTGTGTATGATCCCCTCTAGGAAGGACTTGAAACTCTATTTATAGAGTTCTGGAAATAACTACTTTTTAGTTATTCTGGACTGCGTAAGATGGATTGTGCTGCATTGGACCGCGCAGACATCAGACTGCGCTGGCAGTTGTTTGATCGTGGGCCAACAGTATTGGACACATGGCATTATTTGATTGAAATGCACATGATCGTGTACAGACGATTACCACGTAACGAGTCATTGATGGCATGAAGGCCACATGTACTTTTTCAGTTGTATTGATGGAGTGCACCACCTGAATTGTGCTGGCTTCGGATTGCGCTAGGATAGACCGCGCTGGGCTAGATTGTACTGCAGGCAGATTATGCTACATGTACAGCTGTCCTCGAGCGCTGTGCTGCATGATAAATGAACAGTTTTCTCGTTCTCCGTGCTGTCAGTTGTCAGAAGATCTGATTCTCTGTCAGGTAATGATGACGAGGCCACGTCAGCTTGCACACTTGGATGAGTGCACAGTTCAGCCTGCACAATCGAATTGTTGCGTAATCTGTCTTCTGCGCAGTTCACTTGAAGGATGTATAATTTGATTTTCATGACTTTGTTGATGAGCGCAACTTGATTTTTAGGACCTACAAGACCCCCTTCAAAGTTTTTGAAGTTTGAAGATAGTCAAAGCTTCGAAATACTTTGAATTTTGATTTTTTAAATCAAGTTGCGCATATGATGACCTGTCTGCGCAATCGGAGGAATTAGCCCCTATTTATTTGACGCAATCTGAGGAGTTTATTTATTTTCGAAAACTATAAATAGTTTTCTTTCTCTTCTCTGTCATTCTTTACTTGCTTCTAATCATCTGAAAGAAAGAATTTCCCGAGCTCTCCCGACTCTCCTTCTTCTTCTTCATCAACCTTAATGGCTCCAAAGCGCTCCGCCGCTGAGAAAGGCAAGGCCCCCGCCGAGTCTTCGGCTCGTGCTGCGTCGCGCCCTTCTCGACATGAAGTTGCACATCCAGCACTGCAAGGTAGACATCCAATCAAAAACCCTTTTTAGGGTTCTTCGTCATTGCTGCACCTTCAAACCGATCTCTTTTTAGAGATTTGGTTACATTGCGCCGCCCTGTTTAGGGTTTCGGTTGCACAAACCCAATAGTTTTCATTTTTATGAAGACTATTTTCTTGCGCAATCGGTTAGAACGCGCTGGCAAAAGTCAGCACAGTCTGCTGATTTGCGCAAGGCTGTCCAGCGCAAACTGATGCTTTGCGCAAGTTATTCAGCACAATCTGATAGCTTGCGCAAGTGGATGAGTTGGCGCCACTGGATAGTTTGCGCATAGAAGCTAGTGTTGCGCAATCTGATGCTTGCGCAATCTGATGCTTGCGCAATCTGATGCTTGCGTAATTTGCTGACAGAATCTTTGATTTCACTTGTATTGAATTCTGTTTTTTCTGTTTGATGCAGTTAACATCAGAGAGGACCCAGAGTATGAAATATTTACAGGGTCCCTTGCTGAACCGGAATTTAAAGAAGATTTGTCTCATGTGCTTTTTCTACAATATGCTCTGCCATCCTCCCGCCAAGCCATCTTGGTAGCTCAGGACAATGAGACATTATTAAGTCTGATGAATGGACAGCCCTTGCAGTCTGCTGACGCCATTACCCACAAGAAACCCATGTTCTTGTTTGGCGAAGCCATCGACAAGAGTTTTCAGCCAAGACCCCGTGTTGAGCAAAGACTCTTTCAAAGAAAGGAGAAACTAGTCCTATTACCGGACATTGCTAGATGCCTCCCTCTAGCCCGATATGCCCATGCAAGCCATCCCAGGAGGATGGATTGGGATATTACTCCCCTCCAGCATGCAAGGACAGAAAAGATTTGTGTCAAGAAAGGACCAAACAACAGAGACATGTTCTATAGCTCTTCTGAGCGACATAGCACTTTACTCAGAGGGTTGAAGCCAGGCTGTATCCCTCCAGAGAACTCTTCTTTGTTACTGCCGGTGAGGACACCAATCTTTGCTAATGAGTATACAAAGGCTGAGGGCAGATACCCGGATTAGGACATCCGACTGACCGGTCTGGTGAACCCGGAGAACAGGAGGTGGAACTGCATAGCCAACTGGATATTGGCTCAGTTTGAAGACAAACTTAAAGAGAACGAGCTTTATCATGCGGTATATGCTACCGTGTATGGCTTCCATCCAAACCCTCATCTGTTTCTGGCCTTGGCAGAGAGGTATAATTATAGGACAGGGACATTCATGACGTCCTGCGGGGAGATTGGATTAGCCCTCCATGAGATAAAGTACATCTCGTGCCTACCAACGGAAGACTTCCCTTATAAGGAGTATGTTCCCACAAACGACGAGTTAGATAGACTACGTCTGGAAAACACAGAGATGGTGGCAGTCCTCGATGAACTATTGTGCCATTACAACATATGCTCCCTGTACTATAAGTGCGACTCTTCCGGCACCTGTTATTCATCGAAGTGGTTGCCGTATCTTTTCCTTAATCATATCATTGAGAAAAAGACTAAGGATCATGACACATGCAACCCGACTTTCTTCCAATCCCTCAGTCACAGTGAAGTAATAAGACTGATGGAAGAGAATAAGAAAATGGATATCAGAGTTAATGATGAACACCAATACTCTCCGCTCAAGACCGGAGATTTTGTTGAAAGCTTTATAAGAATAGGCTACAGGTCCATGTCAAGAGAAGCCCAACTGGCAGGATTTCTGACATACTGGCTCCGTCGATTCGTCGTACCCGGAGCAAGCACCGTGGACCGCTTCTACCGTGGCGTACTTTTTGTTGCTGTCCGGTTAGTCTTCGGCTACCGGATGGATTTTCTATCAGCGATGACCTGTAGAATAAATGTAGGTCTTCATCTGTATGTTGACTCTATGATCAAATGGAAGGGTGAAAAGGGGAACTTCCCTCGACTGGAGTTGCCTTACACCTATCTATTCGGATGGTTGCTTCTGCACCATCCGTCTTTGATGAACCCCGACATGGGAGCAGTCGGTGGTAGCTTTCTTCGGAGATTCTCCCGGAGCAAGTGGGTGTACATTAGTCTGAAGGATTGCAGACGTGCCCTGAACCTTGGAAAGGGATGGAATTTTTACTGCTTTGCCCCTCTAGCTGGTTATGAATTCATGGCAACAAATCTGGTTGACCTTGGGAGGCAACCGTTAGGTCGAGCAGCTTTTGACTGGCTGAGGACGATCAGGCCGTCCCACTTGGTATATAGATTTGAAGAGGAGTGTTATCTGGAACCATATCTGCCAAGTCGCTTCGCTCGTCAATTTGGTTACGACCAGTTCTATGTAGGCAATGCTATAACTTGCCTACAAGGAAAGGGATATTTGATTGATGGTGCCAGAGCATGGGCCTACTACAATGCTCGAGACACAAGGACAGTGTTCTCGATGCCAAACAAGAATGATAATGGCCCTAGAATGTTATATACATATTCACTATTTTAAACAGCTGCAAATACTTTCGCCAAAAATTTCAATCTAGTGGATAGCTTCGCGACGGCGACGCGTTTGAAGAAAGGAGCAACTGCTATGCTAGCTCCAGCAAATGATGAGCAACATAAACCAGTGGATGATCCCTTGGAAGCCTCAATGGAAGTTAACTTCCCTGAGGAGGTTAATGAACCACTGAGAATTTCTTTGAAAGTTGTTAAGTCTCCGGCCAGGGAGAGGAAAAGAAGGATTGACGTACCTTCTTCTCCTGTAGCAAAGAAGAAACTTATCTTGGATCAATCAGAGAAAGTTACCACTAGATCACAATCTCGACAACTGGCCGAGTCGATCCAGCGAGAAGAAGCAACCATACCGACTTCTCTCCCAAAGCAGGTTGATGTGGTAAATGTTGAGAGTCCAGAAAGGCCTCTTCATAGAAAGAAGCTGGTTCTTAGAAAAAGAAAGAAGGCAATCCTGTCCTCGGTGGTGGTGAATGCTGCAGCTAGAATTACTATGTCATCTCCTACTCCTGTCTCCGAGACTAATCCAGAGCAGCGAGAGGAGACTGAGCAGAGGGAGGAAGCTGAACAGAGAGAGGAGGCTGCAGAGCCTAGAGAAGATATTGTAGAGAAGGAACATGAAGCTTTACGATCTCCTTCACCAGCGGTAGAAACTACTCAGCTTCCTGTCACACCAGGAATAATCCGCGAAAAGAAGGATCGTCTAATGATTGAGGCATTGAATGATTGCGACTTCGGTTTGCAAGATGATGTTGATCATGCCGCTGCAATTGCCAGCAAGGAAGAAAATGAAAGTGAGGAGAGTACATCATCAGAGGCTGTTGATGATACATAGAATCCTGAAGAGGATATTGAAGTCCATACATCTCCCAAAGCCGCTGATGACACCCTGGATCCTGAAAAGGATGTTGAGGTGCAAGTATCTCCAGAAAAGATTACGGATGAGGAAGTAGCCTCGGAAGAAACTCCTACTGTTGATCCCAAAGGTATTGAATGAAATTATTGATCCTCTTTTCATAGATTAATGGCTGACATCTCTATCTTTGATCCATGTAGAACTCGAATCTTCTCCAGCTCCTCCAGTATGTGCAGATATAGTACCTATAATGACGATAGCTAGCAGCAGTCATCATTTGTCAGGTGGCTCCGAGGCAGGCAGTAGCCAGGCAGTTATGTCTAAGGCTACTTCTGCTAGATTAGAATCTGTGCCAGCAGATGACCGAATCATCACTGGACCAAGTCATGGTAAGATTGCTTTTACCTTTGATCTTTTCAATAGCTACAAATGACAAACAAAATGATAAAGTTTATCTGTTTTTGCAGAGAAACAACCGGGAGGAGCAACCAGCTCTACTTTAGCTCCCTTATTTAAAGAGCCCCCCGTCCAAGTAGCTGAACGTCCTGCTACTTCATCATCAACGGGAGTAGCTTCTACTCCTGGTGCTCTGGCTACCAATCAATTTGTCATTAACTCCTTCACCAACTTCTTCTTTGATTCGTTGGGACCTTTAATAAATTGGGTGATGGAAAAGGAAGAGGCTGATTTCTCCACAGTTAGAGGTCCAACCTCTTTCTTGGTTAATGCCATCCGCAATCAAGGCGACGAGGCTCAGGCTACTTTTTTTGATCATATATTAGATGAGCTGGAGACCTCAGTTAAGAGCTACAAAGAGCTAAATAAGGGGGAGGTAGAGCCTTTGGTGCAAGCTGAATTTGAACGGATGTCTCAAGAGGCCGCGGTTGAGAAAGTTAATTTCCAAGTTCTCTTGGATACTTTCACTGCCAAGTCCGCTGAGTACAACTCCAAGATGGAAACAGTGGCATCTGTTGCTGAAGAGAAAGAAAGGAGAGTTACTGAAATACAAGCAGAAATTGCCCGTCTTCGGAAAGAGCTGGAAGATGAGGCTACTCAACACCAGGCTGCAATTTAACAACTTGGTGTTCTGACTCAAGAAAGAGATGAATATGCTGCAGCTCATCAAGCTGAAGTCACTCGCAGACTAATAACGCTGCCAACCTTCGATGATAAATCTGGGATGGAAGAAGCTAGGAAGCGAGTGATAGAATCTCGTGAGGAGCGACTGCAAATTTTGAAGCAGCAGATGACCAACTTGATGACACCGCCGGCTAAATAGAAAGATCTTTTGTATCTTCTTGTTTTTTATGATACGTATCTTTGTAATGTCTTTCATCTTTGATCAATAAAAAGACATTTTTTGTGGCTCTATTATTTATTGCATATCTTATTCAGATAAAAATAATAGCGATAGAAAATATATGCAGAGGTACAGGATATGATATATTTCTTGATTTTTAGAAAAATAATTATATTCGTTATATCTGCTCAGAGGTAATGTGGACATGGCATAATATAATTTGTTGAATACCATTATTTCAGTAGACAACTTAATCAAGGATGACAAGTTGCTGATGTGGATGGATAGATAAATGAACAAAAATGAATCGTCAAAATGTGTGAACGAAATGAATCGTCGGAATGAACGGGTAAACCGTCAAATGAATTGAATGAACGGGTGAACCGTCTGATTGATGTTATGAACGGGTGAACCGTCTGATGGATGGAATGAACGGGTGAACCGTCGAATGAATGTAATGAATGGGCGAACCGTCAGATGATTGAATGAACGGGCGAACCATCGAATGATTTGAATGAACGGGTGAACCGTCTTATGAATGTGGCACTTCATAGTCTTACGCCTCTCTGTCTATAAATAGAACAGAATTTAGATGGAATGATCAACATAAAGATATCGTCTGAAGATGCATCCAAGAAAGTTGAGATTGCCCCGAAGGTTGAAGAACTCCCACAAGAACGCTCAGCCGAACCCAACCAGCCAAAGCAGATAGAAGCGGGCGAAGGTTCGTCTGCACTCAAGCCACCAAGGGACATCCTGGACTTTCTGCTTGAACCCGGGACGACGAAAGAAGAAGAGGCTATGAGGATAGCTGCTTGCAAGTTCTTGGTAGGTTCGAACAAGGTTTTTCTTAGCTCTTTTGTCGACTATGTCTTCGATAAGGACGGTAGTGGCCCGCATCCCAATGTTGAGAAGGATGATAGTGACCTTCCTTGATATTATGTACTATCATTCATGATGAAATAAAATTGAATTTTATTTATGAACTTGTCTTATGATTACAAGCAATGTCTTTTACATTTATACATAATATTTCTTGAGGAATTTGCCATTGATAGGCATCATTGCAACTCGACCGTCTAGTTCTGTGAGTTGATAGGCTCCATTTGAAAAGACTTTGCTCCCAATGTAAGGCCCTTCCCACTTTGTGTCGAATTTGCCTTTGCTCATGTGAGTCATAGTCATAGGACGTCTGACCGTTAGAACGAGCTCTCCTTTCTGAAAGGCTCTGACTTTAACTTTACGGTTGAAAGTCTTCGAGATGCGAGCTTGGTATAACTTAATATGCTGTTGAGCCATTAACCGCTTCTCGTCGAGCGCTTCTAATTCTTGAAGTCGGAGAAGGTCGTTGTTCTCTGTCGTGAGTTCATTGGCGATGGCAATCCTCAAGGACGGAATTTGGAGTTCCAGAGGTAGAACCGCTTCACAGCCGTACACCAAAGAAAAGGGTGTACAGCCTGTGGGATTGCGGACCGTAGTACGATAGGCCCAAAGACATTCGCCAAGCTTCTCGCTCCAGTTCCGTTTGTTAGTAGATACAAACTTCTTGAGGAGCTTGATAATAGTTTTGTTGAAGGCTTCGGCTAAGCCATTAGCAGCAGGATTGTAGGCTGTCGAGGCGATATTGTCAATCCGATGATCGTCACAGAACCTTGTAAATTTCTGACTGATGAACTGTGGTCCGTTGTCATGTATGATCCTTCGAGGTACACGAAATCTATAGATAACATGGTGTTTGACGAAGTTGATGACGCTACTGGTCTTAACTACAGCCAAAGGTATAGCTTCAGCCCACTTGGAAAAGTAGTCGGTTATTGCTAATATAAACCGATGTCCTCTAGAAGAAGAAGGATTGATGGGACCTATGATATCCATGCCCCAAGCTTCAAAAGGCCAGAAAGTAGCAGTCGGATGAAGGAATTCCGATGGTTGATGAATGAAATCTGCATGGATCTGACAAGCTCGACATTTCTTTGTATATTCGATGGATCGGATACCATAGAGGGCCAATAGTAACCCATACGTTGGATGTGATCCTGTAGCTTAGGACCAGGTTGATGTGCTCCGCAGACGCCATCATGAGCCTCGCGTAATACTTGCTTCGCTTCATCACCGACAAGACAGCGCAGAAGAAGACCGACATAAGTCCGTCGATAGAGAGTTTTGGTGGTTTGATTGTAGTAAAACCGAAGAGATCGTCAACGAACACTCGCAGCCTCCTTGGGATCTTCAGGGAGTATGTCATGAACCACAAAGTCGATGAAAGGAGTTCTCTAATCTTCACTGATAATATTGACTTCAGTAAGATTACTGAACTCAATATTACAATTGTTTTCAACGCAAAACAATTCCCGATTAGAGATGACCACCACCTGTTGTCTTTTGATATGGATGGCTAAGACAGCTGCAAGATTGGCTAAAGCGTCTGCCTCAGTATTACAAGCTCGGCGTACATATTCGATAAAGAAGGCTTTGAATGATGTAGCCATGTTGATTGCTGCTTCAAAGTAAGGCACTAGATCTTGATGGCGAACTTCATAAATTCCTCTAACTTGATTAACAACCAGCTTGGAATCACCATAGACTTCAAGATACTCGACGTCTAATTGTTTAGCTAGCTGAAGGCCGATGAGTAGAGCATTGTATTCTGCCACGTTGTTGGAGCAAGGCTCATCTAAGGAATATGCTCTTTGAATAGCTGACCCGTCTGGAGAAACAAGGACAACTCCAACTCCTGCGACAATGGCACCATTGGGTCCAATCCTGGATGCACCATCAAAAAATAGACGCCAAGTAGGAAATTCTTCGAAAATTGTATTAGATTCCAAAGTCTCATCTGGAATTTCATCATAGAGTTTGGACGTCTCTGGAACATGATGAGCTGCTAAGAAATCTGCCAGCGCTTGACCTTTGACAGACTTTTGTGGAACATATACCATGTCATATTGGGCTAGCAGAATGGCCCACGTAGCCAGCCGAGAATTAAGTATACTAGGCTTCTTCATTAGTACCCGAAGAGGATTGACTCAGGATATAACATGAATAGTTTGGCCAATGATGTAATGCCTCGTCTTTTGAACAGCAAACATAAGAGCTAGGCATTCCTTTTCGACCGAACTATAACGGTGTTCAGCACCAATCATAGTACGACTGAGATAGTAGATGACTTGTTCATGGCCTTCTTTGTTCTTTTGGACAAGTAGAGCACCCAGTAAATGATCCATAGTACGGACATACATTAAGAATGGTATGCCAGAGATTGGTGGTACCAAGACTGGTGGGTTCATGAGATATCGTTTTATGTCATCAAATGCTCGCTAATATTGTCCAAATGAAAGATACACCCTTCTTCATTAGTTGAGTAAATGGTCTACAGCGTCCAGACAGATTCGAAATGAATCTCCTGATGTACGCAAGTCGACCTTGGAATCCTCGTAGCTCTTTTAGGTTGCGTGGAGGACACATCTCTTGAATGGCTTTGATCTTCTCGGGATCCACGTGTATACCCTTAGAGGTAATGACGAAGCCGAGAAATTTGCCACTAGAGACACCCAAGAATGACTTGGTGGGATTCATTTTGAGTTGATGTTGGCGCATGAGATTGAAGATTGTTCTCAAATCTTGGATGTGATCTTCTTTCATACGACTTTTGACAGCAATATCATCCACGTAGCAATCGACAGTTTTGCGTAGATGATCTCGAAAGATGGTACTCATAGCTCATTGGTAAGTTACACCAGCGTTCTTGAGACCAAATGGCATGACGGTATAGCAGTAAACTCCACGAGGAGTGCGGAAAGAAGTATGTTTTTCATCTTCAGGATTCATCCGAATCTGATTATATCTGGAGAATCCGTCCATGAAGGATATTCTTTCGAACCCACAGGTGTTGTCAATCATGACGTCCGTGATAAGAAGAGGAAATTCATCTTTTGGACATGCTTCATTAAGATCCCGAAAATCGATGCAGACTCGAACTTTGCCGGTTTTCTTTAGAACTGGGACGACATTGGCTACCCAATCAGGATGTTGTTTTTCTCGGATAAAGCTACAAGCGATAAGCTTTTTGACTTCATCGTCAATTGCGTCCATCATTTCTGGCTTGAAGCACCGTTGTTGCTGTTTGACCGGTTTTGCATTCGGCAGAATGTTCAATTTGTGAGTAGCAACTTTGGGATTTAGTCCTGGCATGTCTTCATAACTCCAGGCAAAGACATATATGTATTCTTGAATGAGAAGAATTAATTCTTGCTTATCTGCCTCTGGGAGGTTCTTGCTGATGAATATTAGGCGAGGTGACCCGTTTTCTCCTATATCAATTTGAACTAATTGATCTTCGGTAGGGGGTTCTCTTTGTTCGAATCGGAGTTCCCATTGGGTATCCATTCGTTGAGCCCAAGGATCTATTTCAGGACTTTCTTCAATATCCTCGTCATAGCCTTCCGGAAGTTCGGCGGAAACCATATTAGAAGATACAGTCAATCGATGAACTTGACCGATGCTGGTGTTAGAATCCCATGATCTGGAATCAAAAGAGTTAGAGCGCTCCTCACTATCAGATTCAGAGCCTGCTTGGGATAATACCGGAGGTGAAGCATATCCGAGACCTCTTTTGGTCTTGCTGTAATACATCTCTGACTTTCCTTTCGAAACAGTTGTACGGATGGGAGTTCTTCTACCTTTACCGTAATTGAGGCCATTCTTGAAGTCATAACCCATCTTTCGGATGATGTCTTTTGATTGTTGACTGTAATGTCGGAGTTGGAGATGCCCCGTGTTGTTACTTTTGCTATCATCCGTATAACTGAACTCTTATTCCGGTCTTTTACTAAAAAATGTCGGACTCTCGTCTTTCTTACGAGCAGGAACAATACGATATGAATCTTTTGGATGTTCAATTGAGACTTCTGTTTGAAGAGACTGCACAACTCCTATTGTAAATGACTGATAGCTATCTAACATATCCAAATAGCACTTAGCATGATAAATGATATCAGTATACTGGAAAGTAGATGCTTTTTCATTGATTTGTACATTTGTATTTACAGCAGGACCTTTAGCCTTAGCAGGCTTGGTCAGATTGATTACAAGAGGGAGAGAAGAAGAACGTGGAGGAGGAGGAGGATTGGCTTTGTTACGACGGAGGTCGATAACAAGCGGCTCAGAGGAGGTGAGCTCCCTTTTATCCTTGTTATGAGATAAATCTATAACAAGTGGCTCAGAAGAGATGAGCTGCTTTTTATCCTTGTTACAACGTAAGTCTATAACAAGTAGCTCAGAAGAGGTGAGCTCCCTTTTATCCTGATCATCATCAGTTGGTTGCTTCTGGACTGGCAAGTGAATAGCCAGTGGTTTGGAGGATTGAGGAAGAGAAACACGCCCTTTGACAGGAATGATGAGGGTGTCATTAGGCACTGCTTCTTGCTCTTCTTCAGTATCCAGAGACATGACAACCTTCATGAATTCATCCTTGTACATACGGGCATCGTTGCAGTATGCTTCAATGCCTTTGAAATGATAGAGATCAGCAACCTCCTTTTGCACCTCTCCATTGTCATCAACATATTTGAAACATTGATGGAGAGTCAAAGGAACAATGTTATGCTCATGCAGAAATGGTCTTCCCAATAAAGCATTATATGAACAACCATGATTGTCAATGATGTAGAAGGTAACCTTTATACGAAGATTGCCTATTTGAAGTTTTAGGCGAATCTTGCCCAGAGGTTCACTTCTTCCTTGATTGAACCCAAGGATGGTGGTGATTGTACTGGAAAGACTATACATTGGGATCTTCAATGCATCTAACATTGTCTTCGGCATGATGCTGAGAGCAGACCCTGGATCTATCAGAATACGATCGACTTTCATCGAATCGACATATCCTGTATAATATAGAGGACGGTCGTATCTGTTGTCTTCCATCAGCATGTCATCCTGTGTGAAAGTTATGTTTGGAATTAACTCCACCACACTATGACAATGAAGGCAAGAGACTGGCTCTGCTTTCGGCTTCTTCAGCAGGGCTAGACAGGTTTTTGCATGCATGAGAGCCTCACTCAGAGTTTCTCGAGTCTCTTTGGAGAGGCGCAAGAGTTCGAAGATCGATAGCCGGGCCGGTGTATTGGCTAACTGAGCCAAGATGTCGAAGTCGTAAGGCTTTTCAAGTCCAGAAGGAGATGACTTCTTCAAAGGTTTGTCGAAGCGGACTTGTTGTTTGCCTTTGTCAGCGACCGTCGGCTTGAGAGGAGTGGACTCTACAACCGGTGAGGATGCAGTAGGAATATCTTCAGTAGAAGCAGGCTGCACTGGAGCAGGCTCAGAAGAAGAGGCAGGATTTTTTTGAGCTTCAGGATAATCCTTTAGATAGGCTTTTCCTGATCTGGTGCCCAATAGGATTTCTTCATCAACTATGGGGTCAAAAGACACCATATTGCAAGTCTTTCTCTTGCCCTTGGAGCGGTCTTTCTTCTTGGAGGAAGAGGGGAATTCGAACTCTAAAGTAAGATCCGGATGAATCCATATAATCTCGCCATTGTCAAGAGACAAGGGAACAAGACCTTCACTTCTTGGAGGAGGGAGATTCTCAATCTCAAGAGTAGCTTTGGGGATAGGAATGATACCATGTTGTACCATCTGGGGCGGGAAGTCACCGAATTGAACTGAGACCATGTTTGCGGTAACAGTCTTCTCGTCTTGTTGCAGAGTGACAACACCAGCGTTGACCAGCTCTTGAATTTTGTCTTTGAGCATATAACATGCTCGAGTGGGATGCCCGATGAATCTATGATAAACACAGTACTTAGGATGATCAGTCTTACCGACTTCATCAGGCTTCTTGGGATCTGGGAGCTGGAGCTTATTGCTTTTGATCAAGCAATCAAAGATGCTTGCGGTGTCATTCTCATCAAAGGAATACTCTACTTTCGGACGAGGTTGCCTTGCTAGAGGTGCTGAAGGAGTAGAAGTGGACGTAGGTGGAGCTACGTTGACCGCCAGAGATTCTTTGTTCTTATTCGTCAAGTTGATATTCAACGTTTCTTTTCCCTTGCGGTTGTTCTGGCGATTACCACCACCTGATGTCTGGTGTTCATCCCGGTCGGGGTTAGACATTTGTACCCCCAGCTGCTTGAATTTGTCGGCGCTAACTTCAGCTGCTTTAGCGTTGACAATGAAGGATGTCCAGTCTTGGAACTGAGTAGACCCCGTCCACATACTGATAATAGGCAAAAGATTTGCCTTGCAGGTGTCTATGGTGACAGCGGCCGGAGTTCCAGGAGGCATTTTCAAAGCTTCTCGACGAAACCTTTTAATAAAACTCTCAGCAGTTTCATTGTGTCTTTGTTTAATTTTATTGAGGGCTGACATGGTCATGTCATTGATACCCTCATAGAATCGTTCTAAGAAGATTTGTTTTAAACCAGAGAAGGAGGTGATACAACCATCGGGTAAGCTTCTGTACCAATCGTATGCTATGCCAGCTAAACAGCCAACGAATACCCTGGTAAGAAGAGCGTCATTTGGTTGAAGTTGGATAATCATTACCTCGAAGTGGTTAATGAACTGACTGGGAGAGGTGCTGCCATCAAACAGCAAAATTGTTGGAATTTTATACTTTGGAGGAAATGGGACTTCCTTCCATTTAACTGGGTAGGGTTGCTTGATCCCCAACCTTTGCAAGTTGTCTTTCTCTTTGAAGGCCTCGAACTGAGTGCGCAGGAGCTTGACAGCTTCATTGGCATCTTCCACTGATGTAGAAGGAGCAGGTTGAATCACAGTGTTAGGGGGAGGAACAGCGTGATAAGCACTACCCCCAGCACCTGACTGACTGGGTGTAGGTTGGATCTGTACAGGAGGTACTTGAAGAGATGCTACCCCCAGCCCTAAATTGACAGGCACCGACGATGCTATGATCTCAGGATTTGTAGCAGGTACGATCGGTGGTACTGTATGTTAGGCCACTATGATAGAATGCATACTTGCAACCATTTCGGCCATGGTCTTCAGTTTGTCTTCTAACGCAACTATTCTTTGTTCTTGATTAGCTGAACTAGAAGCATCTGGATCTTCAGTGACAACATAAGCTGTCACTTCTCTTGGTACAGTGGAAGACACCGTCCGTTTCGAACTTTCGCTGTATGCATTGTAGTCGGAGAAAGAATCATCTCATGAGTGAGAAAGAGGAAGATGACCGGAGGGATCTTGAAGATTTCTTTGACCGATTGTGTCTCGGCTTCGGGATCGGGTATGTTGGAATACTCCATCAGAAGATTCTTGGAGTAGCTCCAAATACCGTTGACTTGGCTTACGAGGCTTACCGTGCTTAGAGCACTTCCTACCCCCAGTGTCTCGGGAAGTCATGTTGACAGAAGCATACAAAACTTCGTCTTTATCTTCTGACATAAGTTCAGAGTTTGTAAAGTTTAAACGATCAAAGACAGATCGTCTTGTTGTCTGATAACAACACTGGATGATAATCTTGTGGTTACAATGATGATCAGGTGGTTATACTGTAGGTGTTGAGATATTGTCCCGCTTTTGTCTGAGATGTTCTCGGAGGTCAGGAACAATGACAGGACGGGAAGAAGTTCGAGGGATGTGTTCTTTGACAATATTCGGAACATGGTTTCGGTTCTTCGGATGTTTTGTCCCTTGAGTGTACAGGGAAGTACTCATTTCATTGGCATAGGTGTCAGGATTTTTGACCCTGGAAGTTTGCCTCTGATGCTGATTGGTCTTCGGCATTGGCTATTTGCGTTTCACCGAAGTTGATCTATTGAGATAAGTTCTTAGATCAGCAAACTCACCCCAGGGGTTTCTGTTTGAGACACTAGCAATTTTCCCTGTTTAGATCGGGATATCTTGAGAGTTGGGAGATCTTGGAATTCTGCTACCGGAGTAGGCAGAATACCTCTCTGATTAGTACACTTCGCTTTAGCAAGGAGGGAAGAAGAACCCTTGTTGGAGAGAGTTCTTGTACTGACTGGTGCCGAAGCACGTTCAGATTGATCTTCTACGGTAAAAACCGAGGAAGACTGGGAAAAGACCAAAGGGCCTTTTCCTTTGTTTTGTGAAGAAGGGTTAGCTAAAGAGCGTTTCCCTCTGTTGTCTTCTAAGTCATGGGACGAGGAAGTTTGAGAAAAGACCAACGGGCCTTTTCCTTTGTTCTGGGGAGGAGGAGGAATAGCCAAAAGACTACCCCAGTGGATTACGCAGGAGCAACATAGTGAAGAGGAGCAGAGCTTTTCTCCTTGCTGTAAGAAGAGGAGAGATTAGCCAAAGGGCCATCTCTTTTGGACTGTGCTGGCACAGCTTGCGCACTGGTTGATTGCGCATTAAGAGTTCTGACAGATGGCTTTTTGGTTCTGGCCACAGACACTGTGGTTTGCGCATCAGGAGTTCTGGCCACAGAGTGTTTGGGATGCACTATGGTTGCTGGAGTAGTGGACTGCGCAGGCAGAGTTGCAGCCAACTGCGCCAAGGTCGGAGGAGTCTTGTACTTTGACAGGGCAGCATTGGAAGTAGTTTGTGTACTGGCAACAGCAGACTGCGCATGAACAGTTGAGGCAGATTGTGCAACAGGGGATTGTGCAACAGTCTTGGAAGCAGAGACCTTAGACTGTGCAGCAGTCTTGGTGGCAGAATCAGCAGATTGTATAACAGTCTTGGAAGCAGACTGTACAACAGCAGAGACAGCAGACTGCACAGCAGTCCTGGGGACCCATACTGGGCACACTTTGCTCGTGGCAGAAGTTGTTGCAGTGCGAGGGGTGGTCCTGGAGTTGATCATGGCTTCATAGGCCGTCTGGTTGACCTTCACAACCAGCGTCTTCTGCATCTTTTCGATAGACGCAACGTCACATTGAGTTGTCACTTCCTCGTCGGAGGAGAATGTCGTCCCCAGCAGAGTCGCCATTTTGTTTGCAAAAACAAAAGTTGATCTTTATTTCAACAAACTTTGTAAAAAGATTACAAGAATTCTGGAAAAGTACAACTATAGGAATCCGATCTAGATGACGATCGCTTTATCCCTTGGACGATGTAAACTTTGAAGACGATAGCCTCGGAAGTTGAAGGCGATAGCCTCTGAAGAATGCAGCAGCACTTGGGCACTTGGGCAAGAACTCCTGAACTCTCTGATTTTTCTGAACTTTTTATGTCTGATCCCGTGTGTGTATGATCCCCTCTAGGAAGGACTTGAAACTCTATTTATAGAGTTCTAGAAATAACTACTTTTTAGTTATTCTGGACTGTGCAAGATGGATTGCGCTGCATTGGACCGCACAGACATCAGACTGCGCTGGCAGTTACTTGATCGTGGGCCAACTGTATTGGACACATGGCATTATTTGATTGAAATGCGCATGATCGTGTACAGAAGGTTACCACGTAACGAGTCATTGATGGCATGAAGGCCACGTCTACTTTGTCAGTTGTATTGATGGAGTGCGCCATCTGAATTGCGTTGGCTTCGGATTGTGCTAGGATGGACCGCGCTGGGATGGATTGTGCTGCAGGCAGATTGCGCTGCATATACAGCTGTCCTCGAGCACTGTGCTGCACGATAAACGAACAGTTTCCTCGTTCTTCGTGCTGTCAGTTGTCAGAAGATCTGATTCTCTGTCAGGTAATGATGACGAGGCCACGTCAGCTTGCGCACTTGGATGAATGCGCAGTTCAGCCTGCGCAATCGAATTGTTACGCAATCTGTCTTCTGTGCAGTTCACTTGAAGGATATATAATTTGATTTTCATGACTTTGTTGATGAGCACAACTTGATTTTTAGGACCTACAGAAACGCAACTGAACAAAGTTTTAGTACGACACATCCTGACAACTTGAGTGAGCTTAACAACTGAACAATTGAGTAAACATGAACAGCAAAACAAAGCTTTTAGAGTATAACAGAACTTGACAACTTGAATACTTTATCCACCTGAGACAGGAACACGCCCTTGACACTCTTGAATGCTTATGCAAATTTTGTTAAGTCTTTACGTATAATATGTTGGCTAACTTTATTTACCTTGGACAAGAAAGATCGTATGGTAAGTTGCGAATGCTATTCACATGCGACACTTGATATCGATAATACGGAATAGGCTTCATATTATATGCCATAAAACTGATCCTAAGGCAAGATTAGTAAGACAATAATTGATAGATGGTGCACAAAAGTAAATTGAACGTGTTTGGTAATGATAGCGAGTTGGGCGAGCTAGCCTCCCCACCAGTGCATAATAATGTACTGATAACCACATAGATTATTTGCAGCCTTCGGGAGATCCTCGTTAGGTGCGGAGACTTCCCTCGAACGTACTAAGGCGCGGAGCTAACTCTAGAGCCTTGGAGCATTGCAAAGAAGCTGAAATACCATATATAGGACATAATGTATCAGAATATCGCCATGAATCATCCCATCTTGTAAGCCACTTGGCACACCTTTTATGTTTCAGAGAGAGAGAGAGCATGAGCGTATTGTAATCTCGGCTTGGCGCCGCTTGTAATACATCTTGAATATCAATAAATACTATTGAGTTGTTTCAATTTGTGTTCATTTATTGTCTGCTAAAAATGGGAACACTCTGTGCGACTCTGTAGCCTAGCTTAAATCGGCCGTTTCTGGTCTTGGCCTTGCATGAGAGCAACCTAGGCTCGTGCGGTATCATATCTTTGCGAGGACGATCGTTCCTCCGGAAGCGGGGTGTGACAGATTGGTATCAGAGCACGGCTTTACATCCTTGGACTTTATTTCGATTCTCTCAGTTTTCAAAGCTCGATTGTGGATAAAAGAAGTATACGCTCTCTCTCGTTGTGCCTTGAATTCCATACAATAAGTCAAATATTTTCAAAAGCTCGTGCAAGTATTTGGTTGAACGGAATCAAGATGTGAATGCTTTTGTGCCAAACTGTGTCGGACTTGAGTTGGAAGGAACCCATGCTAAAAGTTAGCAAATGTTGTGCGTATCTAAATGACCTTACGCTGACAATAGCGAACAAGTGTACGAGACCGAAGTATAGTTTGAACGAGACAGCTATGCACACAGCCTTTTGGCTAAGTTGTGTCGAGTATCGTGCACCTAGACCTTCTAGTACGAACGAGTTGCGAGTGAGATTGACTATCGCTCGAACAAGAATAAGTCAGACTTATAGTCTATATCAATAGAGACGCTATCGGGCCAACGCTAAGACGAACATGGGGAATGGTTCTTAGATTTTGAGGAACGGGCGAACGTATATTCGAACGTGTTGCTTATGAATTGAATGTTTTCGAGGATTTGTAGAATGACTTGACCCCGAGTGGTGTATGCAATAGTCTCGAAGAAGAATAAGAGTGAGTATTGACGATTAGTTGAGTGGCTCGAACCCTAAGTGGTGTATGGACATCTTGAAAAATAGTTCGAGCAAAATTAAGGATTTACGGGTAGCAACGAGTGTATCCGCAAGCGATATTATTGCGCAAAGCCTTAGAATGAGTAATACTTAGTTGTTCATGATTTCAAGGATCTCAAACGAGATATCGCTCGAACGATTTGTGAATGTGTAGTACAAATTAAGAAACAGTTGAATAGAGATTCGAAATAATGAAACAAATGGATGTCTTGGTCGAGAAAACTTGGTAAAATCGTACGGGCAATTTCGGAATAGTTGAATAGAGTGAAACTTGAGTTGAGGTAAAATACTCATAGACGGGATCGATGATGGCACGATTGGAAGATAACGTGCATGAACATTGGTTTAAAGATACGAAAAATGGCTAAGGATTTAGAATAGATGTTGCTCAATGACTTGAGTTAGCATGGAATAATGTGAATTGAGGAATTAAGTTGCACGACTCGGATTTCGTTGCAAAGGAAGATTATCAGGTTATGTACATCATCGATGGTATTGAGGCGTATCAAAGATCGATGTATGATAACTCGGGGGTACTCTGATTCGATGAATGATGATCATGTTAAAAGTTATTGTTTCGATGGATGTTAGGCTTGAGATTTTGATAGAAAGAAATGTTTGGATGAAAATGGAAGTGTCTTGATTGTTCGTCGATGACAACAATGTCAACGATCTTGTCTTGTGCGAGCGCAACTCCAGCCTCGCAAATACGTTACGTTAGACTTGGGGCGACTATTCCGCGCGAGTGTTGGCTTGGTAATTCATGTCTAACGGGAATGATCAACTCGAAGATCAGGCCGTGGCAATTTGGATTATTTCGACTTGTGGTTTGAAGCGAAGGTGAATTCAAGGATTGTTCGAACTTGTGATTGAAAATTAAGTAAACTTGAGGATTGAGTAGACCCAATCTGCGTATCGAGAATGAATGAGTCTAGACTCAATACAAGAGTTACGTTCTGATGAGGACGATTATCCTGCGGGAATTTTAGCATGGTAATTTATGTCCACCATGGATAATCAGACTTGCATGAGATTGGGATGTGATATATTGTTATGCTAGACGACCTTGTGATCAACTACATAAATTGGATAGGATGGATAGGTGAATTATATCAAACATATTTGAAGAGATAGACTATGCCAATTGCTAGTTTAGATGTGCGATATTGATATGCCTGGGATTTAGTTAAGGAGAACCTATCCTAGGATGACCTTGTTGAATGGACTCGGATCCCGTGTGAAAAATGACCTAATATGAATAGGATGAATATTGCTCGATGTTTAGAAATCCGATTAAAACAAAATTGGGTAGAGTATCCCGTACGAACGAACCATGGTTTGACCATAGGATTGGGACGAGCGTCGTGCAGCGAGTTTGCATGATGAACTATGAACTTGACTTGTAACTATGAGCTTGTGAGCTGACCTAACGGATAGGTGGACAATCTTATGCCGAGTGATTGAATCTGTGTGACTGACTTTAGAGTATCGTTCGGACAGACGATAGATCTGGGACAATAAGACTTAGAGTTAGGACGTAGAACTGGGAGTGTGCGCCAGCGACAATGATATCAGTCCCAAAACGAAGTGAATGATAGAAATCGATGATGTGCAAGAAAAGTTAGGATAAAAAATTTAAATCATTACTGGGAAGACGTACTTGATGATAGTGAAATGTTTTTGGTTTTGGATCGGACGAGAATTATTTAAACCTTGGTCGACTCCGTTAAGAAGAAATCATATTGATTTTATAGACAAGAATGCTTGAAAAACAAATTGGGTCATCTTGATGATCGAGATAGACGATAGTAAAATGAACCGGAGTTCAGTTTTAATTGAGTTAGTACAACGATCGACAATTTGAAACTATCACGAGTAGCTTGTCCGACATCGCTATCGCTAAGCTTGGTTAAAATGTATATATTTGGGGGACGTCCTGAATATATGCACGATCCAAACTCAGCGATATGATGAACTCGAATGCAGTTGCAAATGGATATGTTGAGATACGTATGGATGAACTGATGAGTGAGTTAGCCACAGCCTATGACCCTCATGTTTGACGAATTATAATACACCTCGTGTGACCATAATAGTCCCGCGATAGGACACAATAGTGACCAAGTTATAGAAACATGATGATTGAGTGAGTACCATTAACTCTCAAATGAGTGGTAAAGCCATTCAATGAAATTGACCAAACGTACATGACACGAAACTTAAAAAGATACCCGAGTATAGTTTGATGCCATCGAAGGATAAAGTCATTCGATAGGAATTGTCTAAGATATACACACAGCATGAGTTAAGGAACGATAGAACGACGTGTACTCAGGAAGTCTCGAGGACGAGACTTGTTCTGAGTGGTGTATAATGTAATGATCCACTCTGCCCTAGCAGAACACCGACAAACGGCACAAGCGCAACGACTCGAACCCCGTCTTGTTCGGCAAAATGACTTACTTAAGGCAAAGGCAATGGACTTGGCCCTTCCGAAGAATCCAGACTTGGACGTTCAAAGGCAAGCTCGGAGTCTCGCTTGGCCGATGCATTCATCGCTAAGGTGGGTGGCTCCGATTAACCTGTCTTTGCTTAGTCTAGACACATAATAATACGGATAATATTGTTAGATCGTTAGGCGATAACTCCCTGTATGCTAATAAAATGACTCAACGAACCTAGCTAAGGGAATAATCCCATCTTGTATGCTTGCATAGAACATAAAATGTTACTTGAACCTCGCACCACAAGTCCACGCTCGTGCCAAGGCACAACTTGCTCTTGAGTAGAATTGTCTATGCATTAACTTATGAACGAAATGCTTGTCACTTAGATCGTACTACAACATGAAACACAAAACAATGAATGGTTCACTAAAATGAGGCAGGAAGACTATCAATATAGTTGTTCCGAGTAGAGTATAGAAACATCGAAAGGCTTTGGCATAGTTGGGTCGCCAAGGTGGTTTCCATACAGGGAGCCGTATAATGAATGAATGAACGAATGAACGAATAAGTGAATGAATGAATCAACGAATAAATGAATGAATGAATGAACGAATGTGTAACGCCCCAGTCCTAATATACGTAGGACTAGAAAATACGTACATGCCAGCTGTATGCATACGCAGACTACTCTAATATATGGAATTTACGTATACACACATAAGTTGTAATAAGAGAGCTCTAGCTCATAACAATATATCAAGGTCACAGGCAACATCTATATCTCATCTACAATGATAAATAAGAGAAATAATAAACCAAATGTCTCAACTAAAAATAAAGAGAAATATCAGTCGGGCGGAAACAAATCCACTACCGAGCTACGAAAAGAAATAAACTAAAATGAATACGAAAATGAGTCTCAAGTACATAAGTCCATCAACCAAAAGAAAAATCAGATAGGATCTGAAGGCGAGACCTCCTCAGCTGCCAATGGATAGTCTAGTCCGGAACCGTACTCCTCGGGATACTGCTTGTTGTCTATACCTGGAGAGATCACCAGGTCCTCAGAGGGACGTAACAAGATACAGGAAGAACATGCTAATATGAACTGTCAGAATAATAACAATATGCAAAGACTCTCCTAGACACAAATATGCAAAGGAGATTCTAACCGTCTATTGTGCAATTTAGAGGACAACTTTCATGCACATGGGTGGGATTTAGGCTATAAGTACGTAACTGGCATCCAGTCATACGTATTCGATCGTAATGTCCAAAACGTCAGAGGGTATCTGCAAATATATCACTTCATAGTTCCTTTCGAAAACTATGGTTTACCTGTTTGGCTTTCCATACGCATTAGCGACTGTCCACCCCCAAGATATCCCACACTGACCAAGTCATGTCCATAACCTGTCCAGTTTTGTAACTGCTTGAGTCTCTATACCCTAGTCATAGCAGTCACGATCATCTATCTGTCACACGACTTCTTACATAGAGATGACCAGTCAATATGCAAGCCGTGCCCCTAGCAACATGTCTCAAACCGTGCAGTGTAAGTGTCATGGCCAACAAAGATATAAGGATATCCCACAATAAGAAGGTAGTCCGCTAAAACTAAGTCAACATGCATCAAATAAAATAAAGCAATGGAAAAATGACTAATAGAGTCGCTTGCACCCAAGTGTGACTTGGACGCACAGTTTATAACAAATAAAATAAAAATATGAAACAAAGTAAATAAATACTGCAAATAAATAATATAACAGTAAATATAGTAAGGTATACTTGCCTGGTGGTTGAAAGGTGTTTTGACGACGTCTAGTAGATAAAATCAACAAGTGAGAAGAAGCTACAAGAGTGAAACCTCCGTAAACTTTTCCGGATGCTGAAAAAATATCAAAATCGTTCGCGGTGTAAAAGATATCTCTAGGAAATGCCTGTCCGAAAGTTAAATTTTGGAACAGGGCAAAATCGTAATTTCGGATCAAAACGATGTCCGCCGTTGGACCCACTTTGTACCGAAATGCGTGCCAGTATCTAAGATCTCTAAAGTCGTCAAACTATATGTTTATGGATTCAGTTTGAGGAGACGAACCCAACCGTATGTCCAAAGTTGGATTCCGGCAGGCCGTGTATAATTTTGCCCGTTGGATTGGGTCGCGGGCCCGCCAAACAGGTGTTCTGATCGCCCTTCTCAGATTCGGACCAAACTTGGCACACATGACCAAAATTTTGATACGGTCCTGTTGGCCCAAGTTTCTTCTCGATTCGACGAACGTACACAAAGTTATGGTCAAGTTTGCAAAATATCGATACGGGGGTATCTTGACGGTTACGCATTGATTTCGTCGCGCACACGCAAAATATCCATATGTGCCTTTTGATGTATATAGTACATGACCATGTCGCCCGGTTTGTCGGGGCGCACGCCGTATCGAAAAGTTTTCTAAAGTTTTTAATATTTTTAAACAGTTTTTCACACAAGTTTAACAGCAAATAAAACCATGCATAGTAATTGATATGTAAATCTAAAAGCTGTATTTTAATCTCGATTATTTTGACTTTAATTGTGTTAAGTTGGTTTTCAAAATTACGCACTGGTTTGGTCAATATCGGCTTTCCAAGTTGGGGTTCCTGGCTGCTCTGAATACTATGTTTTCAAACAGTTTTTGTGTGACTTTGCCTCGATTTTTCGGGCAATCGCATAGGTTTGACAGGATTCCATCTAAAAGGGTTTGGAGAGGTTCATATAGGCTACAACCACGAATTTACGGATGCTAAAACGATCTAGTATTAATGAAGAAATCATCGTTTAAAAATGATTACCTTGCGGTCGACAAACAGGGGGTTAGCACTGTTGCACGGTCGACCTGGGGTGGCTGGCGACAATCTTGTGACGGTGCGGCACGGTCAGGCAGCGGGGTAGTTATGCCGGGGCGTGAGGGTCGTGCTGGAGTTGAAGTTGGTGTCGGGGATGAGAGATTGGAGTGCGTGAGGTTTCGAAAGTCAGAGGGGAACCCGCGGCTTATATGAGGCTTCGAGATGTAATTCCTCCAATTTTCGCTCGAATTTCTACTTTGTTTAGGTTAGGGTTGTGTCCAGGTAGGAGAGAATCTCGTTAGGAACGAATTGGATTTTATTTGAAAAGGATTTGGTGGTGATTAGAATGAGTTTTGAACTTTCGGATTTGAGAGGCTTTAGCCTCTGTGCTCGAGTATATGGCCACTCGGGTTGGGGATTTGGAAAAACTGGAACAGTGGAACAGTGCTTGGCACTGTTCCAAAAGTGAACTGTTTTTCTTTTTTTTTTCTTTTTAAAAAATATATAACAATATATCTCTATATATATACATACATGTATATCTAATATACACCTATATATACATCCTAGCATTCCAAAAATATTAAAAATAATCTAGAAAAGGATTATAATCATATATCATATACAAGAAATATCCTGCATTTATCATATAGTAAATATTTTAATTTTTAATCATAAAACTACTTTAAAAATTCCCTAACCCTAATAATATATATAATTAAATATTTCGTAAATATTTGTTAAAAGGGACTTTATATATACATTTTATGTATAAAAAATCTATTATTATTATTATACAAAAAAATAAATAAATCAATTTACAAAAATAGTAAAAATCCAATTTAAGCCAAAATAAAAATAAAAATAATCCACAAAAATTTGAGGGTTTACAGAATGAACAAGTAAAAAAAAAGAAAACATAAGAATGAATAAAAGAAAGAAAAATAAGAAGAGAAAAATGATTGGCAACAGGTATGACGGGAACGTGCAACGGGGCTCGCTACCCGCGCTGCACGGATGTCGTCACCAACCTAGTCGAAAATCAACTATGGCTCAAGACTGTCACGCCCCGATTCCGTAGAATCGATAGTCGTCCCCCGGGCGTGATGACGTGCGAACCTAAGTTGCGATCGCACAAGGCATAGTCATAAGGTTATCCGAAACACAACATCAAGTTAGAGTACGCAGAGAAATTGAATGACACATTTGGAATAGAAATAGACTTTTTCATTGATGATAATAAAACTTTACATAGACTCCTTTACAATCATTGCCGCGCGGGCTACAACATGACTCGACTTACAAAATAAACGCCGATGAGATAGGTCGTTCCATACATTACATCCCCTTTTTACAAGCAAAAGTATATAACATCTTTCCACCTGCTATCGAGGCGAGTCGAGACGCCATCTTCTTTTGGACCGGGTGTGGGTCTTCTTCAAAAGGATTCCAGAAAACAAGCCTTTACACGCGGACGAGGCTTTAAAAGGGTTCACTTCGCCTTGAGCTTTCAAGTGGCCCGCCCTTCGTAGTTCGGGATACCTGCGTGGAGAGCGAGGATCAGTACATTACACTTTGTACTGGTGCGTGGCAAGTTAAGTTCCAAGCTCTCATTTGGTTGAATGAGTTTATATGACTTAGTTCATGAATGTTTCTAACCATCCTAATGAATTTCAAGCGTGCAATGACAAGCATAATGTAATTTACTTCGAAACTTACCCCCGGCGGACCGTGCCGCGCCTTTGGGACTTACAATGTTCTTTCCTGTCAGTTGTTATCATTTTGTGTGCAAATTTGTGTTCGTGAAGGTCACTGGCATCACAAGCCATATTTGGACTATAGCTGGGTTAGACGGCGACACTTTCAGCGCGGGTAGCGAGCCCCACTGCAAGTTCTCCCGACTAACCATATCTTTTTGCTTTCGTCGAGCACAGCTATCTTTTACTTCCTCCTAGGCCGAAACGATCCCGTGTCTCGGGGTATCGCTCGAGGAAGCCGTTCCTCGTGCATGAGTTGTCCAATGACCGTGCAAAGACAATTCTTTTTAGTTATGAAGATATAGCCTACATTCTCTTTGAAACTTGTTCATTTTCATCGTGTTCGTGCCCTTGATTTCATTGTTTCATCCGCAACAAAACTATCGATTTGCCTAAGAAGGGGGTCGAGAAGAGAAGGGTCAGCCACTCACCTTGAGTTTACTTCGGCGAGAGAACTTGCTGGTTGCGCTAGACGTCGCCTACGCGATTACCTGAAATCGCACAAGCAACCGATTAGAACACTGCATTATTCAAGGAGTTCGATAGGAAATACGAGTTCGAAATGCAAGCCATGAAAACCATCGAAAACATTCACGAAAACGCATTCAGAAAACAAAGCCAAAACCATCGCAAGCGGCGTGAAAAGCAGAGCAACGGGAGGTCTCTCCCGACTCAGCCGCAGAGTCAATCCTCGAGGCGTAGCCCGCTGAATATGGGACTTGGTTCCGAAGAAGACATTCCATAACGAGGAATGGGTCTTAATTCAACCGTTCCCGTTCGATCGACTCGGCCGATCCCGACCTATCGGTCCCGACCGAATCGATAGCGACAGTGTTCCTTTCTCGCGTACCCCGTGGACAGAGTACGGGGCACGATGTAGGGACGGGGCACTACACCATAACCAACTAACAAAAAGTTTCGTCCTCGAAACTTAAAATAGAACCTACCTCTACAAGAACAATGAAGGGAACCTTTCTTTCATTTCTGACTCAAGCTCCCATGTCGACTCTTCGACCGAATGGTTTCTCCAGAGGACGCGGACTAGTGGAATAGCACGGTTGCGGAGAAGTTTATCCTTGCGCTCCAAGATTTGCACCGGCTCTTCGACATATGATAAGTCCACCTTCAGGTCCAGCTTACCCAAATCTACCACATGCCCCGGATCGTGCACGTACTTCCGCAATTGTGAGACGTAGAAGACGTCATGTACCTCTGACAATGTAGACGGTAAGGCAATTTGGTAAGCTACCGGGGCGACTCGCTTCAATATTTCGAACGGGCCAACAAATCTTGGGCTCAACTTTCCTTTCGCACCGAACCGGGATACTCTACGCATAGGCATCACCTTCAGAAATACATGGTCGCCTTCCGAGAACTCGAGGGGGCGTCGGTGCGTGTCGGTATAGCTTTTCTGCCGGCTTTGTGCTATCTTCAATCTTTCTCGTATCAATTTGACCTTTTGCACAGTCTGCTCCACCAGCTCCGGACCAAGTATCTGCCGTTCCCCGACTTCATTCCAGCAAATGGGCGATCT
Organism: Iris pallida; assembly: GCA_029216955.1. Classification (NCBI taxonomy): domain Eukaryota; kingdom Viridiplantae; phylum Streptophyta; class Magnoliopsida; order Asparagales; family Iridaceae; genus Iris; species Iris pallida. The sequence continues at coordinate 4,544,165 of JANAVB010001997.1, forward strand.
ACACTTCCGGCCGTACAAAGCTTCATACGGTGCCATTTGGATGCTGGACTGATAGCTGTTGTTGTATGCAAACTCGGCCAGCGGTAGATGGACGTCCCAACTTGACTTCAAGTCGATCGCACAGAGTCGCAACATGTCTTCGAGAATTTGGTTCACCCGCTCTGTTTGGCCGTCAGTCTGAGGATGATAAGCTGAGCTGAACTTCAACTTGGTCCCCAACGCTGAATGTAGACTACTCCAGAAACGCGCTACGAACCGTCCATCCCGATCGGAGACGATAGAAACTGGGACCCCGTGCAGCCGAACTATTTCATCAAGGTATATCTGAGCAAGGCGGTCGACGCTCCAAGTAACTTTGATGGCGATAAAGTGCGCTGACTTGGTTAGTCGATCGACGATAACCCAGACGGTGTCATTTCCCCGCGGCGTCCTCGGCAAGCCAATAACGAAGTCCATAGTGATGTTATCCCATTTCCACTCTGGAATGGCAAGGTTCTGCATCTCCCCGCCCGGTCGCTGGTGCTCGGCTTTGACTTGCTGACAGGCCATACATTTTGACACAAAGAGCGCTACGTCCCTCTTCATGCCGTGCCACCAAAAGACAACGCGGAAGTCCTTATACATCTTGGTGCTGCCAGGATGCAAGGAATATTTTGCATAGTGTGCCTCCGTCATTATCTCCTTTCTGAGTTCTACGTCGTCCGGTACGCATAGCCGTCCCTTCACGCGCAACACTCCCGACTCGTCCTCTGCAAAGTCGGACGCTTTCCTTGTCGATATCAGCTTCCGCATCTTCTCCAGGTACGGGTCGTCCTTCTGTACAGACTTGATCCTCTCCAGTAGGCTCGGTTCCACCCGCAGTTGCGCCAGTTTCACGTCTCTGAAACGAACTCGAAGCTCGATGCCCATTCCTTCCAAGTCGCACAGCAGTCGATCGTTGATGCATAATGAAGCTAAGTACTTTCGGCTCAGCACATCCGCTACCACATTTTCCTTGCCCGGCGTGTAGTCGATCGATAAGTCATAGTCTTTGATTAGTTCGAGCCATCGCCTCTGCCGCAAATTTAGTTCTTTCTGGGTGAAGAGATACTTGAGGCTTTTGTGGTCCGTATAAATCCTGCACGCCACGCCATAGAGATAGTGACGCCACAGCTTCAACGCGAACACAATTGCCGCTAGTTCTAGGTCGTGCGTGGGGTAGTTCTTCTCGTGTGGCTTCAACTGCCGGGAAGCAAAAGATATCACCTTATCCCGCTGCATGAGCACACACCCCAAGCCCTGGCCAGAAGCATCGCTGAAGATTTGAAATCCCTCCGACCCTTCAGGAAGAGCAAGTATCGGGGCCGAAACGAGCCGTTGTTTGAGCTCCTGGAAGGAAGCTTTACAGTCGTCTGACCACTTGAATGCGACTCCTTTCTGGGTGAGGCGAGTCAACGGCGATACAATCTTCGCGAAGTCCTTCACGAAGCGTCGGTAGTATCCCGCCAAGCCTAGGAAGCTCCGAATTTCGCTAACTGATGCGGGCCGTTTCCAATCAGCAACTGCCTCGACTTTCTTTGGATCGACTGCGATGCCCGTAGCGGAGATGATGTGCCCAAGGAATGAGACACTGTCCAACCAGAACTCGCACTTGCTCAGCTTCGCATACAACTGATTCTCTCGAAGGGTTTGGAGTACCGTCCGCAGATGCTCTGCATGTTGCGCTCGATCCTTCGAGTAGACGAGGATGTCGTCGATGAAGACTACTACGAACTTGTCAACGAACGGACGGAACACCCGATTCATTAGATCCATAAAGACGGCAGGGGCGTTTGTCTGGCCGAACGGCATTACCAAGAACTCGTAGTGGCCATAACGAGTGCGGAAGGCAGACTTCGGCACGTCATCTGGCTTGACTTTGAGTTGGTGATAACCCGTTCGCAGATCAATCTTCGAAAATACGGTTGCACCTTGGAGCTGGTCGAACAAGTCGTCGATGCAGGGCAGGGGGTATTTGTTTCGGACGGTGGCTTTATTCAATTTTCGATAGTCGATGCAGAGTCGCATCGATCCATCCTTCTTCTTTACGAATAGCACGGGCGCACCCCACGGCGAGACACTCGGACGAATAAACCCTCTGTCGAGCAATTCCTGAAGTTGTGCCTTCAATTCTTTCAATTCTGCAGGAGCCATTCTGTACGGAGCCTTCGAGATCGGACGGGTGTCGGGGAATGTGTCGATGGTGAACTCTATTTCTCGATCGGGCGGCATACCGGGTAGCTCGTCCGGGAACACGTCTGAGAATTCTGCCACAACGTCGGTCTGACCCGCATTTGCACCATCCTGTCGCATGTCTCGAACGGAAGCTAGATAGCCTTCGTACCCGGAATGCAGCATCCGTCGAGCCGATATTGCGGAGATCACCATGCAGGTCGGCGACGCCTCACCACATGAGTAGCAGAATTCAGGCACTCCCGGCATGCGGAATGTGACCCTCCTTTCAGCGCAGTCTATGGTTGCATTGCACGGCCCGAGCCAATCCATCCCCAGAATGATGTCAAAGTCCTTCATATCTAGAACTATCACATCCAGACCGATCTTTTGACCGCCGATACAGATAATCCCGCCGACGCAAGCTAAGTTTGTGAGAATTGGTATGCCCGAAGGCGTGCTTACGCTAAGGTCGAGATCTAATGATATTACAGGAAATTTGTGCTCGGCGGTAAAGTTCGCCGATATGAAACTATGTGAAGCACCTGAATCAAATAACACACGAGCAGGCACATTATTGAATTTTAGTATACCTGTCACTACGGTGTCTGATTCCAGTGCTTCGTCTCGAGTCATGGCATAGACGCGGCCCTGAGTGTTGGGGCGACGATCTTGGCCATATTGTAGTACAGGTTGAGTGGGCGGAGGAGGTCGAAGAACTGGGCCTCGATTTTGATGATTTGATTGTGGCAGCGCATCTTGTCGTTGCGGTCGGGAACGACAATCTTTAGCATAGTGTCCCTTTTTCCCGCAAGAGTGACAGTCGATGTTCAGGGTACGGCACTCGCTGGCATCGTGTCCGACGTAATTATATTTTGTGCAACGAGACCTAGTGCTTTGTCCTTTGTAGCCCCCGTTGTTCGGACGCTTTGCTGTATGGTTGTTGCCTCCCATATGGCTAGGACGTTTGTGATTGGAGTTGCGCACAACATCGTCAGCACTGGAAGGATGCAGGTTCTCAAGGCGGAGCGCATGATTCAGAGCCTCGCCCATGGTCTTGTACTCCGGGACCCCGACATGCGCACCGATAGAGTGTCGCAGACCCACTTCGAACCGTCGCACACGGCACTCTTCAGTCGGCAGAAACTGGCCAGCAAACTTTGACAACTTGTTGAATTCCGTGGCGTACTGTTCCACCGTCCGGCTCCCTTGCTTCAACTGCATGAATTTATTCTCCTTCGCTTGAAGAACGGCTGACGAAAGGTACTGGAGTTCGAAAGCTTTGCGGAACGTGGCCCAAGAGATCGGTGCGGTGGTGTTGTCCGGTCGGATCGCTCGCTTACGCACAGCCCACCAGTCGTGCGCGTTCAACCGTAGCTGAAGTTGTGCGCAGGCGACTTGCTTCGATTCTTCAATGCCAAGAAGCTCAAAGTGATCTTCCAGTTCTTCCAACCAGTCGATCGCCATGGAAGGACCCTCGGTGCCGCTGAAGGAAGTGCGGCACGCCTTCTTGAATTCTGACACTTCAAAGTTGTACTTTTTCGGTGCCGCTGGTTGACGCTCAGGATCCTCCGTGTCGACATCAATGGGTTGGATCGCCGGCACAGTGATGGTAGGCGTAGTCGCAGAATTCCCATTGGCCGCCATTGTCTGGACTATCTGCTGCAGGATATCTAGCTACTTTTGCTGAAGCTTGGCATGTGCATCAAAACGAGCTTCGAAGCGAGCTTCGAACTGGGCCTGTCGTTCCTCTACTTGCTGATACCGGTTCTCGGACTGGTTTCGCTGTGCCTCCATCATGCGCAGCATTCTTTCGATTGTATCGTTAGAAGGTCCAGCCTGCGGACGATGCGAACTACTAGAGCCGTTCGAGGCGCTCTGTTCTTGTTCGGCCGTAGGTTCCGTCACTTCTGCGATACGAAGGCAAACGCATCAGTCACAAAATATTATGGACTCATTGTATGAAACAACTTATCTCATCGATGCGAGGTCAAAGGTTTGGAACTCTAGACGCAAGGCCAAAGGATGTAAAGCCGTGCTCTGATACCATTATGTCACGCCCCGATTCTGTAGAATCGATAGTCGTCCCCCGGGCGTGATGCCGTGCGAACCTAAGTTGCGATCGCACAAGGCATAGTCATAAGGTTATCCGAAACACAACATCAAGTTAGAGTACGCAGAGAAATTGAATGACACATTTGGAATAGAAATAGACTTTTTTATTGATGATAATAAAACTTTACATAGACTCCTTTACAATCATTGCCGCGCGGGCTACAACATGACTCGACTTACAAAATGAACGCCGATGAGATAGGTCGTTCCATACATTACATCCCCTTTTTACAAGCAAAAGTATATAACATCTTTCTACCTGCTATCGAGGCGAGTCAAGCCGCCATCTTCTTTTGGACCGGGTGTGGGTCTTCTTCAAAAGGATTCCAGAAAACAAGCCTTTACACGCGGACGAGGCTTCAAAAGGGTTCACTTCGCCTTGAGCTTTCAAGTGGCCCGCCCTTCGTAGTTTGGGATACCTGCGTGGAGAGCGAGGATCAGTACATTACACTTTGTACTGGTGCGTGGCAAGTTAAGTTCCAAGCTCTCATTTGGTTGAATGAGTTTATATGACTTAGTTCATGAATGTTTCTAACCATCCTAATGAATTTCAAGCGTACAATGACAAGCATAATGTAATTTACTTCGAAACTTACCCCCGACGGACTGTACCGCGCCTTTGGGACTTACAATGTTCTTCCCTGTCAGTTGTTATCATTTTGTGTGCAAATTTGTGTTCGTGAAGGTCACTGGCATCACAAGCCATATTTGGACTATAGCTGGGTTAGACGGCGACACTTTCAGCGCGGGTAGCGAGCCCCACTGTAAGTTCTCCCGACTAACCATATCTTTTTGCTTTCGTCGAGCACAGCTATCTTTTACTTCCTCCTAGGCCGAAACGATCCCGTGTCTCGGGGTATCGCTCGAGGAAGCCGTTCCTCGTGCACGAGTTGTCCAATGACCGTGCAAAGACAATTCTTTTTAGTTATGAAGATATAGCCTACATTCTCTTTGAAACTTGTTCATTTTCATCGTGTTCGTGCCCTTGATTTCATTGTTTCATCCGCAACAAAACTATCGATTTGCCTAAGAAGGGGGTCGAGAAGAGAAGGGTCAACCACTCACCTTGAGTTTATTTCGGCGAGAGAACTTGCTGGTTGCGCTAGACGTCGCCTATGCGATTACCTGAAATCGCACAAGCAACTGATTAGAACACTGCATTATTCAAGGAGTTCGATAGGAAATGCGAGTTCGAAATGCAAGCCATGAAAACCATCGAAAACATTCACGAAAATGCATTCAGAAAACAAAGCCAAAACCATCGCAAGCGGCGTGAAAAGCAGAGCAACGGGAGGTCTCTTCCGACTCAGCCGCAGAGTCAATCCTCGAGGCGCAGCCCGCTGAATATGGGACTTGGTTCCGAAGAAGACATTCCATAACGAGGAATGGGTCTTACTTCAACCGTTCCCGTTCGATCGACTCGGCCGATCCCGACCTATCGGTCCCGACCGAATCGATAGCGACAGTGTTCCTTTCTCGCACACCCCGTGGACAGAGTACGGGGCACGATGTAGGGACGGGGCACTACAAAGACAGCCTATGGCTCAAAGACTGTCCGTTAAGTTAAAAAATGATAAGATAATACGAAATGGTCGCGGACAACTCGGTGCACGAGGGGAAAAATGAATAAGGATTCCAAGGCAACGATCAACGACGTCGTGGCCAGCCTAGGCAGAATCATGGCTAACGGGCGGCTTGGGTGTGGGCTCGGCCACCCAAGAGGTATAAGTCGGGTATTGCGTGGCCTATCATGGTGTACCAGCCATCACCGGCTAATAGGGAACCACGATACCAAGATGGATAGTCCAAAATAGCTTGGTGCTAGCAATCGGTGCATATAGATTAAGTTGTCTCGATTGCGGCAAATCAACGTACGAGACCTTGCATTGAAACAAGTAATCTATGAGATATGAACAACTGAGCAACTGAATGAAACATGTCCGAACAAACTTGAGAACATAACATCTTGACAAAATATGAGTACCAGAACGAAATGCAACTGAATAAAGTTTAAGTACGACACATCCTGACAATTTTAGTGAGCTAAACAACTAAGTGAAATGAACAGCGAAACAAAGCTTTTAAAGTATAACAGAACTTGACAACTTGAATATTTCATCCACCTGGGGCAGGAACACGTCCTTGACACTCTTGAATGATTATGCAAATTTCGTTAAGTCTTTACGTATAATATGTTGGCTAACTTGGTTTACCTTAGACAAGGAAGATCGTATGGTAAGTATGGCAAGTTGCGACATGTGACACTTGATATCGGTAATACGGGATATGCTTTATATTATATAACATAAAACTAATCCTAAGGCAAGATTAGTAAGACAATAAATGATAGATGGGGCACAAAAATAAATTGAACGTGTTTGGTAATGATAGCGAGTTGGGCGAGCTAGCCTCTCCACCAGTGCATAACAATATACTGATTGCCACATATATTATTTGCAGCCTGCGTGAGAACCTCATCTGGTGCGGAGACTTCCCTCGAACGTGCTTAGATGCCGAGCTAACTCTGGAGCCCTAGAGCATTGTAAAGAAGCTGAAACACCATATACATGACATAATGTATCGGAACACCGCCATGAATCATCCCATCTTGTAAGCCACTTGGCACACCTTTTATGTTTCAGAGAGAGAGAGAAAGCATGAGTGTATTGTAATCTCGGCCTGGCGTCGCTTGTAATACATCTTGAATATCAATAAAGACTATTGAGTTGTTTGAATTTGTGTTCATTTACTTTCTGCTACAAATGGGGACACTCTGTGCGACTCTATGGCCTAGCTTAAATCGGACGTTTCTAGACTTGGCCTTGTACGAGCGCAACCTAGGCTCGTGCGGCATCACGCTTTAACGAGGACGATCGCTCATCCGGGAGCGGGGCGTGACAAGAAATATTTACTACAGGTTGAGAGCTTACAGACCTGAAGGAGCTTGAAGACCCATTCAGAATCATGTCTCTGGCTTGCCTTTTCCTTTGAAGGAGGTCTTGACAGGTTCTTTCTTCCTTTGGAAACAGTTGATGGTCGTATGGTTTGTTCTACCATACACAAAACAAAATCTTCTCTGATCCTGAGTCTGACCAAAGTTTCTAGGTTTATGAGGTTGCTGGTGTTGAAGGTTTTGATGAGGATTTTGGTAGTGAGGGTTTTGGTGATTTGGTTGAAAACTTTGCTTCTTTTTTAAGGAGTTTTTCTTGGATTTGAGATGGTTGTTTGACTTGGCTTTGCCATGACTTTCTACAAGATTTATCCTAACTGTGGCATTAGACCTAGCTTCGGCCTTTAACCTATATTTTTCTTCTGTTCTAAGTCTTTTTAGAGCTTGAGGGTATGTAATAGTTCCTTGTAGATGGAGGAGATCCTTTGCCACATTAGACCAAGAAGGAAGGAGTTTGTCTATCAAGCATCCTATTTTATGCTTAGTAGAAAAGAATGTACCTTTGGATTGAACATGCCTAAGGTGTTCTTGGAATTCATGAATTTGGTCATTGATAGGTTTATTATCTACCATGACATATCTGTTGAATGTGGAGGAATTAAATATTTCAATTCCAGCATCATCACAACCATATTCATCTTCCAAAGCATTCTAGAGTTCTTTAGCGCTTTTATATTCAAAAAAATATGTCATAGAGAGACTCAGACGTAGCGCTTAAGATTCTGTTGAAGCAGTGGTAGTCTATTTCCTTAGGGGTCTTAGGTTTGGTGGATGAAGAGGACTTGGATACCCCTATGTCAGACTCAGTCTCATCAGAATTATTTGTGATGGGTGTGGACCCATTAATGGTAGAAATCAATCCTAGAGTGGTAAGCCAAAACTTCATCTGGCTCTGCCACCCCTTGAAATAAGTGCCATTAAACTTAGAAAGTTTTGCAGTGAAAGTTCTTCCTTGGCAGACATGTTTTCTAAAGATTTGTAAAATTTATATTTACTCAATTAAGATGGCTTAAGCTAAAAATTAACAATTCAAATGATTTTAGTAATAGACCTTTAAAATTGTAGTTTTTTAAGTTTTGATAAGGTTGGATTAGCTATAGGGGCCGGATCCCAGCAAGAGGAGGTTCACTAGGAACGCTTAAGTACCGGTCGCTTAGACGATTTACGTCTTGTGGACAGAAGGGCCCTTTTGGATGTACCCAAACAAATCTCTACTTTAGAACTTTAAAATTAAAGGAATTTACTGTAGGGCCTAAAAATCAAGTTGCGCCCTGAACATACTAATCAGTGATCAAGTTGCGCCCCAAAAATCAAGTTGTACCACTGATATGAAGCTCAGAGAACAGACTGTGCCGCTGAACAGGTTACGCCACATATCAGATTGCATCCAGTCTTGTTGCGCCAAAATCTACGTGGCATCTGACACTTAATGGCCATCATTACCTGACAACACTGACAACTGACACCACAGTTAACGAGGAAAATCTCTTCGAATCCCGTGAATTGTGCCGCTCAAGGAGAGTTGGTAGACAGATGTCCTATACACTTCGTAAGTTGCGCCTAGGCGCAATCCAGACAAAATCTTTAGTTGCATCTAGGCGCAATCTGAATGACTTCGGCTCAAAAGTTGCCACATGTCTAGGCGCGGCTCAATCAGGCGCAGTTGACCGAAGCTCGCGCAACCTGATGAAGTTGAGACAATTTGCATTCTAAAGCAGGATGACGTGGCGCATATGCCACTAATCTCTCAAGACGTGTCTACTATCCTGTACACGACCACGCGCATCTCAATCACATGATGCCATACGTCTAAATACAGTTAGTACACGACTTAACAACTGAATGAAAGTTGGCGCAATAGGAGGTTGGCGCAACCCAATGTGGCGTAATCTAGCCTCGCGTACATCAGAATAACTGCTAAAATAGTTATTTCTTGAACTCTATAAATAGAGTTTCCAATCATTGTGAAATAATCAGATACATACGCACAGAGATCAAGAACTCTTGCAAAATTGTTGTTGTATTCTCCAGAGGCTACAGTCTTCAAGTTCACATAGTCCAAGGGATAAAGTGATCGTCTTCTGATCAGATTCCTACAGTTGTACTTCTCCAGAATTTATTGTACTTTGTACGATTCTTTTTTTCAAGTTTGGAATAAATTTTTTATTTTTGCAAACAAAATGGCGACTCTGCTGGGGACGACTTTCTCCTCCGACGAGAAGGTAACAACTCAATGTGACACTGCGTCGATCGGCAAGACGCAGAAGACTCTGGTTGTTCAAATCAACCAGACAGCCTATGAAGATATGATTAGCACCAAGAGCAACAAGCGTACAGCGGCTATTGCCAAGAACAGGACTGTGTGGGCTCCTAAATCTCCCATGGTCACTGTTGCCCAGGCGCAACATGAGTGTTCAGTAGCCAAGACACAGTCTGTCTGGGCGGCTCAGGCACAGCTTGCTTCTGTTGTCCGTGCGTAACCTATTCATCCTGCTGCCCACGCGCAGTCTACTACTCTCTTTGCTGCCAAGGCACAGTCTGTTCAAGCCGTCGTTGAGGGGCAGTCTATCCATGTTGCTTCCAAGGCGCCATCAGTAGCCCGTAGGACTATGGCACAACCCAAGCAATCAGCACCTCAGGTGCAGTCTGCTACTCTAGCGCAACTCAAGGGAACTAGTCTTTTGGCTAGTCCCTCTTCTAATTCTCAAGTTCTGAACTTGGAGAATCAATATTCTAGTGCCAACACTAGACAGAACAAAGGGAAGAGTCCTTTGACACTTCCTCAATTGGCACAATCTGTGCCTAAAATGGTCTCACGATAGAACAAAGGAAAATGCTTCTTCGCTGACCCTCTACAAAATAAAGGAAAGCACCCTTTGGTCTTTTCTCAAACTTCCCTAGCTTATGACTCAGAGGAAGATCTATCAGATTCTATTCCTTTAAACAGAGGTCTTCGGATCTTTGATATTGGAAAGAATACTGACCAAAGAGGTATCTTACCTACCCCTATGGGGTTTGGTCAAGACCTTTCCACCTTGCAAATTTCAAGATCCAAGCAAGAAAAATTGAGGGTATCACAAACAGAGACACCTGGAGCAGAATTTTTTGATTTACGTGCTTATCTTAGTAGGCGTCAACTAATATCAACTTTGGCAAAACGTAAGAACCCTATACCAAAGGCCAATCTGCACCAAAAGCCAAAGTTTGAAAAGAAAGACCCAACCACCTATGCTAATGAGTTGAGTACATCTTTATACACTCAGGGAACTAAACATCTGAAGAATAGGAGACATGTTCCTAACATCATTAAGGAATATGTTCCTCCGACTTCTTCTTGTCCTGTAGTTGTAACTGATTTGCGGCAACGTCTTACACAAAGATGAGAGATTACAGGGATGTCTCCCTCACCTCCTAATCGCGCTTCAGATCGCCACTGCCTTCATGAAGTCGTCATCAACTGTTGTTGCCAATCGGCTCGACGATCTGTCTTCGATCGTCTGAACTATGCTTCAACTCCTGAAAATATAATAGAAGATGAAGATGAGCTATTATATGCTTCTGTCAACATGACTTCTCAAGGCACTGGGGGTAGGAAACGTCCAAGACGTAATGTATCCCGTAATCCTAGTCAGCAATACTTAGATCGGATACATGCATCCAGTGAAGGTGTCTTTCAATACACTAGATCGAGGAATCGACATTTGAACCAAGGTGTCTCTAATCAAGAAGATCTCCCCATTGCCGATATAGGAGAAGACTCTTTCTCAGAGTTTGACGCAGATAGTGAAAGTTCTGAACAAACTATCTCATCAATAGCAGCAAGAGAAGTGACGGCATATACCATTACGGAAGATCAAGATGCCTCTACTTCAACCAGTCAAGAGCAACGAATTGCTGCACTAGAAGACAAATTGAAGACCATGGTAGAGATGGTCACAAGCATGCATACTATAATCGTGGCTCAACATACAGTACCACCGATTGTAAATCCTGCTATAAATCCTGAGCTTATAGCATCTTCTGTACCTGCTAGTCTGGGGGTACCAACTCCTTAGGCTGCTTCCGTGCCAATTCAATCTGATCTCAGTCAGTCTGGCGCTGGGGGTGGTAATTACCACGTTGTTCCTCCTAACACTTCTAACCAGCCTACCAATTCCCAAACATCAGGGGATGCTAATGAGGCTGTGAAACTCTTACGTGCTCAATTTGAGGCCTTCAAGGAGAAGGATGGCCTACAAAGACTGGGCATAAAGCAACCATATCCTACAGAGTAGAAGGAAGTTCTATTTCCTCCTAAGTACAAACTTCCAACCATTATGCTGTTTGATGGCAGCACTTCTCCAAGTCAGTACATCAATCATTTTGAGGTGATGACTGATCAATTACAGCCAAATGATGCTCTCTTTACCAGAGTATTCGTCGATTGTTTAGCTGGCATAGCCTATGACTGGTATCGTAGCCTGCCTGATGGCTGCATCACTTCTTTTGCTGGTTTCAAGCAAATGTTCTTGGAACGATTCTACGAAGGAGTCAACGATATGACGATGTCTGCTCTCATTAAGTTTAAACAGAGGCACAATGAATCCACAGAGAGTTTCATTGAAAGATTCTGCCGAGAGGCACTCAAAATGCCTTTAGGAATCCCATCTGCTGTAACAATAGACACTTGCAAATCAAACTTGTTGCCTATTATCAGTATGTGGACAGGATCTACATAATTCCAGGATTGGCCTTCTTTTATTGTCAATGCCAAAGCAGCCGAAGTCAGTACCAAAAAATTCAAGCAGTTAGGAGTCCAAATTACTCATCCTAACCAAGATGAATATTCTACACCCGGGGGTAGTAATCGCCAGAATAACCACAAGAGTAAAGAAATACTGGCCATCAATCTCAAGGGCAAGGAGTCTTTGGCTGTCAACGTCACTCAAACGGTATCCACTCCATCAGCACCACCACAGAAATCAACTCGTCCAAAAGAAGAGTATTCTTTTGATGAAGATGATACTTTAAGCATCTTCGATTGCTTAATCAAAAGCAATAAGCTTCAGCTTCCAGAGGCTAAACGGCCAGAAGAAGTGGGTAAAACTGATCATCATAAATACTGTATTTATCACAGATTTATAGGTCATCCAACCAGAGCATGTTATGTGCCCAGTTGGTCAACTCTGGAGCAATTACTCTACAACAGGACGAGAAAATGGTGACTGCTAATATGGTTTTTCTATAATTCGGTGATTTTCTACCACAACTTGTGCAAGATGGTGTCGTCCCCATTCCGAGGACTACTCTTGAGATCGTAAATCTTCTACCTCCTCCAAATGAAGGTCTTGTTCCATTATCGACTGACAGAGGAGAGATCATGTGCATTCATCCAGATCTGGTAGCAGAGTTTGAAATGCCTTCCTCTTCTAAGCAAAAGAAGCATTCCAGATCTAAATCCAAGAACTGCAATATGGTATCCTTTGAACCAGTAACAGAAGAAGAAATTCTAATGGGCACTAGATCAGGGAAACCCTATCTTCGGGAATATCCCAAAAATTAAGAGAATCCTGTTCCATCTCCTGATGATGCTCCTTCATCATCTTCTCCTGGCGAGAATATACCATCCACATCCTTGTCGGTGGTCGAACCATCTCCTCCTAAACCAACATCAATAGACAAGGGGAAGCAACCTGTTCGCTTTGACAATGCACTAAAGAAGTCCTCATCTCTTGGACTTGAAAAGCCTTACAATTTTGATATATTTGCTCAATTGGCCAATACTCCAGCAAGATTGTCAATCTTTGAACTTTTACGTCTCTCAAAAGAAACTCGAGAGACGTTAAGTGAAGCCTTGATGCAGGCTGACGCTTGTCTTACTCTTCTCAAGAAACCTGAAAAGGAGCCAGTCAGCTGTGCACATTGTCATAGTGTATTTGAATTAATGTCCAATATTACTTTTACACAAGATGAAATGTTGTTAGAAGACAATCGTCATGATCGTCCTCTTTATTTCACGGGGTATGTAGACACCATGAAAGTCGATCGCATTTTTGTTGACCCCGGGTCTGCACTTAGTATTATGCCGAAGTCTCTACTGGATGCTTTGAAGATCCCAGTGCATAACCTCTCTACGACTATCACTACCATCTTGGGGTTTAATCAAGGAAGAAGTGAACCTTTGGGAAAGATACGCCTAAAACTTCAAATTGACAATCTTCGTACAAAGGTAACTTTCTATGTTATTGACAATCATGGCTCATACAACGTTTTGTTGGAAAGGCCATTCCTCCATGAACACAATATTGTACCCTCTATGCTCCACTAATGTTTCAAATATGTGGATGCTAATGGAGAAGTCCAAAAATAGGTTGCAGATCTGAGTCCTTTCAAAGGGGTTGAAGCATACTGCAACGATTCTGGCATGTACAAGGAAGAATTCATGAAGGTGGTACTAGCGATGTACACGGATGAAGAACAGAAGAGTGTGCCAAATGATACTCTGGTGATCCCGGTCAAAGGACGCACTTCATGTCCTCAATCTTCCAAACTACTGACTATCTATCTTCCTTCCCATGAGAAGCAACCCAAAGGTGATAGTCGGGAACAAAGGGAGGTTACCTCTTCTGAGCCGCTTGTAATTGATCTTCATCGCAAGAAGATCCCCCCTCCTTCTCGTTCTTATTTTCTTCCTCTTGTCATCAATCTGACTAAGCCTGCTAAGGCTAAAGTCCCTGTTGTAAATGATGGTGTAAAAATCAATAAAGCATCTCCTTTGCAGTATACTGATGTCTCTTACTATACTCAGTGTTATTTGGATATGCTAGATAACTTTAAACCACTTACAATAGAAATTGTATCATCTCTGCGAAGTGTGGTATCATTAGATTCAATACAAGAGTCGTACTTCTTAGTACCGTCTCGAAAGAAAGATGAAAAGCCTATATTCTTTAACAAAAGAGAGGAACCAAAAAATCATGCTCTATAATAATAATAGAGATGATACAGGAAGGCTACAATTACGACGCTATAGTCCACAATCCAAAGCCATCATCCGTAAAATGGGCTATGATTTCAGAACAGGCCTCAACAATGGTAAAGGAAGGCGAACTCCTCTTCGTATTACTGTTCCAAAAGGAAAATCACAACAATACCACAGTAAAACGAAACGGGGGCTAGGTTATGCTTCACCACTCCCAACACCAGAATCTTCTGAATCTGATAAGAAAGAACGATCAAACTCTTCTGATTCTATCTCATGGGATTCTGATACCAGCATCGGTCATGTTCATAGTGTAATGCCCCGCTCCGTACGGTGCATTATGCTGAGTCGTTGACTCGAAGAGTAGCGTTGACCCGATTGTGTATCGATGCGAATCGATACGAAAGTTACGTTGTCCCGAGCAACGCATCGAACTAAGTCGATACGAAGAGTTGCCTAGTCTCGAAGAATGCATCGAGTGAATCGATGTGAAGCGCCGCGTTGCCCCGAAGGATGAGTGCGTTGAATCGGCTCGAAGATTCTAAGAAATCGAATCGACCAAGGCGCAAGTCCGAATCGATGAAGTAATAATTTTAGTTGGTTTCATGTGCAGGCTATACGTTTACGCTGAAATGTTAGAGGTTGATCTTTTATCTCATTCAGTAAGGGGTCCGCGAAAGCAAATCGTCGCCTTGCGACGGACGGAAGCGTTGGCACGCTAAGGCAAATCGGACGTACAAACTCAATAAGCACGAAGTGCTCGAATGGCTAAGTCAGAAGAGTGGCCGTGCAACAAAGTTAGGGAATCGAGCCGCATCGGCTCGGCGAAATGACAAAGGCGTATCGACTCAAGGTGGGAGGATTGACTTCTTTTTACTCCTTCATTCGATAAGTCAAATATATCATTGTATGCTAAAAGTTAACCTATCGACGCCACGGGCGTGGTCCGATCGGAAGTAAATCATAACGTGTGTAGAACACTAAGTTAGTACAATTGAAATGAAACGTGCATCAAATGCACAAGTCGCTACGAAACATTGGATATCGCTAAGGCGAGCTGTCACGCCCCAGAACCAGAATACTGGAGAGCGGGGGCAGACATAGCCAGCTACGTATATTGAAATAGAATACATCTCAACTATACGGTCACGGCTGTCTAGATATGAGGGTTTACTACAAGCCAACAGTCTCTTAAGGTCAAGCCTATTGTCTCAATCTCAAGCAAGTAATATAATTACAAGATGTATGATCATTAAATATACAATAAAAGGCGTCCCAAATATTACATATCAGCTGATCATGAAGCTAGTCGTACAAAATGTTAGGACTAGCAAGAGTTTAAGTCATACATGATCAACCCTAGGATTTGTTAATCATGTTTACAGCCCGTAGGCAGACAGAAAGTAAAAGTGCATCGAGCTAACAGGTGCTCGTCGGCTAAACGCCTCAAAAGAATAAATTTACAATAGAGTGAGCGAAACAAAATAGAAAACCCACTCGTAGCCCGGGTTCCTTCTAGTCGCCACCATTGGGCTGGAAGCTTGGTAGATCCTCGGGAGCTGCTCCGAAATCTGGCCACACAAAACCAGCTGGGTCAACCCCAGAAAGAGCAAGTGCCACAAGGGGGCCACGAAATAAGAACAAAAGCCAGCAATCAGCACAGAAAATCTAATATTAAAACTAAAATTACGAAAACATGTCAGGATGATATACGACGAGATAACTATGGAACTATTCCGATAGCCAGGTTACAACCCGTAAACCAAACAAGGACCGGGGTTGTAACCCTTCATCTGAACAGAGCTTGGTTTTCCACCATTTATCGACAAGATAATAATGCAAGAAATCAAGACAGGAAACAATCTTGTACTGGATCAAGACATGGCTAAACTGGTTACACCTCATTCAATCAATCACGGCCAAGCAGATACTACGGCTTGCTACTTTAACTAACTAGGGTTATCACAGGCCTAATTACTAACAAAATGCAGTGAGATTGTTCCACAGCCACAAGCCCTGCAGACCATCCAGGCTACCTAGGACGAAAGATTAGGGTTGAATTCAGGTGGGTACATCGCCCAGAAGACAAATGTACCCTTAGTTGACTTAGAGGGTGCAACACTCGACGGTGCGCTGGAAATGTGCCCTACTCGACGGCAGGCTACAGATCCCAAGAGCGCCCAGGTAACGGGATTGCCTGTAGCTGTGTCATCTCTTCATGACTACTGAGTTATTCTAGTTATTAACCTTAATCCATTTTAGTAGGTACTCCTGACCGTGGTACTCAGGAGTCCCATCCTAGACATGATACAAGATAGGACAAGTGGATTTAACAAGCAAGCAAGAAAGAACCACCCACGGTGTCAAGGCAAGCCGAGTTAAGTTATCAAGAAAATCATGTCAGGGTACTTGTCAGGAGTGCGCCACGACGGGCCATTATCATGTCAGGTCGGTCATGTCAGGAGTGCACCACCACGGGTCACTATCGTGTTATGCTAGTTCCTTGTCATACCGTGCCATGTACAATAGTCATTCCAAACATATTAAGTAAAATCAAGTTCATAAAAAAGGCGTAAGGATATAAAATGGGCATGAAATATCTAATAAAATATCAAAAGACAGGGTTATAAAAGAGCCAAGCTTAAAGAAATAAAACTAAAACTCCAAGGGTCAATAGGTTAAACAAGGGGTCAGGGGAGCAGCGTACAAAAGTCACGCATGCTCAAAGGGAGTAGCTGCGTGAAAAGTCACGCAAGCTCAAGGGAACAGCTGCGTGAAAAGTCACGCAAGCTCAAGGGAACAGCTGCGTGAAAAGTCACGCAAGCTCAAGGGAGCAGCTGCATGAAAAGTCACGCAAGCTCAAGGGAGCAGCTGCGTGAAAAGTCACGCAAGCTCAGGGGCAGCATACATGAAAAGTCACGCACGCTCAGGGGCAGCGTACATGAAAAGTCACGCACGCTCAGGGGCAGCGTACATGAAAAGTCACGCACGCTACAGGGAGCAGTGTGTGAAAGTCACGCACGCTCAAAGAGACACGCTTCCAACAGGAAGCGTACTCAAGCCTGCGTACGCAGCGCTAAAGAGCGCACGTAGCTCAGTGTGCGTAGCTAAACAGCTCTGCACACTGCTCACTGTCTTCTCCAAACAGCAAGAACACATGGCTGAAACCTAAACTTCAAAAGTTCATAACTTGGCCATCCGAACTCCAAATCCAGATTTCCAAGGCTCCAACTGGAGTGAAACTGAAAGCTCTTCCATATAGAAACATCAAAACTTATAGAAAACCAACATAAATGGCTCAAACCATGCAAAATCCGAAAATAGAAATAACTTAGATCTACATCAACAGAGACTCCAAATCATAAAAACCCAAGAACTAATGTTGATCTCCATGTCCTAAACTAGCAAATGGACAAAGAAAAGAGGGTCCTCATGTAGTGGCAAGATGCACTTGCCTAGGGGTTGGGGAGTTGCGTGGAGGAAGAAGAAGAAGAAGAAGAAGAAAATTAATGGTGTTTATGAAGAGAGAGAAGAGGTTGGTGGAGTTATAAAGAGGGTGTTGTGGTGGGTTGAGGGTGGAGAATAGGTTAAGGTGCTCCATGCAAAACCGAACCAGACCAACCCAATAAAACCGAGCCATAAGAAAACCCAAAATACGAAAAATACTGAAATTCCACAAGCTGAGAAAAATAAAAATATATGCCAAAATCCAGATACGAGTATAAATACGAAATACGAGAAAATACGAGAAAATGAGGGTGACAACTCTACCCACATTAAAAGAATTCCGTCCTCGGAATTTAATCAAGGAGATAGAGATTGCTACGACAAACTACACTAAGCACAGGCAAGCTACACTAAGCAGTCCAATCATACAATCATATAATGCAAGCAAGGAAGGGAAAATATAAGGCATAAGAAAGACATTATACCTCACGAGTCAAACAGGTAGGGATATCACGATCGAATGTCGTCCTCACGCTCCCACGTTGACTCACCTAGAGAGTGATGATCCCAAGCAACACGGACTAATTTAATAGTCTTGTTCTTGAGTATCTTCTCCCTCCGGTCCAATATAGACACGGGCCTCTCCTCATACGAAAGGTTGGTACCAACAACCAATTCCGAATGGTCTAGGATGTGGCTCGGATCCAGAATATACCGTCGTAATTGGGACACATGGAATACATCATGTACCTCACTTAGCGACGGCGGAAGAGCGAGACGATAGGATACGTCTCCTACTCGCTCTAGAATATCGAACGGCCCTATATACCTAGGACTAAGCTTTCCCCGTACGCCAAAGCGAATGACGTCGCGGTTAGGCGAGATCCTAAGGAATACATGGTCGTCGACAGCAAATTTTAAGGGACGCCGATGAGCATCGGCCCAATGGCGCTGGCGGTCCTGGGCAACTCGGAGGTGATCTCTAACCTTCCTGACCACTTCAACCGTCTGGGAAATCAATTCGGGACCAAGTATCTGCCTCTCTCCGACATCGTCCCATGCTAGCGGGGATCTGCACTTCCTGCCATAGAGAGCCTCGAAGGGTGCCATCTGGATACTGGCCTGATAACTGTTATTGTACGAAAATTCTACCAGGTGCAGATGATCCTCCCATGAACCACCAAGGTCAAGGGTACAGGATCTCAACATATCTTCAAGAGTCTGGATTGTGCGCTCTGACTGACCATCCGTCTGCGGGTGATAAGCTGAGCTGAACTGAAGGTGAGTCCCCAAACTCTTCTGCAAGCTGCGCCAAAAGTGTGATGTGAATCTTGAATTCCTGTCCGAGGTGATGCTGACTGGTACACCGTGAAGCCTGACGATCTGCCTGAGATACATCTCTGCTAGCTGCGCCGTCGACTGTCCAACTCTGAATAGAAGAAAGTGTGCCACCTTGGTAAGCCTGTCCACAATTATCCAAATAGCATCTCTGCCGGCTGGAGATCTGGGCAATCCGGTCACGAAATCCGTAGTTATATGTTCCCATTTCCATTCTGGGATCGGTAAGGGTTGAAGAAGTCCAGCGGGCCTCTGATGTTCAGCTTTAACCTGTTGGCAAACCAAACACCGAGAGACAAACCGGGCTATCTCCCTCTTCATGCCATTCCACCAAAAATGCTGATGAATATCACGGTACATCTTCGTACCACCCGGATGAATAGAATACTGTGAACTGTGGGCTTCTGCCATGACTTCCTGTCTGATATCTCCACTAGGTACACAAAGACGAGTGCCGTGCCGAAGTGTACCGTCTTCATGAATACATAACTCTGGCCTTCTTCCTGCTTCACACTCTGCTTTGAGTCGCTGGATCTTGGAATCTGTTGACTGCGCCATCCGGATCCTCTCAACTATGCTGGACTGAACCTGTAGACTGGCCATCAATGCCACACTGGTAGGAAGAACCACTTCAATTCCCATCTTCTGAAGATCTGCCAATAACTCTGGTTGTGCCATCAGAAAATAAACTCCGGCTCTCCTGCTCAAGGCATCTGCTACAACGTTGGCCTTCCCGGGATGATACCGTAAATCTACATCATAATCCACCAATAGCTCGAGCCATCTTCTCTGCCGCATATTAAGGTCCTTCTGGATGAAAACATACTTCAGGCTCTTATGATCAGTAAAGATCTCCACTCTATCTCCGTACAAGTAATGTCTCCACAACTTCAAAGCAAACACTACTGCCGACAACTCCAAGTCGTGGGTCGGGTAATTCTTCTCATGATCACGAAGTTGACGTGACGCATAAGATATTACCTTCCCATGCTGCATCAAGACACACCCCAATCCTCTGCCTGAAGCGTCGCAATAAACTGTGAATCCTCCGGTCCCATCTGGAAGGGTGATAATGGGAGCCGTTATCAAACCTCGCTTCAAGTTCTCAAATGATTCCTGACACTCTGCTGTCCAAACAAACGGCACATCCTTGCGGGTCAACTGGGTCATCGACGCTGAAATCCTTGCGAAATCTGAAATGAACCGCCGGTAGTAGCCGGCCAATACAAGGAAGCTGCGAACCTCTGCCACTGAGCTGGGTACCGGCCACGACTCGATAGCCACAATCTTCTGGGGATCCACTTCCACTCCTCCTCGGGTAATGATGTGACCCAAGTACGAAATACGATCGAGCCAGAACTCGCATTTACTGAACTTGGCGTACAACTGATGCTCCCTAAGAGTCTGAAGGACGACTCTGAGATGCTGCTCATACTCTGCTTCACTCTTGCTGTAGACCAGGATGTCATCTAGGAACACAATCACAAATTGGTCCAAGTAAGGCATAAAAATACGATTCATGAGGTCCATGAATACGGCCGGCACATTGGTCGCTCCAAAGGGCATAACAAGGAACTCCCAATGTTCATACCTCGATCTGAATGCTGTCTTCGGGATGTCCTGCTCTCTGACTCTGATCTGGTGGTATCCTGACCGCAAGTCGATCTTCGAGAATACTGAAGCCCCTCTGAGCTGATCAAACAAGTCATCTATCCTCGAAAGAGGGTATCTGTTCTTGATTGTCACCGAATTCAAGGTACGATAATCGACACATAGCCTGGACGTACCATCCTTCTTTTTCACAAGAAGCATCGGGGCTCCCCAAGGCGATCCACTTGCACGGATGAATCCCTTGGTCCTCAGTTCTTCAATCATCTTGTACAAAATCTCCAATTCTGAAGGTGCCATCCTGTAGACTCGCTCTGACACTGGTGCTGTCCCGGGAATCAAGTCTATAGTGAACTCAATCTCCCGCTCTGGCGGCATCCCTGGAAGCTCCTCTGGAAAGACATCTGGAAACTCTTCAACTATCCGGGGTAACTGCACTGCTGCTACTGCCATCCGCAATGCTGGAGAAGATGGCTCCACTGCGCCTCTGGAAAACGAAAACTCTGGCTCGCCGGGGATACTAAAGACAACTCTGCTAATATGGCAGTCTATCCTAGCATACTGGTTCCTCAACCAATCCATGCCTAGGACTACATCATAGTCTGCCATAGGAAACTCTATGAATCTAGCGGGGAACTCCCTACCGCTAACTACGATCCGACACGAGGAAAACACTCGATCTACTCCCACAAGACCATTACCAGTAAGTATATTGAGCCTCACTGATAATGACTCAGGCTCCAATCCTATCCGTGTCGCGAATCGTGCAGACATGAATGAATGCGATGCACCAGAATCAAATAATACTGACGCTGGAAAGGAGTTGACGAGAATAGTACCTGCCACTACCTCACCTGGTGCAACTTCTTCTTCCATAGCCATCATCATGGCCTGACCTCTAGCTGCGGGTCCCCTCTGCTGGAAACCTCTCTGCCTATTCTGGGTCTGAGCTTGGGCTTGTGCATACTGCTGGGGGTGCTGTTGCTGGAATGCCTGAGACTGAGGCGGCAAGGGCCTCGAAGACTGATACTGCTGCTGCTGAACTGGTGCTGGGGCCGACCCTCTCACCGAAGAGCTAGAAGGGTTGGATGCTGACGAACCACCTCTATTCGGGCAAGCCCCAACCCTATGATCTGCTGCTCTACAAGCCAGGCACAATCCCTGCGCCCTGCGACAGTCTGCCACCACATGCCCTGGCTTTCCCCAATGAGAACATCCCATCGAGGAAGTCTGCTTCTGCTTTTGCTGCTGCGGGTACGTCGGGGTCGAATGCTGAACCGACGTTACTGAGGCCGCCCGCCTCGGAGTTCCAATGGTCAATCCCCTAGCTGCCGGGGCTGGAGCTGATGATTGGTGCATCTGACTGTGGGACCGCTTCCTACCTCCGGACCTATCCACGATCCTCTGGGAGGTATACTCATGCCTCCTAGCTGCTCTCAAGACTGCATCGAATGTCTGGTGCTCGAACTGCTCAACCGCCAATAAGATCTCCAAATGCAGTCCCTGCTGGAATCGCTGGGCCCTATCAAACTCGATCGCCACCAAGGTGGGGGCAAACCTACTGAGTCTAGAAAACTCTGATGCATAACTGTCGACTGATCTGCCTCCTTGCTTCAAGTTGGTAAATCTGGTCTGCAGGTCATACCGAGCCACAGCATCGAAATACTTCATCTGGAATCTCTCCCTAAACACTGTCCAAGCAATGGGTGCCACTAATCCCATGGCCTGCGCCGCCCACCAATTGCGAGCTAAATCCAACAACTGCAGGCATACCACCGCCACCTTTTCATTCTCGGGTGTCCTGGCTGCTTCCAGAACCACCTCGGTATCCTGAAGCCATGCATCCGCGGCAATCGCATCCTCGGTACCGTCGAAGAAAGGAGGGTTCAATCGCTTGAAGCTGTTCGCCGCCTGGTTTCCTGGATGTCCGCCTCGGGTCAAAGCATCTTGAACTGTCTGGTGCAGGGCGTCGCTTCGACAATCCTGGAAAGCTATCAAGGTTCTGATGAGGCCTACTAAGGTACCATCATCTGGCTCTGCGGGCTGGACGGGCCGAACTGGTGACTCTCCTCCAGTAGGCACAACTCTGGATGCTACCCCGGAATGCTAGGCTTGATCTCCGGGTTGCTGCTGGTCCACGGGAGGTGCTCTTCCTTGCTGATCAGCAGGGTCAGGTACAGTGCCGCTGAAGAAGACGACACAGGGAAACAATAAGGAAGGACCAGGACAGATCAACGATACAAGCATGTAATCAGGGCAAGAATTTCAGGGATTTGAAAATACGGACGGAGATCAAGGGCGAATACTGATTGAGACATCTATTCGGTAAACCCTTCATATTTTTTGATTGACAAGACCTGCATGGGCCACCACTTAAACCATGTCACGCCCCAGAACCAGAATACTGGAGAGCGGGGGCAGACATAGCCAGCTACGTATATTGAAATAGAATACATCTCAACTATACGGTCACGGCTGTCTAGATATGAGGGTTTACTACAAGCCAACAGTCTTTTAAGGTCAAGCCTATTGTCTCAATCTCAAGCAAGTAATATAATTACAAGATGTATGATCATTAAATATACAATAAAAGGCGTCCCAAATATTACATATCAGCTGATCATGAAGCTAGTCGTACAAAATGTTAGGACTAGCAAGAGTTTAAGTCATACATGATCAACCCTAGGATTTGTTAATCATGTTTACAGCCCGTAGGCCGACAGAAAGTAGAAGTGCATCGAGCTAACAGGTGCTCGTCGGCTAAACGCCTCAAAAGAATAAATTTACAAAAGAGTGAGCGAAACAAAATAGAAAACCCACTCGTAGCCCGGGTTCCTTCTAGTCGCCACCATTGGGCTGGAAGCTTGGTAGATCCTCGGGAGCTGCTCCGAAATCTGGCCACACAAAACCAGCTAGGTCAACCCCAGAAAGAGCAAGTGCCACAAGGGGGCCACGAAATAAGAACAAAAGCCAGCAATCAGCACAGAAAATCTAATATTAAAACTAAAATTACGAAAACATGTCAGGATGATATACGACGAGATAACCATGGAACTATTCCGATAGCCAGGTTACAACCCGTAAACCAAACAAGGACCGGGGTTGTAACCCTTCATCTGAACAGAGCTTGGTTTCCCACCATTTATCGACAAAATAATAATGCAAGAAATCAAGACAGGAAGCAATCTTGTACTGGATCAAGACATGGCTAAACTGGTTACACCTCATTCAATCAATCACGGCCAAGCAGATACTACGGCTTGCTACTTTAACTAACTAGGGTTATCACAGGCCTAATTACTAACAAGATGCAGTGAGATTGTTCCACAGCCACAAGCCCTGCAGACCATCCAGGCTACCCAGGACGAAAGATTAGGGTTGAATTCAGGTGGATACATCGCCCAGAAGACAAATGTACCCTTAGGTGACTTAGAGGGTGCAACACTCGACGGTGCGCTGGAAATATGCCCTACTCGACGGCAGGCTACAGATCCCAAGAGCGCCCAGGTAACGGGATTGCCTGTAGCTGTGTCATCTCTTCATGACTACTGAGTTATTCTAGTTATTAACTTTAATCCATTTTAGTAGGTACTCCTGACCGTGGTACTCAGGAGTCCCATCCTAGACATGATGCAAGATAGGACAAGTGGATTTAATAAGCAAGCAAGAAAGAACCACCCACGGTGTCAAGGCAAGCCAAGTTAAGTTATCAAGAAAATCATGTCAGGGTACTTGTCAGGAGTGCGCCACGACGGGCCATTATCATGTCAGGTCGGTCATGTCAGGAGTGCACCACCACGGGTCACTGTCGTGTTATGCTAGTTCCTTGTCATACCGTGCCATGTACAATAGTCATTCCAAACATATTAAGTAAAATCAAGTTCATAAAAAAAGGCGTAAGGATATAAAATGGGCATGAAATATCTAATAAAATATCAAAAGACAGGGTTATAAAAGAGCCAAGCTTAAAGAAATAAAACTAAAACTCCAAGGGTCAATAGGTTAAGCAAGGGGTCAGGGGAGCAGCGTACAAAAGTCACGCATGCTCAAAGGGAGTAGCTGCGTGAAAAGTCACGCAAGCTCAAGGGAACAGCTGCGTGAAAAGTCACGCAAGCTCAAGGGAACAGCTGCGTGAAAAGTCACGCAAGCTCAAGGGAGCAGCTGCGTGAAAAGTCACGCAAGCTCAAGGGAGCAGCTGCGTGAAAAGTCACGCAAGCTCAGGGGCAGCATACATGAAAAGTCACGCACGCTCAGGGGCAGCGTACATGAAAAGTCACGCACGCTCAGGGGCAGCGTACATGAAAAGTCACGCACGCTACAGGGAGCAGTGTGTGAAAGTCACGCACGCTCAAAGAGACACGCTTCCAACAGGAAGCGTACTCAAGCCTGCGTACGCAGCGCTAAAGAGCGCGCGTAGCTCAGTGTGCGTAGCTAAACAGCTCTGCACACTGCTCACTGTCTTCTCCAAACAGCAAGAACACATGGCTGAAACCTAAACTTCAAAAGTTCATAACCTGGCCATCCGAACTCCAAATCCGGATTTCCAAGGCTCCAACTGGAGTGAAACTGAAAGCTCTTCCATATAGAAACATCAAAACTTATAGAAAACCAACATAAATGGCTCAAACCATGCAAAATCTGAAAATAGAAATAACTTAGATCTACATCGACAGAGACTCCAAATTATAAAAACCCAAGAACTAATGTTGATCTCCATGTCCTAAACTAGCAAATGGACAAAGAAAAGAGGGTCCTCATGTAGTGGCAAGATGCACTTGCCTAGGGGTTGGGGAGTTGCGTGGAGGAAGAAGAAGAAGAAGAAGAAGAAGAAGGAAATTAATGGTGTTTATGAAGAGAGAGAAGAGGTTGGTGGAGTTATAAAGAGGGTGTTATGGTGGATTGAGGGTGGAGAATAGGTTAAGGTGCTCCATGCAAAACCGAACCAGACCAACCCAATAAAACCGAGCCATGAGAAAACCCAAAATACGAGAAATACCGAAATTCCACAAGCTGAGAAAAATAAAAATACATGCCAAAATCCAGATACGAGTATAAATACGAAATACGAGAAAATACGGGAAAATGAGGGTGACACGAGCGCCTCGATACGCAAGCCACAATAACATGGGATAACTGTACTCGGTGAGTGTCTTAGTGCACGAACCATACTGTGCCTTCGCGCACGAGTTAGAACGGCTAGAACATTGAAAGACAATAGGCGAGCGCCCTAGCGCGCAAGCCACGGATATTGAATGCTAAGTCATAGAACATCGAAATACGGTCGGAACGTGCCTACGTGTATGAGATAATAAAAGATGGCTTCGTTGCGAAAGAATACAGTTGTGGCATGAATGTGGCAGAACTGTCGGATATGACATAATGCCTCAAAAGGTGTTCGAGACCTTCGGGTCGTTCGGTTGACGAGCATTGAGTTGAGGCATGATGCCATTGAAACATTGAAACGAAGAATGAAACGTAAGAACATAGAAAGTTAACGGAGAAATGCGAGATGGTAATGCGGCATGGTGCCCTTCGAAATGTTCGCGGCCTACGGGCGTTCGTTGAGGACAATCGGGCGTTGTGCCAATTGAAATAGCAATAAGCGAACTTGCTTGGTTGTATGAAATATAAGATTCGTTGCATGGCTAAATGGTCAAATGGTCAAATGGACTTAAAGATATAAAAGCCCGTGCATGAGTTTCCCTGGAATACGGCGCGCCAGGGCGCTGGGACCGTTCGGCCTAGGAGGGATTCGTTTGAGTATTGTTGGTACCACTTCGACCAGACAGGGTAGCGACCTTATGGTGAATGTGTTAAGCAACTTGCTGCGATTATTTCGATGGCCTCTGATGTTGGTTAGCAACCGCACGGAGTTAACATCGTCTTATGTTTCGAATATAAGTCTATTCTAGCTTGACAAGCTAGTGACCTTCATATAGTTAAGGGCGATGGGTTTGGAAGTGCAAGGTATGCGTATATCCTGCATGGATGGATCCGAATAGAGGGCACTTATAACATGACAGGGAAAACAGATAGGCGTATTCACCTTGCGTCGGTTGCAAGGGCGGGTGCGTCGATAAGCTAAGTTGCGCCACGAATCAAACACGAGAATGCTTGCTTGCCTATTCAATTCGATAACATGCTTGCTATGATAACATGCTTTACGCTTTCGAATATGCCATGAAATTGACCCTAAGGAGAACATAGCAAGATCATAAGCTAAGTTGCATGATTCAACATAAATATTACAAATGTCGGTTTGGAAAGATGATCTTTGCTTCAGTACATGCGAGGACGAACGTACTGATCCCCCACCAGCTTCATGCAGGGTGCAAGGAATGGATTGCTCGTGGCGAAGCGTTGCTTGAACGTGTTAAGGCTTGGAATGCCGAAGCGCATTGAAGCGTGCTATCGCATTGGCGCTCGGACTACGCAGCTGGATTGATGTGGCCGAGATATAGAAGGCATGATGTATGGAACGGTGAAATCTTTTGTGGGCAAGAGAGAACCTGAGTGTTGTAGCCAATCTGGCACATATTGTTAGGCTATCGAAAGCCTTGTAATCTCAGTTTCGAATATCAATAAAGAGAATTGTTTCGTATACTCTGTTTTCCTATCATTGTAAATATTGAACCAAAAGATAACCATTTGAGAACTTGTCATCTTGCCTTGCACGAGCGCAACTCCAGGCTCGTGCGGCATCACGCCCCCTGCGAGGACGATGATTCGGGTGATTCCGGGTCGCGGCGTGACAAATTGGTATCAGAGCTCTAGGCTCAATTTCCTCTGGATGTTTGTTTCATTTCAATTCCAAAATGTTGCCCACCACCAATCGAAATCACTTTTGACTCTACTCGATGCCGCACTGGATGTTCCATACTATAAGTCTAATACAAACCATGTAATTTTGCCGCGTGTTGTTTGGAAATTACATGGTATTCGTGGGAAAGTCGGAAAATGTTTGTTGCTGTAAGTGTAACAAGTTGCGAGATGTGAATTCAAAGATTTGTTGCCACGGGATGCAACACATCGTAAATTGTAATTCGAGATATTCGTTGGTTACAACGAACGATACAAGAAATGTTTGTTGCATCAATACGATGATAGTCGTGGAATGTTGCTGCAGCAATTGCCACGCATTGATTGTAAATGATGCGTTGAAAAGAAAATAAAAGTTGATATTGAATGTGTCAAACGGATTCACATATCGATTTCGAATGTGCGTTGCGAGGAAAAGCGATAAGTCAATATCGAATGTGTTGAACGGATTTAAGCATTGACTTTGAATATCGGAAATAAAATGTTGTACGGGGTGCAATGCGTATCAAAAGTAAAACTTTGCACGAGATGCAACAGAAGAAAACAAAAGTTATAAATCGAGAAACAAAATTGGTTCGGTTGCGTGCCGAGCTTGTGTTGGCAAATGAATGCATTGGCTGAGTTGTATCGGATTTGAATTAATCAAAGTTACGGTTGTGATCAAGCACGATCACTGCGGAAATCGTGAGTCGGAAGAGATCGTTAGTTCGTAAAGAGTACGTTGCGACGGAAGTAACTTGAATTCTGGGTGGTATATGGCATACCACCGATGCAATGAATGGCTCGATTCCGAGTGGTATATGTAATACCATTTGTGCGATGAATTGCATCGACGTATTGTGAGAATCGCGAAAGGTTTGTCCGCAACAGACGGGGTAGCACCGAGACTCGATTGAGGATTTGTATGACGGCATGTTGATGTAAGTGTTCTTCGATGATCGGTTAGAACGGTAAGGCGGGACTTGTAACATTGAACGATTACGTCGATTGAAAATTTATGTGTCAGTCGAATGACGGGAACTAGCGAAACGATTATGCCTTGAGGCAACAATCGGATCGACGGGATAGGAAATTCGAAACGTTGAAATCGAACCGCACGACTTGCGAGCTCGATGAAAATGTTGGGCGAGGCGAATCGAATCGCATGACTTGCGATCTCGATAGGAATGTTCGGCTAGGCGAATCGAATCGCACGATTTGCAATTTCAATAGAAATGTGGGGCGATGCGAATTGTAATCGAATCGCACGATATGCGACTTCGGTGAAGAGTTGGTTGACGGGAGTAATCGTGCCCAAGAAATAGTTGGTTACGTTACGACGAAACTCATTTGAGTACGACTGAAAACACGCGAAACTTAGAGGGCGAGATCGTATGACTTGAGGGTTCGATGTTGGATAATCGGTAACTCAGTTACGCGATCGAAGTATAGCGGGATGCGGCAAAATCGGAGAACGAGTCGATGCGTATGGAAAAGTTCGTTACGAACTTGGATGTATGCGATGCGAGCTAAGTTGACGTTGAAACGGATTCAAAGTTGACCCTTACGTTATCGAAATGGATACGGCGTATCGAGATCGATACGTAAGGAAACGTAAACGATATGAGAATACAAAAATAGAGTGTGCCTCGTGCTATGAAATTTTGTAAGTAATGATACGAGAATGAACGAACTTGGTTGATCGTAAATTTTGTGATTGATCAGGGCGAGACTATAACTCATCGACAATTGCTCGATGCGTATAGCATCTCGTGTGTCGACCGCGAAATAAGATAGACTCGAACTCAATGCGAGTAGACGCATCGTGAATAGCAGAATCATCGACGGAGTGTATGACCTTACTCGGAGGATAGTTGCGCTAAGATTGCGCCGATAGAAATGGTTTTGTTCGGAAACTTGGATAGTCGCATAGAATCGTCGGAACGTGATTTGGCTCCGAAATAAGATATAGCATGGTTTGTAGTACACTGTCCTTCGGTGATGATCCACAATTATCGAGCGTAGCTTCGGGGCAGCTGACCCTAGAAGACTTGACCGCCAAATCAAATTGAATGCTGCAGGCCGTAAGATAACCCATGCGATATCGTATATGGGATTGCATCGATAACAAATAAACGCGATGCATGTTGACGATAAGTCTAGGCAATTGCGAGAATCGTACTATGCACGAGAGAGAACGATAAGGGAATGACTTATGAGTCATGTCATTAGATTCGGATTCACCTTGCAATTGAGCTTGCGTGAATCGAAATTATATTCGATGTTGCGAGACGGATAAATTTGGGAATTTGGCTAGTGAATTCCTACTCGTTAGGAATCGAACGTAAGGCGTATCGGAGAGCCCTTCGTGTCAAGGCGATCGTTGCCTTGAGCAAACCGTCGTCTTGATGTAACTTTCGTGTCGAATAGATTGTGGCCTTTGTGCAATGTCAATTTAAAGTTGCGTCGGGAGAAGTTAAGCACGGTGCTAGGTAAGTCACCTAGCGGGCGTAGTCCCAAATGTTGATAAAAGAAATCGTATCGAGATAAGTTGCAGAGCCAGACTTCGAAAATAGTTGGTTAACGATTTCGAACGCAAGGCGTTGCGAAGGATCGTTGCGATCGGATACGCGACGGCTTAACGTGACGCATAGAATTGATAGTCCCGATGAAACATACAAAATAAGAAATGTGATCTTTGAATCGTATCGTGTGCCTTGACTTTTGTTGGACGATCGTGTATGTATCAATATGCATGTGCGCTAAAATTTCGAGAACAAGTAATAGAGCCAGGTCCGATCGAGAATACGAGATGGCAGGTAATTGAGGATAAGGAGTTACCTGTTTGCGTTGTTCCGATATCTTACAACTGAGCTTGGCTGAAATGCGTATATTGGTGGGACGCCTAAAATATGTGTATGATTCCAAACTAAGTTTTACGATCCAAACGATAGTGAGACGAGATCGTGGAACGATCTAATGAAACCCTTGGAAATTTAGTATTGGTTTCGGTTCAGGACGAACCTTGTTTTGAGTGGTATATTCTGTAATGCCCCGCTCCGTACGGTGCATTATGCTGAGTCGTTGACTCGAAGAGTAGCGTTGACCCGATTGCGTATCGATGCGAATCGATACGAAAGTTACGTTATCCCGAGCAATGCATCGAACTAAGTCGATACGAAGAGTTGCCTAGTCCCGAAGAATGCATCGAGTGAATCGATGTGAAGCGCCGCGTTGCCCCGAAGGATGAGTGCGTTGAATCGGCTCGAAGATTCTAAGAAATCGAATCGACCAAGGCGCAAGTCCGAATCGATGAAGTAATGATTTTAGTTGGTTTCATGTGCAGGCTATACGTTTACGCTGAAATGTTAGAGGTCGGTCTTTTATCTCATTCAGTAAGGGGTCCGCGAAAGCAAATCGTCGTCTTGCGACGGACGGAAGCGTTGGCACGCTAAGGCAAATCGGACGTACAAACTCAATAAGCACGAAGTGCTCGAATGGCTAAGTCAGAAGAGTGGCCGTGCAACAAAGTTAGGGAATCGAGCCGCATCGGCTCGGCGAAACGACAAAGGCGTATGGACTCAAGGTGGGAGGATTGACTTCTTTTTACTCCTTCATTCGATAAGTCAAATATATCATTGTATGCTAAAAGTTAACCTATCGACGCCACGGGCGTGGTCCGATCGGAAGTAAATCATAACGTGTGTCGAACACTAAATTTGTACAATTGAAATGAAACGTGCATCAAATGCACAAGTCGCTACGAAACTTTGGATATCGCTAAGG
Organism: Iris pallida; assembly: GCA_029216955.1. Taxonomy (NCBI): domain Eukaryota; kingdom Viridiplantae; phylum Streptophyta; class Magnoliopsida; order Asparagales; family Iridaceae; genus Iris; species Iris pallida. Next base: position 4,575,358 of record JANAVB010001997.1, read on the forward strand.
CGAACGCCTCGGTGCGCAAGCCGCAATAACATGGGATAACTGTACTCGGCGAGTGCCTTAGTGCACGAACCATACCGTGCCTTCGCACACGAGTTAGAACGGCTAGAACATTGAAAGACAATAGGCGAGCGCCCTAGCGCGCAAGCCACGGACATTGAATGCTAAGTCATAGAACATCGGAATACGGTCGGAACGTGCCTACGTGCACGGGATAATAAAAGATGGCTTCGTTGCGAAAGAATACAGTTGTGGCATGAATGTGGCGGAACTGTCGGATATGACATAATGCCTCGAAAGGTGTTCGAGACCTTTGGGTCGTTCGGTTGACGAGCATTGAGTTGAGGCATGATGCCATTGAAACATTGAAACGAAGAATGAAACGTAAGAACATAGAAAGTTAACGGAGAAATGCGAGATGGTAATGCGGCATGGTGCCCTTCGAAATGTTCGCGGCCTACGGGCGTTCGTTGAGGACATTCGGGCGTTGTGCCAATTAAAATAGCGATAAGCGAACTTGCTTGGTTGTATGAAATATAAGATTCGTTGCATGGCCAAATAGTCAAATGGTCAAATGGACTTAAAGATATAAAAGCCCGTACATGGGTTTCCCTCAAACGCGGCATGCCAGGGCGCTGGGACCGTTCGGCCTAGGAGGGATTCGTTTGAGTATTGTTGGCGCCACTTCGACCAGACAGGGTAGCGACCTTATGGTGAATGTGTTAAGCAACTTGCTGCAATTATTTCGATGGCCTCTGATGTTGGTTAGCAACCACACGGAGTTAACATCGTCTTATGTTTCGAATATAAGTCTATTCTAGCTTGACAAGCTAGTGACCTTCATATAGTTAAGGGCGATGGGTTTGGAAGTGCAAGGTATGCGTATATCCTGCATGGATGGATCCGAATAGAGGGCACTTATAACATGACAGGGAAAACAGATAGGCGTATTCACCTTACGTCGGTTGCAAGGACGGGTGCGTCGATAAGCTAAGTTGTGCCACGTATCAAATACGAGAATGCTTGCTTGTCTATTCAATTCGATAACATGCTTGCTATGATAACATGCTTTACGCTTTCGAATATGCCATGAAATTGACCCTAAGGAGAACATAGCAAGATCATAAGCTAAGTTGCATGATTCAACATAAATATTACAAATGTCGGTTTGGAAAGATGATCTTTGCTTCAGTACATGCGAAGACGAACGTACTTATCCTCCACCAGCTTCATGCAGGGTGCAGGGAATGGATTGCTCGCGGCGAAGCGTTGCTTGAACGTGTTAAGGCTTGGAATGCCGAAGCGCATTGAAGCGTGCTATCGCATTGGCGCTCGGACTACGCAGCTGGATTGATGCGGCCGAGATATAGAAGGCATGATGTATGGAACGATGAAATCCTTTGTGGGCAAGAGAGAACCTGAGTGTTGTAGCCAATCTGGTACATATTGTTAGGCTATCGAAAGCCTTGTAATCTCAGTTTCGAATATCAATAAAGAGAATTGTTTTGTATACTCTGTTTTTCTATCATTGTAAATATCGAACCAAAAGATAACCATTTGAGAACTTGTCATCTTGCCTTGCACAAGCGCAACTCCAGGCTCGTGCGGCATCACGCCCCCTGCGAGGACGATGATTCGGGTGATTCCGGGTCGGGGCGTGACACATAGGGTGATAGTATCTTCTAACATGGTGTCTACCGAATTTTTGGAAGATGATGAAGATGACATTGAAGAAGCTCCTGAAGTGGACCCTTGGGCACAAAGGATGGACAATCAGTAGAAATTTTGTTTTGAACAACGAGAACCACCTACTGAGGATCAACTAGTCCAAATCGATATTAGAAAGAAGGGTGTATCACGACCAATCTTCATTAGTAAAAATCTCCCAGAGGATGATAAATAAGAGTTAATTTATCTTATTCGTGAATATATTGATGTCTTCGCCTGGAGTTACGAAGATATGCTGGGATTAGATCCTCAAATTGTAACTCACAAGCTTAATATTTTGCCGAATGCCAAGCCGGTCAAACAACAACAATGGCAATTCAAGCCTGAAATGATGGATACAATTGATGATGAAGTCAAAAAGCTTATAGCTTGTGGTTTTATCAGAGAAGAACAGCATCCTGACTGGGTAGCCAACGTTGTACCAGTTCTGAAGAAGACCGGAAAGGTTCGAGTTTGCATAGACTTTTGGGATCTCAATGATGCTTGTCCTAAAGACGAGTTCCCTCTCCCAATTACTGATGTCATGATCGATAATACATGTGGATTCGAACGAATTTCTTTCATGGATGGGTTTTCTGGATATAATTAAATCCGGATGAATCCTGAAGATGAGAAACATACTTCGTTTCGTACTCCTCGTGGAGTATACTGTTATACAGTCATGCCGTTTGGTCTTAAGAATGCAGGTGCAACCTACCAGCGGGCTATGAGTACTATTTTTTGCGATCATCTACGAAAGACTGTCGAATGCTATGTTGACGATATTGCTGTCAAAAGTCGTCTCAAGGAAGATCACATTCAAGATTTAAGAACCATCTTCAATCTAATGCGTCAGCATCAACTCAAAATAAACCCCACCAAGTCTTTCTTAGGTGTCTCTAGTGGTAAGTTTCTCGGCTTCGTCATTACCTCTAAGGGTATACACGTTGATCCCGAGAAGATCAAAGCCATTCAAGAGATGCGTCCTCCACGCAACCTAAAAGAGCTATGAGGATTCCAATGTCGACTTGCGTACATCAGGCAGTTCATTTCAAATTTATCTGAACATTGCAGACCATTTACTAAATTAATGAAGAAAGGTATATCTTTCGTTTGGACGGAGGAATGTCAACGAGCATTTGACGACATAAAGCGGTATTTAATGAGTCTTACCACTGATCTCAGGAATACATTTCTTAATGTATGTCCGGGCAATGGATCATTCGTTGGGAGCTTTGCTGGCTCAAAAGAACAAGAAAGGTCATGAGCAAGCCATCTACTATCTTAGCCGAACGATGATTGGAACTGAACATCGTTATAGTCCGGTAGAGAAGGAATGTTTAGCCTTAATGTTTGCTGTTCAGAAGATAAGATATTATATTATAGGCTAAACTATTCATGTCATATCCCGAGTCAATCCTCTTCGAGTCTTAATGAAGAAGCCAAGTACACTCAATTCTAGGCTTGCCACATGGGCCATATTATTAGCACAATATGATATGGTTTATGTTCCTCAAAAGTCTGTGAAAGGCCAAGCACTTGCCGACTTCTTAGCAGCTCATCCTGTCCCTGAGACATCTAAACTCTATGATGAGATTCCGGACGAAACATTGGAATCAAATATGCTCTCAGAAGAATTTCCTACCTGGAGGTTGTTCTTTAATGGAGCTTCCAGAATTGGACCTGGAGGTACCCTTGTGGCTAGAGTGGGAATTGTTCTTGTTTCACCCGATGGATTAACTATTCAAAGGACCTATTCTTTAGACGAATCATGCTCTAACAATGTGGCATAATACAATGCCTTGCTCATTGGACTCCAATTGGCTAAACAACTGGGTGTTGTATATCTCAAAGTATATGGCGACTCTAAGATGATTGTTAATCAGGTTAGAGGCATATATGAAGTCCGACATCAAGATCTAGTACCGTACCATGAAGCAGCAACCAGGTTAGCTTCTTCGTTCAAAGGATTCTTTATCGAACATGTACGTCGGGCATGCAATACAGAAGCTGATGCTTTAGCTAACCTAGCTGTGGTATTGGCAGTTCCAGTCAAAAGACAACAGATGGTTGTTATCTCTAATAGAGAACTATTTTGTGTTGAAAACAACCACAACATTGAATTCAGCAACTTAACTGAAGTCAACGTCACTTGCGAGGACTGGAGAGCACCTTTCATTGATTTTACAGTGTATAACATTTTGCCAGAAGATCCTAAAGAAGCTACAAGTATCCGTCGTCGATCGCTTCGATTCTATTATAATCATACTACTAAAACACTCTATCGAAGAACTTTTGATGGATTACTCTTGAGGTGTCTCGCTGGTGATGAAGCAAAGCAGATATTACGTGAAGCTCATGATGGTGTTTGTGGAGCACATCAGCCCGGTCCTAAACTATAGGATCGTATTCGACGTATGGGCTACTACTGGCCCTCTATGGTATCAGATGCTATTGACTATGCAAGAAAATATCGTGCATGTCAGATTCATGCAGATTTTATTCACCAACCATCGGAATTTCTTCATCCGACTGCTGCCTCATGGCCTTTTGAAGCTTGGGGCATGGATATAATTGGCCCTATCAATCCCCCTTCATCTAAAGGACATCGGTTCATCTTGGCTATAACTGATTATTTCTCCAAGTGGGCAGAAGCTATACCTTTGGCTGAAGTTAAAATGAGTAGTGTCATCAACTTTATCAAACATCATATGATATACAGATTTGGTGTCCCTCGCCGAATTATCTATGATAATGGGCCGCAATTCATCAGCCAGAAGTTTAATAGGTCCTGTGATGACAACAAAATCAATAATGTTGCCTCTACAGCCTATAATCTTGCCGCTAACGGATTGGCTGAAGCATTCAACAAGACCATTATCAAACTCCTTAAAAAGTTTGTCTCTATCAACAAACATAATTGGAGTGATAAACTTGGAGAATGTTTATGGGCATATCGTACTACTGTCCATAATCCCACAGGCTGCACACTTTTTTCTCTAGTATATGGATGTAAAGCTATCCTATCCCTGGAAATTCAAATTTCATCATTGAGAATCGCCATTGCTAATGAGCTTACTACAGAAAATAATGATCGTCTTCGGCTTCAGGAATTGGAGGCGCTCGACGAGAAAAGGTTATTAGCTCAACAACACATCGAACTTTATCAAGCCCAGATTTCAAAAGCTTTTAATCGCAAAGTCAGAGTGCGAACATTTCAGGAAGGCGAATTAGTCCTTACAGTCAGACGTCCTATGACTATGACACATATGAGCAAAGACAAGTTCGAGGCAAAATGGGAAGGGCTGTATATGGTAAACAAAGTTTTCTCAAATGGAGCCTATCAATTAACATATATGGATGGCAGAGTTGCTATGATGCCAATTAATGGCAAGTTTCTTAAGAAATATTATGTATAAAGACAAAATTTTAGAAACATGATGTAAATAAAAAGTTTATTTTATTCATGTAATAAAATAAATATTAAGGACGGGGAGGAGGCCCTGATCCTTCATGATTAAATACATAGTTTGCCAACAGTTCAAACATCTCATTGTCTGAACTCACAAGAAACTTGCAGGCAGCCATCCTCAATGCCTCTTCTTCAGCAGTCTTTCCATGTTCTACTAACTTGGAGATCAAATCCTGTCCTGGTGCAGGAGGAACAGTTGAGCCTTCACCTCTTTCTTTTCGAGAAGGCACGGGAGGCTCAGTAGGGGGCGTCTCGGTTTCTTTTTCGATCTTCGGAGCAAGTAAATCTTTGGAAGACATTTTCGTATAGAAGGGAAAGCGATTGTCAATATCTACAAAAGTTTTGTTCTATTTATAGGCAAAACAAATAGATACTCGGCCTCGAGAACTAATGCGACTTTTGGAAAGAAGCGCAACTGTTCGTTCATTTATAACTGTTCATTCATTTATAACTGACCATTCATTGTCCCTTCTCTGAAACTGACGTGACTATTCACTCATTTATTCTTTTTCTCGAGAGTTTGAACGGCCATTCATTCATTCAATGTCTCTCCCTTAAAAAAATCGAAGTGACCGATTACTCATTCATTTATCATAATGAGAATCCATATCTTTGAACTCCAAATAGCCACGTCAAACAACTTGCTACATTCTCATTCTCTCCACATTCTGTTATCTATGTCAGCATATCAAAATTGAATTATAAAAAAAGAGAATAATGAGACAATCATTTCTTTATTCCTTCTTTAAAAAGCATAGATACATCTTGATAAAAATCTATTACATCTCTGATTTTCATTCTAATGAAGGTCTATTACATCTTTGGATCTTCCCATTGATAATGAAGGTCTATTACATCTTTGGATCTTCTTATTTTATTGGTGGCAATTCCTTGTCGTCTTGACCTGAAGCAACGAGTCAGACAATGGAATCAACTCTGGTCTTCTCTCTCAAAAAGACGAGAGAAGAACCACAGAGTGCAGCAGCCCAAAGATGAGCTGCTGTCAATACAACTAGTGGAGAGAAGACGACCCGCCAGGGGAACTAGGAACAAAATCACCCTTGTGATACAATTCCTAGTTCTGTATCTCCACCATCCAACTCTCATGTATATAGGCTCTTCCTACCATATGAGGAAGACCCTTCTTAAACATGAAGAGTTCTGAGCTGTCTGATTTGAGTGTCAGAACCACATGAGCTGTTTGATGTGAGTGTCAGAAGAATGCCCTCTGCAACATCCAAATCACCAATGCCAGTCCGAAAGAAGCTTGCTAGCCGAATCCCTGCAAATATTAACAAAACAGGAAAAGTTAGCAGAATATATCAGCAGTGTGCGCCTATCAACAGGCGTATTTTAGCAGTGTGCGCTTATCAACAAGCGCATATCAGCAGACTGCGCCTATCAACAGGCGCATATCAGCACTATATGCTGATCAAACTGGCGCATCCCAACAAAGTGTGCTGATCAACAGGCGCACATCATATCTCCACAGTGCAAGTTGATCACACTGGCGCATGTCAACAATACGCGCCTATGATCAAGACTAAGCACTGGATCACAGTGCGCGCCTATTTTTAAAAATAGTTAGCACATATCAACAGTATCTACAACATGCAGATCAATACTTATCTTCAAAAAGTGGTGTAAAAGAAGAATATTCATACAATTGATTCTTCTTCGAGACTTACCAATTTTTGAAGACAAGTATACAAAAGAATAACATCAGAATGAAGTGGCGCAAGTGGGACCTTGTGAGAAGCCATTTGTTTTAAGAAAGTATGAATGGCTCTTTCGTTTTGGCTATCCTTTTTAAAGTACTGAAGAAGGAAGATGGGTGTGTCATTCTAGGAGCTTATTTTGGGAAAGAATTAAAAATGGGCGCCTAAACCGTATGACGACTGCCATGTGTCCCTCAGAAGAAACAGTAAACAAAAAATTAGCCAAAGGAATGCGACCACGTGCGCTATTCGAAATCACAGCCATACAACGTATCAAATTTTTTAGATTTTATTGCATAAAGATGGGTGGACCCCTACAGACAAGGACACAAGAAAAGAGAATAGAATTTTTGGCACGCCTGAATATTATTTCTTGTTCATGCCTTCATCGATCTGACGAAGGGCGGCGTCCAATTCCTGCATATTGCGGATCCCCGAGCGGCGCATCAGATTAAGGAATCCCTCCGAATTGCTACGCTCTTCATAGGATGGACCACCGCTCGAGCAATTGAAGACCGTCGAGTCTAGACCAAAACAGTCTAAAAAGTTCACCGCTCTCAGTGCTGGGTTAGCCTCCAACAAATAAGTTGTAGGCGCAACATCATGTCCCGCTTCAGGGGACTTGATCGTGGTGTCAGCATTTATCTCCATCTCTTCCTTCTTGGGGGCCATTGAAGAACAAAAGTGAAGAATAAAGCACAAAGATCATCTACTACATATATATCAACAAAATGACTCTTCATATTCCTCATGGGAAACTGAAAATAATCAATGAAACTCGGGAAGACGAAGAGAAGATTGAGTATTTTCGAGAAAGAAATTTAATTGTGATGACCGAGCATTGACTGGCGCAACTTGACTCAGTCAAATTTTTTATAAATTCAAAGTATTTCAAAACTTTGAAACGTTTTTAAGTTTTAAAAACTTTGAAGGGGGTCTTGTAGGGCCTAAAAATCAAGTTGTGCCCTGAACATACTAATCAGTGATCAAGTTGTGCCTCAAAAATCAAGTTGCGCCACTGATATGAAGCTCAGAGAACAGACTGCGCCGCTGAACAGGTTGCGCCACATATCAGATTGTGTCCAGTCTTGTTGCGCCAAAATCTACGTGGCATCTGACACTTAATGGCCATCATTACCTGACAGCACTGACAACTGACACCATAGTTAACGAGAAAAATCTCTTCGAATCCCGTGAATTGTGCCGCTCAAGGAGAGTTGGTAGACAGTTGTCCTGTACACTTCGTAAGTTGCGCCTAGGCGCAATCCAGACAAAATCTTTAGTTGCGCCTAGGCGCAATCTGAATGACTTCGGCTCAAAAGTTGCCACGTGTCTAGGCGCGGCTCAATCAGGCGCAGTTGACCGAAGCTCGCGCAACCTGATAAAGTTGAGATAACTTGCATTCTAAAGCAGGATGACGTAGCGCACATGCCACTAATCTCTCAAGACGTGTCTACTATCCTGTACACGACCACGCGCATCTCAATCACATGATGCCACACGTCTAAATACAGTTAGTACACGACTTAACAACTGAATGAAAGTTGGCACAACAGGAGGTTGGCGTAACCCAATGTGGCGCAATCCAGCCTCGCGCACATCAGAATAACTGCTAAAATAGTTATTTCTTGAACTCTATAAATAAAGTTTCCAATCATTGTGAAATGATCAGATACATACGCACAGAGATCAAGAACTCTTGCAAAATTGCTGCTGCATTCTCCAGAGGCTACAGTCTTCAAGTTCACATAGTCCAAGGGATAAAGTGATCGTCTTCTGATCAGATTCCTACAGTTGTACTTCCCCAGAATTTATTGTACTTTGTACGATTCTTTTTTTCAAGTTTGGAATAAACTTTTTGTTTTTGCAAACATTTACTAAATAAATAAAGTGTTTGATTTAGCCTAAATTTAAATATTGAGTAAAAGAGACTACTCAACTAGTATTGACCAAATGTACTAACACAATAATGTTTGTCTAAGGTGTCAAAAAGGACAATTGATAATAGCAGTCTTAGTTCACTGAAATAACTAATGTTTATTTGAGCAATAATAAGAATTTGCTACTAATATGAAAAATACTTGAAATGTAACAAGATATTAAATAGATAACAAATATTTGCTAACAACAATATGACAAAATTTTTAGAGAGTAATAAATGAATAATTTGAAAAAACAATTGTAGTCCAAGACTCAATTGAGCAATGATTGAATAAGAGGGAAAAAAATTATTAAGCAAGTTGTGGCAGCAAGCTATTTGTTTATATATTCCAATATATTTGACAATATGCAATTTGTTTATATGTTGCTAACAGTGTGACAATAGCAATATCGTGTACCAGTCTATTGGAAAATAGCAATATATTTAGACGGTAACAATATGCAACTTAAGTTGAAGCAAAATAAAAATTAACTCTTAGATTGTTGGAATTTTTTCAATATTCTTTGTTTTAAAATTGCAACAAAATAAAAATAAGTAGATGTTACTGGCCTCCGGGGAAGTCGCGCACATAGTACTTCCTAAGAGTTAATTCGGGTCTATGTACAGACTTTATCCGAACGCTCCTAATGGTAAAATTTCCGCTCCACCGGAATCTCCTTGTCGCACATGACGTAGAGAGATTGACCCACGACTTAGCTCTGCCTAGAGCAACAACGAAGAACAGAAGAGTTTCGGGAAGAGGAAGTTTTGAGAGAGTTTCACGTAGGATATTCGGTTCTGTGTAAAAAGAAGGTATGAAATGGGCCTCAATATATGGGCTGATTTTCCAACGTATGAGAATAAAAGCCAATTAATCCAGCCTATTAAATTTTGAACGTTTACAAAAGAATTCAAATGTGCAACATATGGTTCATTGAACCTGGACAGAAATTTGAGTGTTAAACGTTACAAAATTAAATGAATAGTAGTCAAAAAAATTAAATGATGAGGAGAAAAAATATTTTTAGGGTCTCAGTCCGAACCTGAAGATGAAATCGAGTCGGCATTCGGCGCCCGCAGATGTGGGCATGTACCCGCACCCGTTACGTGCGCCGAGCCAGGCCGGGAGGCAGCGGCGGCGCGTACGTATGGCCCATGAGGCTCCCACACAATAGTTCAAATGAAGCAAGAGCAAACCAAGTATTATATGGACACTCCAATCATGCTCCCTAGCCGATGTAGGACTAAAGAACTTGAGCTTTTGAATCAAACAACATACAGCTAACATGTTATAGTAGTGAACACGTATGAGACGTGACCCGGACGCTCCAAAGTAAAATGAGATGTACTAAATAGATGCTCGTGACATTATCGTGTGGTGTTTGTGTACGTGCGATAGTTGAAAATAATCCCATTTTGGTAATATTTTTGAAACTTATAATTGTTGAAAAATATGTGCAACACTGACCAATAAATACTTCCATAAGTAGGAGGTGTAATATAATAGTTAATGGAATTGTTAGAACTAGAAGTAGGCCTGGACGAATATGGTTTGAAATTTTAAATTGTTACATAGTATATATCGCTCATCATAGACAAATGGAAGAAGATAATTCAAATTGCCGACCCAAAAAATTTAAAATAAAGTCTTTTTTGTTGATGTACTATAATATATAGTTTAAAGGCTCTGTTTTATGTATTATTTCAAATGTCAAATATTACTATACTTTCTTAATCTTTTCTTCTTCTTTTTTGTATCAATTCTATTATGTTGTGCATCATATGAATATGATACGTGAGCAAGGCTTATGAGTACAACCTAACATTCGGTCTCATGAAGATATGCTATAGTTGAGCTAGTCATTTCTTTGATATTTTTTTTGCCGTTGAAGTACCTGCCATTGCAATTAAATTCTAGAATATTGAAGAGGGTTGAGGGCTACATATTTATATTTTAATATAATTCCTCACTAGGTCAAATGTCCATTTTATGGATAGAGAACTAGATTTCTGCAATATTTTTTGGCAATCAAAACACCATACTTTCATTCATAACTATGAAAGATGAATCAACAAGAAGTTAATCCTTAATACAAACTGGCAGTTGTGTGAACAACTACACAGAATCAAAATCAAGAGAGAAACAATAATGAGCTAAAGAGTGCGCAACAACGTTTGAAGTTCTAGGAGTAGTAAAGGAAAAGAGAAACTCCGTGATAGAGCAACCACTAAAAATCTAATCCTCCACAGAATAAGAAAGTTTTTGTTCTGAACAAGGTTGATGATAATTTCCGAGTCACCTTCAAGTACAACCACTTTAAAACCTCTTGATAAACAGAATTGTACACACAGTTGTGTTGGAATTGTGGTGGACCAACTAGCTAGGAGGAGCAAATTTGGAGTGGGAGAAAATTATAGAGAGAAGATTTGGTGGAAGAGAAGAATGAAAGAGAAAATTTTTTATAATAGCACTAAGCTTCTTAATTTTTGTTGTTGTACAAAATGAGGGGAGAGCACCCCTTTTTATAGGGCGCTTGGAAGAGTCTACACACTTATTAAATATAGTATAGAATCATTCTAGACTCTTTTACAATTAATATTAAGATATCTCTAGAACATAGATATTTTTCATGAACATAGATATTTTTCATGAACTTTCTAGGTAAAGAAGTTCCTAGAACATGAACTAAACTCAAAACTAAAATAGGCCTAATGGACAAAGCCCAATGGTAGTGGATTAATTTGTTGGGCTCAAAATATTATCGCAAAATTAAGTTCATTTCCAACACTCTCCCTTAAACTTGACTTTGCGATTCCAAGTGAACTTATTGCCTTGAATAGTGCTTCTTTCTTGATTTGCTTGGTGAAGATCTCGGCAGCTTACTTTTGCATTTTGACGCAGTTCCTTTGCATTTGCTTTCTTATGATGCACATCTTTGGGTGGATAAACTTGCTTTTCATCATAGCCGTAAACTTTTGTAGGTAGTCTATGCTTGTACCTCTTGACTTCATCTTGAGCATTGTTCTTTAGCTTTTAGATACTTTTTAATCCAATTTTATTTTGCCACTTTGAAAGTGTCTTTAGCTCCCAAGTGTCGTCCTTCATAATATTATTGATTTCTTCATCCATTGCGTCTCTCCATTTCTTGTTTTATGTCGCTTCTTCGAAACCTATTGGTTCACAATCGACAAAAAGGCAAAAAAATGTTAGGTCATTTTGATTTTCAGTTACCTCATATACTTCTTGTAGGCTCCTCATGCGTGGGACTCTTCTTCCTTCCGAGGATGATAGTGGAGAGTCTTCTTGAGATGGTGGTGGCGACGCATGTGGGAAAAGCTCTTGTTGAGGACGGGAACTTGGAAGGGAGTCATCTCGCTTGCCATCTTCGACCTCGAACCGCCTCGCTCTGATACCACTTTGTTAGAATTATGGTGGACTAACTGTAACACCCAGTTTCTAAAATAAGGATAATTTTGAAAATTTATATTTTAATTTATTTAATTATGATATTTAAATGATAATATGATTTTTTGTGATTTTTAATCATTTAAAACTATTTTAAATCATGACTTATGATTTTGGTGTTGACTAGTGTAACCTTAGAGCCTAGCCATGTGATTAGGATATTTGACTAGTACATTCTAGCCTAGAGGGTATTTTGGCCATTTTAGGATTTATTTGAATTTATTATGATTTATGAGAATTTGTGTGAATTTAATATTAATTAAATATTGCTATGTGTTATGTTAGTCTTGACTAGTTGAGACTTTGTAGACTAACCTAGAACTAACCCTAGTTGGTGACCCTAGTCTAACTCTAGTTAACCTACTCTTAGTCATTAGGAATTAGTTTTAAGGTAGGAAGGATTACTTAGTGAAATTAGTCCATGACTAGTGACTTAAGTCAATGACTTATGACTTAGCAATTTAAAGCCTAGTGTTTAAGCCATAGGCCCATGACTTAGGCCCAAAACCAAATTAAACCCACCCATGGCAGCCAACCTAGGGTTTCCCACCCCTATTTAATGCCTCCTTCATTTAGGGTTAGCCTCTCTTGGAAATAGATCTCAAGTTTAGAAAGAGGTAAATCCCCAACCTTAGAAATTCCTAATTAATTCATTTTAGCTCCTTTTTAATCCTAGTCTTTTGCAATAGGATCTAATTTATGTTTATATGCTGTTGTTGGAGGATCACCTCAGTTTGTGCATTGATTGGAGATTTGGAGTTGCCATTTGGAATCCCCTCTTTGAAGCTTTTCTTGAGCTTTGATACTCAATAGGTAAATCATCTAAACTTATAGTTTTTCCTGATTTCTTTGCATATAAGGTTAGGTTTTAGGGTTTCCTAGCTGTCCCCAAAATTTGGGCACAATTCGTGTCCATTTCGTGTCCGTATCGGACACGTATCGAAATGGTATACTAGGTATTTGTAGAAATGCCACATAGGAATAAATTTTCATATTTTTGAAATGTAATTAGATGGATTTGTAGATCTTGATGTGTGTATCAATCTTTGTGAAGGTGTCCTGGTGTTTTGTGTCCGTTTGTGTCGTAATTTTTGACCTGGACACGCAGCACGAGCCCTAGGCTGTGTCCTGCCTATCGGGGGCTAGAACTCGTGATACAGGACACGTCGAGACACAATTTTTTTGTGGAGAGCAGAGGACAGTGACTGTCACCATGCTCCCAAAATTTGGGAGCATGTCGTTGTGTACACGCGGCGCAATCGCGCTCGTACTGGCCGCGCGCTGTCGCGCACAAGCGGCCGAGCACGAGCACAGACACGCACAAACACGTGTCGTGTCCACTGTAGACACGTCGTAGACACATGTCAGGTTGTCCCACGTGTAGCCCTACCCTAGGCGACCACGTGGGCGTGACCACGTGGCCACACGTATCGTGTGTCGTGTCCACGACCTCTGTGAACGCGTACACGACACTGTGTTACAATTGGTGCACCCCACGTGGTTGAGTCATTGTGGACACGTCTGTGTCATGATTTTTGGACACGAAACGACTCACAGGACACGTATTCATGTGTGACACTAGTTACCAAACTTTTATTTGTAATCTTAATGATTATTTAGGGTCGAATTCTTGTTATCCCAATTTCCCTGATACCCGACTGATACTCATGTTTCTGGATTTTAAATTTTGCATTTAAACTGATGTTTTTGGGATGTTAATGGATAACTAGACTTACCTGCATATTTAAGGAATAGTGTATATGATTAATTGTGGTTTAGGTTGGGCAATGGGTTCGAATTAGATTTTTGGACTGCTAGGGTCTTTTTCACTGTCACTTAGTTTAGGGATTCCTGAGAATGGTGTTAACCCACACAAAATTGAGACTGTCATTTGATTCCAGATTTTAACTGATTTTTGAATGATCATTGCTATGTAATTTCTCATACATTGTTAGTTCACTGATTGTTAGAATTCATGGGTGATTCGAATTCGAATTGGTGTTGGGTTTTGGATTGGGTTGGCTGAGAGCTATATGACACTGTCAATAATTCATTATTCACTGTCAACCCCCCCCCAAACCTGAGTTGATTTCCTTTCCTTTATGTCGATTCGAATTCAAATTGATTCATGGCACTTGGTCGGTTTATTAAACTGTCATTGGGTTCAATATCAACTGTAAAATGGATTTCCATTTTCTCCCTTAACCTGAGAATTGATCTTGACTCATTTCCTATTTAAACTGTAATTTGATTCATGGGTTGATGTTATCTATTGACAGGAATTTTGAATTGAGTGGTTTGAACTGTCCCTTAGTCTTCCTGATACTAATCCTAAGATTGGCATTACACCCTCTTCTTTCATGTTTTTTTTCCTGTCAACAAGTTTCATTGGTTAACTATCAATGGGATTCCTGTGACACTCACTGTTCTTCCATATGACACTAACCCTCACCACCATGATACACTCACACAATCACACATGTTACACATTGCTAGCCTAAGACACTATTTTTCCTAATTCACTAACACTTTATATCACTCCCTGTTTTCAGGTTACACACTGTTTCAGGATACCATATCACACACTAGTGTCATCACTCATCATTCACACACAAAATCTGAGATTTGAACTCACTGTTTCCTCACATTGCTAACAGTCCTATGAATTACATTAACCCTACACTGTCACTTGGACTGGACTGAACCTGAGATTGATTTCAAATTAACTCACACCCTCTCACCACATACACATATATATATATCCCCTTAACCCTCTCTCCATATCTCTATGAATATATGTATACATGAATATATGTAAAATGTATGTAGGCATAATGCATATATGTATATATGTTTCTCTAAAATCCTGAGTACACAGCCACACATGGCCTTCACACCCTCATGATTCACACACAGGCACTCATTCACTCACACACACATGCCTATACCTTGACACTACACACAGGGAACACACACTCTTTACACACACTCTACATACTCACACACACAATTAACTCACATTCTCTCACACTCACATTATATCACAATTTCACTCTTAGCTCACACCCTCTCACATTCCTAACACACATGAGTTAACTTCACACTCACACACATATGATTACACTCTCACATTGCCCTAGCCTCATATCACACACACACACACAATCATGACATTCACACACACATTTATGCATTCTCTATGTGTACACATATATATATATATATATATATATATATATATATATATATATATATATATATATATATATATATATATATATATAGATGTTCCTAATCTACATGTATGTGTACTTACATATATATACATGTATTGTGGGTAATAGTTATATTAGCCTATGTGTAATGTGTAGTAGGTTGTGTGGTAGGTTTTCAATTGCCTATTGTATTTGGCCTATGGCCTAGGTATATGGCCCATGGTCCTTGTGCACTAGCTAACTATACTTGTTTTTGACTTGTTGGTCTTGAGATGTGAGTGCTAGCAAGGCTAGACTTGGTTGAGTCTAGATTGGACTAGATAGACTAGTTTAGACTTGATGAGCCTAGATTAACTTGTTTAGATCTAGTTTGGCTAGTTTAACCTCGTTTGACCTAGTTTGACTTAATTAGACTAGAATTGACCTAGTTTGACTGTTAGGGTTGACTAGAGTTGACCAAAGGTTGACTTTAGCCTAGATTGACCCCAAACTTCATGTAGATGCATTGTAGCAGTCTATTTTCTTATTTTAGACTTGTTGTGACTTGTACTGTTCTATAGGAGACAGACACCACTCCTCGGACAGTATATTCTCTTCGGACATTCAGGATACCAGGCGAGTACATTCTCTGATCATTTCATATCCTGTTTAGAATTATTTTCCTTAGGGGTGTAAAATGGACAAAGTAGTCCGTTGTCCGTACGTGTCCGGCTCGATAAATGGTTCGACCGCGGACCGTCCGATTGATTAACGAACAGAATTTGGACATTTTTCTGGTCCGTTTAAAAATCGGACCCGGACACGGTCATATCCATGTCCGGTCCGAATTTGTCCGCGAACCGTCCGATAGTGGAGACTCATTTTGGTTTTGCATCAATTATGTCATATTATTTGGTTTTGCATCATTTTTTTGTTGTTCGGTCTCGATTTTTGTTAACCTTTTACTATTGTTTGTTGTATTCTATAACCTTCAATTGTATTTTCTTTCAACTTGATTTTTTGTACCAACTATCAAGGTATCTTGATAAAATAATAGCTTTTGGTAATATATTTCATTTGTCCGCGGACCGTCCGATTGAATTAACGAACAGTGGTTGTCCGTGTCCGTCCGGTCCGAACTCGAACAGTGGACTATCCGTGTCCGTCCGTCCGAACTCATTTTCATTTTCGGACCGAACACGGACAGTGGACTGTCCGTGTCCGTCCGGCCCGTTTACACCCCTAATTTTCCTGCTTTAAATTACTTTACTTGATATTGTCACGTTGGTCACACGGATTGGTACTATATGGATCTTTTCATGAGATGTTATCCCCCTCGGGAGCATCGGATACTGCATGTTTTATGCGTTTCACGAATCATCACGTATCTCTATGCTTCCTCTGATTCACGAATCGCTTGTGACACATGTACTCTCATGTTCACAGAGCCATCATGAATCACCTTCACGTATCACTCATTTTATGAGCCATGTGAAGTTTCACGAATCTTAACATAACTTGAACAGATCTTTGTGTATTGATTGGGGGATGGGAGAGTAGAAATAGACATGTGAATATTATCCAAGTAGCTGTAGTCATGAATCACTCTCTTAGCTGTAGTCATGAATCTCCTATGCCATTCACATGTTTATATTTTACTCTGACTCACTAGTCACTATTAGTTCTCTATGTATAGTAGATATTTCTATTACAGTTCTCTCTCTGTTTACATACTGTATTTCTTCAGTTCATGTATCTTACTTTACTGCATGATTATATTTTCTAACCTGCTATGATCTGTTGAGATGTACTGTACTCGCTCCTGTCCTGACTGGACCTGTTGAAAATATTACAGAGGATGAGGAGGAGGCCCTATGTACCACCTATTACGGAGCAGGCTTAGACGACACCTGCGACCTGGTTCCTCTGGAGGACCCAGCTGCAGTACAGGATGTTACTCCCACAGTCTAGTCTAGATAGCTAGGCTTTAGTTTTCTTTCAGCATTGTTATTGACTTCAGTTGTTCTTCTGAGATGTTGTATATATTAGAGACTCGTATTGAGCTGGATGTTCTTGAGTTGTTATCTTAGACACTTAGATTTTCTCTCTCATTTGTATTACATTGTGGTTTTGACCTCTCTATCTACCTTTACTATTCTGTATCTACCTTAGATGTGATTGAGACTATTCTGTTATGTCACCTCCATTCGGAGTGTATATACTGTACAGGTACCTTTATATTGTTAGATGATTGACCTAGGACAGCGTTCTACTGCCGACACTGCGGCGTAGGCTGGGCGTCGTTACGTTCTCGTACCCTCACTGTGGGTGCGGGTCGTGACACTAACTAGCTAGGAGGAGCAAATTTGGAGTGAGAGAAAATTATAGAGAGAAGATTTGGTGGAAGAGAAGAATGGAAGAGAAGAAATTTTATAATAGCACTAAGCTTCTTAATTTTTGTTGTTGTACAAAATAAGGGGAGAGCACCCTTTTTTATAGGGCTCTTAGAAGAGTCTACACACTTATTAAATATAGTATGGAATCATTCTAGACTCTTTTACAATTAATATTAAGATATCTCTAGAACATAGATATTTTTCATGAACATAGATATTTTTCATGAACTTTCTATTCTAGGTAAAGAAGTTTCTAGAACATGGACTAAACTCAAAACTAAAATGGACCTAATAGACAAAGTCCAATGGTAGTGGATTAATTTGTTGGACTCAATATATTATCGCAAAATCAAGTTTATTTCCAACAAGTTGAAGAACTCTCCCTTCAGCCTCCAGAGGAGATCCGTCCCAACAAGCCGAGGCAGCCCCTCCTTGAGATAAACCATGCTGACTGCCAACCACAACAACATAAATCATTTTCCCATTTACAAATGCCCCGTCAAAGTTGCACTTCAATGTGTCTGGGTTTTTAAAATTAAAGCCGCTTATATGCATGCATGATGAGGTTTGGATCCGGGTTTGTCTATTACCATAGTTTGTTCGAAAACTCTGGAGTTCTGACAAGGGTTAAGACTGTTAAGTAACTCAACAAATGTGAAACTTCACAAGGGTTGAGTGACTAAACAAATGTGAAACTTAATTTTAATTTTTCTTTTCTTGTTTTAATGCAGTCACATACTTCCGTTATACATAGACAGTAAGGATGTTTCTACAACAAGTGCCCACATTAAGCAGGGTGGCTAGAAGGAAATATCTCATGATTGAATCATATGTGCAACTAGATGTTGCTCCGGGAAAAAAAACCACCACCAACAACAGTCCATTTGGCAGTCTCTTGGATTAATCCATTTGCATCTTATCCATATATAGACTGGCAATTGCTGGCAACGGTTAGGAGGGTAAGAGGGATATGATTTAGCAATCTGGATAAGAACACATGGAATTGAAGATGACTATGTTCTGTAAGATTCTCAACCTAACTGGTAATTGGATCCTCTACTCAACTTGAATGGGTGATTTGGTTATTTCTTTGAGTGGTTATCTAAGAGTAGAGAATGATTGACACATATATGGATATGATTCGGATACTAGAACCAGTATCCATATTTGACACAATTGGACATAACTTCAGATAGAATATGCGTTTGGATAGGAGATCACGTAATAATAAGGTTTAAACTTCGAAGGACCAGGTGGAGGGGACCAGCCGGAGAAGGGGGTGGAGATTGTAGTGGAGGCAGAGGAGGAGCTGATGGAGGAGAGGGGGTTGTTGCAAAAAGAGACGGGGTCGACAAATATGTTTTTCACATTTTCATCAATGTCAATGCCGTTAGGGTATTCAAGTGCAAAAATTAGGATTATTTAGTTTTAGGGTCTCACGTGATATTGATAACTTACCTTTTTTTTTTTTTTTTTTTTTTTTTTTTTAACGTTTAGGTTTTCATATTGTGCAAAAGAGTTTTTGGGTCTCGTCCCAACAAGTTAACTTAGGTCGGGCGTCCAAAATGGAGACATAAACGTGAAATTTTAATGTTATGTGAAATCCTAACACTAAACGAAAAATATGTAAGACTTATGTGACTTGAGTTATTTAGTTTTGTACGGTGAGTACGAAAATGCGTGAGAGTTGTGCGAGACTTGTTTGCTTCTATCAATGTTGCTCAAATGTAAAATAAGTACAAGTGTATATTAGCCAAACGTAAAATTTGAATAATTTTTTTCTAGAAGTGTTTAGCCTCCTAGTCCAAATGTGTATAATGTTGTCATACTCAAATTTTACTTGCCACTGGCAGAGTCACTCAACAATGGCGCCACAGGCCTCTCCTCAGCAGCTCCATGGGAGAACTCGGCTCGGTACACGTAGAACCTACTCACAGCGAGGAAGAAGACGAGGTTGAGGAAGTTGAGGGCTGCAAAGAAAGCATAGTAGCAGTCCAGCCTCGACTCGTTCAGGTTGTTCAGTATCCATCCTCTGCGCCCGTCCCTCCTGGTGACATCAGCCACGGTCGACAGAAGGAAGCTGCTGAGGAAGTTCCCGACCCCTAAGCTCGTCATCGAGTAAGAGGTCCCCAGGCTCTTCATCCCCTCCGGGGCCTGGTCGTAGAAGAACTCGATCTTCGCCACCTCCAGGAAGGCGTCCGCCACCCCCATCAGCACGAACTGGGGCAGCAGCATGAAGATGGTCACCGGGACCGTCCCCCCGCCCGCGACCACCCCGTGGCGCCTCGCGGCATCCAGCCTCTGCCGTTCGGTCAGCGACGCCACGGACATGACCAGGATGTGCAGGGACATGCCGATGCCCATCCTCTGGAGGAGGGTGATCCCCCTCGGGTTGTTGGTCAGCTTCTTCATCGCCCTGACGAAGACGCGGTCGTAGACGACGACGGAGACCAGCATGGTGCCCGTGACGAAGGCGGCTAGGCTGGCCGGGGGGACCTTGAAGCCGCCGCCGATGTGGCGGTCCAGCGTGGCACCCTGCTTGATGAAGAGAGTGTTGATCTGGGCGATCATGGTGCTGGGGATGAAGGTGCAGAATAAGATTGGGATCATCCGGAGGATTTGCTTGGTTTCTTCCACTTGGGTCACCGGGCACAGCGTCCATCGGCTTGTTGCATGTCCGGATTGCACTGCAGCTTTGTTCAAGAATCTGTCGATGCATGGATACGTGTCTCAAAAACATTGTTTCCATGCAAACATATGTTGGCATCACTCTTGAGTTTTAAAAATAGTAGAGGACAATACATAATTCCTAAATTTTCATCCAGAGCATCAAAATATTTTCAAATCTCAGCCAGAGCATAAACTTTCGGAGAATAGCAAAGAAAGCACAAAAACGTCTTTCGAAAGAAGTTTTACCTTTTTCAAAATTTATAGACAACTACTGTTAGCTTGGCGACAAATAAAATTATAAGAAAGAAATACGCCCTTCATATAATTTTATTTCCTGCCCACTATCGAAGATGCCATGCCAAACTTTATCGATTAAAAAGTACATGAGGAAAACGTCCATAAGAAGGACGTTTTTTCAAAACCTAAGGGCGTTTTCCTTTCTTATAATTTTATTTTTCCTCCAAACTAACGGTCGTTATCTACAAATTTTCAAAAAAGGTGAAATGTCCTTCAAAAGGACGTTCTCGTACTTTCTTTGCTATTTTCCAAAAGTTTCTGCTCTGGCTGAGATCTGAAAATATTTTTATGCTCTGGATGAAAATTTTCGTACATAATTTGTTAGGAGAACAACACACCATTTCAAATATCCAAGTTCATCCTTCTCTCACCCTTCCTCTTCTTCTTTTTTCCTCTTACAACATTTATTCTTTCGAACATGATAGTTTCGAACCCCATATACGAACCCCATATAATGGGGTTTGAAATTAAGAACTATCAGGGTTCTGCTTACAAAATGCTGGTCGTCCTAAGACCCAAAAAAAATTCTGTCTTATGACTGCTAGAATTCTGTTAGTCCAACAGTACTGTCAGAATTGTGTAAGTCGTGTGATAGAGAAATATAGAACTATTTGTCCTAAGGTTGTCAAGATTCTGGTAGTCCTAACAACAATAAGCCAGAATCCGGACAGTCCTTCATTTTGCCTAAGTCGCGTGATATAGATATATAGAACTGTTCTAAGATTGTCAGGATTCTGATAGTCCTAACAATAATTAGAACAATTAGAACTGTTAGAATCCTGACGGTCCTTCGTCATTTCAAATCCAACTGTCACGATTTTTGAAACTTCCAAATTCTTATAATGGGATATTCTAAATCACCAATAATTATGTTTGAAAGAACATGTTGCAAGAGGAAGAAGAAAAGTGATGTGAGAGGAAGGTGGAATAGGACTTTTATTGTTTGAAATTGTGTATGGTCTCTTAACATATTTTCAAAATATTTGGGTATCAAAAAATAACATTAAAAAAAAATGTGATACCTCCTGTCACGGTGTGTGCAGCCCTTGGTAATTTCTTAACAAAGCAAAGTGGAATTGAGTTGTGAATGAAACTAACTCTAACCTCAATGTGGTGGTAGAATCTATCCGAAACTTTCCTTTCCCTTTGTAGTACTCCAACTCCAACTCATAAAGCTCCTTAGGATCAGTAGGCAATGCCACCTTCCAGTTCCTCGCAGCCGCAACCAGAACCTGAGACATCTTCGTGAACGGACTCCCCGACCGCAGCTTGTGCCTGTAGAACGGAGTTCCCGCCACGAATATAGCGACGGACACTGCGAGACCGACCGTCGGCAAAGCGTAGCCGAGGGTCCAGCCGACGTTGTCCTGGATGTACACCAGGACAGTGTTGGCGAAGAAGGTTCCGAAGAATATGCTGAACATCCACCAGTTGAAGAAGGAGAGCTTGTAGGCCCGCTCTCTCGGGTCGAACTCGTCGAACTGGTCCGCGCCGATCGTCGAGATGTTGGGCTTGGTTCCGCCCGTGCCGACCGCGAGGATGTAGAGTGCGGTGAAGAAGACGCCCAGCTGGAGAGGGGTGGCTACGGTGGTGCAGTTGGGGTCGGTGGTGTTGGCTCCGCAGGGGGTTGGCTTCAGTGAAGATAGGGACACGGCCAGTGTTATCAGGCACATTCCCTGTCAAAATATATTCGCTTTTTTTCGTTAGAGAAGTTTAGTTGTTCAATCCACAAGCTAAGGATAGTTGATCCGTTCACATCTTGAATGCCCTCAAGAATTTATTTTTCACCTTTTATAGTGTAGTTCGATGTTCCCTGCGTGTCCAATACGTGTGTCCGACACGACACTACATGAGTACGGGGTTAATAAAGCACCGGAGGGGATCTTTTCTCCCACAGAGTCCCGTACAAGATTTATATGCACTTAAATACCTTGAACTCTACATATCCTTTCATAATTCGCGTCTCCGTATATACGAATTCCAAACCGTCCAATCAGAAACGTTATGTCTCCATCTGCTGACTGCTAGAAACAGGAGGCTTTGACGAAAAATATATATATATGACAAGCACATACCTTGAACTCTACATATCCTTGCATAATTCGTGTCTCCGTATATACGAATTCCAAACCGTCCAATCAGAAACGTTATGTCTCCATCTGCTGACTGCTAGAAACAGGAGGCTTTGACGAAACATATATATATATGACAAGCACATCTAGCTCAAGTGGCTAAGGAGGAAGTCAAGGCCCAAATAGTTGTGGTTCAAGACTTGGAAGAAGCAAGTGGAGGAAATTAAATTAACAACAATCCAGCGTGTGGATTGAATGCATGCTGGACGGAGCAGGGCCGACGAGCCTAACAACGAGGAACATGTCAGCGGAGTAGGCCGGTTCTATGAACTCAATGACACTAGCAGCGATGTACAGGCCAACGGAACAGGCCGGCCCTTTGAACTCGATGACACCCACTTGGGTATCACGACAGTCTTTTTGTTGAAGTCCTTGTCAATAGAACTCCATAGTTAAGAGCACTAGCAGATCCGGGATTATAATCACTGGGAGGACAATTATAAATAGTTCGGAAACAACGCCTTCAAAAAAATTTTGGAGGACAATAATATATTTTTAAAAAATTCTGGGAGTCCCGTCCTCCAGTGCCTCCCATGTGGATCCGCCAGTGGAGAAGAGTTAAATTTTTTTATTTATTTATAATCTGCTTACAAGGACTTGTTTTGAATTAGGTATTAGTGATACCATTTTAACGTCAGTGCCACTGCACCACAATTTCAGAGTTGTTAATTCCAGAGTTGTTGTTGTCAGGGTTGAATGATTTTTCTAAGTAGACACTTTATTTTCAAGTAAAGTTAGACTCTGTCAGAAATAATACAAGTATATCCAGAATGCAAAGTAGAAGGTTGAAGTGACTACATGGATGATTATTGCCAATAAAACAATACATACGTTAGTTCTAATTTGATTATCAAGAATAACTAGTAACTATTCTCTACGCTAGCTGTATCTTTCTTATTTTTATCTTGTTGATTCTCCTCTTTAATCCTTCTTTCAATCTTTGAGGTCATGGAAGGACTCAAATCAGTTGAATCTTGACCAAGTTTCACAGCTACATACATGTGGTTACCATGAATCCATGCATGAACATTGTTAACTTGCAAGTTGGCCAATAATGTACCAAGAATCCATGAATATATATATTAATTTTGCAAGTTGCCAATAAGACATTAACTGTGGGTCAACTTTGCACAATCTTCAAACGCCGTAGTCCAAACATCAACATAAAATAGATCATTTTTTTCTAGGTCTATGTTGCTGACTTGTAGTCACCAATTGGGTTCCATACTGCAGTGGCCAGTGGAGGATAAAATATGATTAAACAGAGATAATTTAGTGCATGTATTTACCATAGTTTAGTATCAGTCGATATCGACCCAATACAACTAATACCAATTCGGGCTTTGGCATGTTCTGATCCGATATCTAGCGAGACCGATATTGTCCGATTCCATCAGCATTGGGGGTCTCATTTTTAGTCAATTCGATAAATAAAATTGAACGAAAAATAATAATCAACAAGGACGTAAACACTTAGTAAGACTGTAAAAACATGTAAATAATAAAGAAAATGTATCTATATTGCTGTTAAACCAAATAAAAAAGGATGACTAATATTTTATTCAATTTTAAAAGTATGATGAAACAACACGAAAAATAGTTAAAATTATACTTAAATATTTAAAATATTTTTTTCTAAATTTATTAATAATTATTCTTTCCGATACCAAAAATCTGATATTTCCATTTGAAACCTCCGATACTACCATTACTGTCGATACCGTCGATACCGTTGATATCGATACTCAAAGGAGAGTCCGATTTCAATACTATGAACCTTGGTAATTACGAGAACAAAGATTTCATTTTGGACTGCGATACAGAAGTACATATTGCTATATTTTCTGAGCCATCTCAATACTAAAATGAAATTATCTTTCCTGCTTTAAAATAAGTTGTTAAGTATTAACCTTAAAAGAAATTGTGTCTTTTTCCTTCTCGTCGCATGTTGGTTGAAGCCTTCCATAGGGTACTAATGCATGCATTGTATCTTTCTACATCTCTCTGACATATGTCGGTTTGTATATTATTCTGCCATGCTAGAGCCATGTGCTAGTATCAGCAATTTATAAGTGTATTTATGAAAGCGCATGAGCCAACAATGCATTTCCTGTTATATCTAAAATAGCACAACATCAATTATGGACATCCAAATCTAATCAAATCAAATATTTAACTAGATTTAAATTCTACAAATATGTTGTTAACAAATCTAGATTGAACTCCAACGTAATGTATATTAAGCCTGACATAGCTAGTGAAGAAACATACATGGCTATAGAGACGATGATCGATGACTTACTGCTAGATAGATCGTAGAAGCGATGATGAAAGTCCAGTAGCGGCCGAGGTGGGCATCCGCGACGTAGGCGCCGAGGATGGGCATCATCCACACCGTCCCGACCCAATTTGTAACATTGTTGGACGATTTAACGGTACCCTGATGGAGCTTGTCGGTAAGGTAGACCACCAGGTTGGAGGATATCCCGTAGAATGCCATCCTCTCAAACACCTCATAAACTGACCAAAAAAAGATATATACATATATATTTTTCAGGAAAGAAAACACAAATGGGATCAAGGAGATCCCAAAATAGATCTCAAGAGAATAAGAAGAACTTCAGCATCTGTGATAATTATATAATTATTAATGTAGGTAGCCTAATACCTGGGAGAATCATTAGGAAAGTGTACTTTGCGAGACTAGTTTGAAATGTTATTGTCATTTTGTTTATATTCTAAGGGTATGTTTGGCAATTGTAGAGAGAGCAGTTATGAGATATTTTTAGAGTATCGCTTATGAGGGATCCGATTTTGCGTGGTTCTAAGTAGTGGCTTTTAAACCAGTCCAATCCATGTTTGGTAATTTACTAACGAGCGTTTTTGAAAGTTTTCACACGAACAAAATTACATATATGTCCATATACAAACAAAACGGTCCCGAGCGCGTGAACTGTCACGCAGTCCACAACTCAAAGGTAGAAGTCCATATTTGATCAAAATAACAGAAATACATAAAATAATAGTAAAGTCTAGTTAAAAGTAGGAGAGGTTTTAAAATTTTACCAAAAAAAGTAGTGATATTTTTGGAAGAAGTAGAAGAGAAACACGGATGATAATGAAAAAAAATATAGTAGGATATTAGTAGTTATAATTACATATTTTTTTGTGATGATATTAAATGGAATAAAATAATAAAAATTTCAAAATCTATCGATTTGGGGTGTTTATAAAGTCAACCAAATTTACATAAAATTATATTACATCAATTTTGGGGGGTTTCTGAGACGGCAAAAACCAGTACCTAAGAAAGATTAACAAGCAGGGATTTTCATAAATAATCGGTTCAAAACACCCCAAAACTGATGAAAATACCATTACCAAACAGACCCTAAGTGTTGGATTGTATTTTGATGGAAAGGATTTAATTTTGTTAATATTCTAAGAATTGAACATTTTGGTTGATGGAAGCAATCTTCGAAGTTTGAGGAAGAAAAGAGATACGTAGCTCAAGATAGCCACAGAGAAATAGGATGACTTGTTGGAATCACTGCTCTTGAATACTAAGCTTAATTGTTCCTCAGTAATCAACTAACTGATCCTGAACCCTCTAGTACATTAACTAACTGATCCTGAACCCTCTAGTACATTCATTCAATCCCGCGATTTCATACACCACAAGTTCTCAACTCTTTTCAATAGGAGAGTTGAGCGACGTTGACTTGCTGTCGGAAAAAGTTTGGAGATTCATGCACCACTCATGGTATCTCCGGGGAAAGAAAAATATCAGGGCAAATTAATACTTAGTATCAAACATAATAATAAAATAAAAAATAAAAATCAGGTCACTGCAAGAAATTATAGTTTTTGTGACATGTAAAGTTGTCATAGAAGTTGTAAAACTTGTCACAAATTAATTGTCACGAAAATCCGAATTTCTTGTAGTGGATGTATGTAACTTCAGAACTGTTATAATGTAATTAGTATTCTCTATGGGAAAGGATTGATCCCCAAATTTGGAGATAACATGATAAGATGATTATTTTCCCTCTACCACATGTTTATATATAGTTTTGAGGAAAAAGGAAAAAAAAAAAAAATCAAGAAGAGAGAAGATAATGGCAAAGAAGGTTAAGAAGAGAGCAATATATTTACCTACAACGAAGGAGCAGGCAGTCCAGCCTCCTCTCTTGGACCTAAGGACAGGGTTCCCCTTGAGGTCGACGGTGCCGTCCTTCGTGTACTCGCCTTCTCCTGTCTCCAAGCTCTCGGCCATTGCTCCTGTGGGGCTGTGGAAAGCAACTTTAGACCAAAATCCTACTATAAGTGAATGGATATAAATGAAAGTACAGCACAGAACTTATATAGGCGTGATACATATTCATATCAGCCCCACCCTTTATGAGTTAAGGTATTGTGACCTCTTGGAAGTACATCCAACTCCTGTTAACATACTATATGCTAAAGGTATGCATACTACAAGTGTAATGTCCTCACAAATCGTACTCTAGAAAATATCTGGCAATACAAGTATTTAAATTACGCTTTTATATTATAAGAAATTGTTGGGTTATATCTCGTTTTCAGTTGAGCCCTAAAAAAAGAGGGGTGGCGATGGAGTTGATAATTTAGTCTCATATCGGGTAGGAAGTGGGATCATGAGGTGTAGATAATTATGATTGGTTCAAGCCTTACATGAGAATTCCCTTTTGCGGCATATAGGTTCAGTCCAATATCGCATCTCATGAGCCAACTCCGGATCGGGTCACACTGCATTCCCAACAAGTGATATCAGAGCCAAGGTTACGGGATTTGGTTTTGTGGTCTAATGGATCGAGATGACAATATGTTGGATCTTATGGGTGCTCGGTTGACGGGAACGAACAAAGGTATGGGGGTGCTAAGGTTGTTCGGCTGACACGATTATGTTGGATCTCCTGGGCCAATGGTGGTGTGGTGGTGTGAATGAACGTGTCGGTTTGGTTCTGTGGTCGAACAGACCGAGATTACAATATGTTGGATCTCTTGGGTGCTCGGTTGGCAGAAATGAAACAGATCGAGATGACAATATGTTGGATCTCATGGGTGATTGGCTGGTGGGAACGAGAGCAAAGATAGCATGAGTGTTAAGGTCGCTCGACTGACGGCAAGATGACAATATGTTGGATCTCCCGGGTGCTCGGCTGGCGGATAAGAGGAACCTGGCAGCGAGATGACAATATGTTGGATCTCCTGGTTGCTCGGCTGGCGGTAACAAGTAAAGGTAGCAGGGGTACTAAGGTTATTCAGCTGACGAAAATGAGCAAAAGGTAACAAGGGTGCTAATGTTGTTCGGCTGGCAGAAACAAGCAAAACGTCGCAGGGTGCAAAGGTTGTTTGACTGTCGAGAACGAGTAATTGGAATTAGTTCAAGCCATACATGAGAATTTTCTTTTAAGGCATATGGACCCAGTCCAATATCGTACTTCATAGGCCAACTCCGGTTCGAGTCACACCGCGTTCCCAATAGATATACTTTTGAAATGGTCTCGATGTGCTTCAAAATTGACGAAAGATATTTCAAAGTAACAATTTATGAAGTTGGGTTACCAAAACCGAGCAATAGAAAGTTAAGGTGTCAAAAACGACCAAATATTATAGTTGGGATGCCATTAGGGTAATTTAACCTTTGATTTTAAGTAGATTAGAAAGATTTACGTACAGGCACTTGATGATCAGTTACTTGTTTTCTTAGAACACAGAAGAATACTCTTTTGTTTTTATAGAATCTATATTTATCTTATGTTTGTGGTTCAGTTGACAATTATCCTATTTTAGTTTTCAACCATTGCTGTCATTATCTGTCCAGACCAAATATAGAACTTACTGTACTACAATTATCTATTCAAGCTATGTTTATTAACAGAACTTTAATTTCTAAAGTCTGATAAATTAATTTCTTCAACCTGAGGAGAAAATTCAGTCTATGCACCTTTATGTTTATAATTTTCAGCAAGTTGTATCCAAATTAAAAACCTGGTGGTATTGTGCAGAGGGAGTGACTGATTTCGCGAAACAAGTGCCGACTACAAAAGGGGAACCCTCCAAAAACAGGACGAAATATAGAAGCAAGAGTAGAACGAGGAATTCCATCAGTAGCTACCAACTATTATTGTTTTGTTGTTTTTCCTTCTGTTCTACTGGAAGAAAGGCTATTATAGATGGATCTATGGAAGGGGACAAGTAAAATATACCTAATGTTAAGTTTGATACATTCAGATGTCGAACTATTAGCTTGTCCAACCTTCGGCAATAGTCAATATTTGTTAGTAATTTTCCACAGAGTATAACCTCTTATATTGAGTTAGGATTTTCATATATCCACCGTACATGGTCTTTTGCAGACACGTGTGTTTTTAGCATATGCGTAGTATCACGATAATGATATAGATTTGTGTAGAGAATAATAATGGGATGATTTTATTGATAGGCTATTGCCACTACTTATAGAGGATCCAACTCCTCTTCACAATACATTTTTCGATGTGGGACTAAAGACCCTTATTTGTTCTCAACACTCCCCCTCAAGATGGGCGATAGATATTAATCATTCCCATCTTGTTACATAACTTTGACAGACTCAATGAACTAAGACCCTTAGTCAGACAGTCTGCAACTTGTTCTTCTGAGCGAACATGATCAATCTTCAGTATTCCTTGTTCCAGCTTCTCCTTGATGAAGAATCGATCGATCTCGATGTGCTTCGTTCTGTCGTGCTGAACTGGGTTGTTAGCTATACTTATTGCAGCTTGACTATCGCTCAGAAGATGTAACGGTACTCCCTTGTCCAGCTTCAACTCAGTCAGCAGGGCTTTCACCCACAGCAACTCTGACACTCCCAGAGCCATTGCTCTGTATTCTAGTTCAGCTGACGACCGTGCTACCACTGACTGTTTTTTGCTCCTCCATAAGACCAGGTTTCCTCCTACAAAAACACAGTACCCCGTGGTAGACCTTTTGTCGTCTATACAGCTTGCCCAGTCTGCATCGCAGTATCCCTCAACTTCTATGCGTCCATTCTTTTTGAACCATAGTCCTTTTTCCGGCGTCCCTTTCAGATATCTCAAGATCTGAAACACTGCTTCCATATGACCCGTTCTTGGATCATGCATGTAGCGACTCACTACACTTACCGCAAATGAGATATCAGGACGAGTGTGCCCCAGATAAATTAATCTTCCTACAAGTCTTTGATACCTTTCACGACCAACAGGCTCTCCTGCTCCTGCTCCCAACTTGCACTTCTAGTCAATTGGAGTGACTGCTACTTTGCATTCCAGCATCCCTGTCTCCTTTAGCAGATCTAATGCGTATTTTCTTTGTGAGAGAACAATTCCTTGTTCGCCGTCACACACCTCGATACCCAGAAAGTACCTCATTTCTCCTAAATCCTTCACCTCAAACTCTTTTGTGAGTTTTGACTTCAGCTTAGTAATCTCGACTTTATCATCACCTACGATTACTATATCATCCACATATACAGCAAGTAAAGTGATGTGGCCTCTTGCATGCTGGAGAAAGACCGTATGATCTGTATTTGTTTGATGGTATCCCATGCCTATAACAGCCTTTCTGAATCTGTCAAACCAGGCTCGAGGAGATTGCTTGAGCCCGTATAGCGACTTCTTTAGTTTACACACTTTACCATGCGACGTTCCTCCGTCTGATTCTGTTGCGTAGCACCCTAGCAGGGGTTCCATGTATACTTCTTCTTGCAAGTCCCCATGGAGAAAGGCATTCTTCACATCTAACTGATATAGCTTCCACCTATAGTTTGCTGCAATGGAAACCAGAGTTCTCACCGTGCTCATCTTTGCTACTGGGGCAAATGTCTCATCATAGTCGATGCCATATGATTGTGTGTATCCTTTTACAACCAACCTCGTCTTTTACCGCTCTACTTTTCCTTCTGGAGTCTCCTTCACTGTGTACACCCATTTGCTTCCACAGCTTTCTTTCCTTTGGGTAATGGAACCAGCTTCCATGTCTTTTTTTCTCTAGTGCCCCAAGTTCTTCCATCATTGCGGCTTTCCACCTTGGATCTTTCTTTGCTTCCTGCCAACACTTAGGCAAAGAAGTAGAGTCTAACGATGCAATGAAGGCTCGATAATTCAGAGAAATGTTAGAATAAGACAATAAATTGGCAATATCATGTTCATAATCATCATACCGACTAGGAGCTTTACCCGCATTGATGCGAGAAGATCTCCTTAAGGGAGCAATAGGTGGTGGAGAGATCATACCATCCGAGTCGGAGAGATCCGCATCAGAATCAGAGTGATTCAGAGCGGGGGCAACATCTTCAAGAGTTGGGGCAGGAGTAGACGAGGGACTTGGTACAGTAGGCACTGGGCATGGAATTGGTACAGTAGGCACTGACGGCACAGTACTGGACTTCTGCGGCTCTTTTTTCCTGTCTGCTTCTTCCCCTTCGTAACATATATATCTTCTTCTTCATTCTTCGTATCGGAGTCACTGCTCTCGCCTCCTTTCATCCAATTTTCCATGACCGGGCACGGGACTGATCCGACTACCACATTTGGACTTATTATCTCCCCCTCACGTCTAACACCCGCTGTGTTAGATGTGTCACCAAATGCTGAACCTTCATCTGAACCATAGTATGGTTCCTGCTCTCTGAATGTAACGTCCATACTTACAAACAACTTCCGCTCAACTGGGCTCCAACATGCATATCCCTTCTGAGTCGTCGTGTACCCGACAAAGACACACTTAACTGCTCTAGTATCCAGTTTGCCAACTCCTGGCCTATTATCTTGGACAAAACACACACACCCAAATACTTTCAGTGGAACAGTGTACGTTGTTGTACCAGTAAGCATCTCCAACGGTGTCTTCCAGTCCAATACCTAGGATGGCATTCTGTTGATGAGATAAGAGGCCGTCAATACAGCCTGCCCCCATAAGTGTTTCGGGACATTCATAGCCAGTATTATCGTCCATGCGACCTCCAGCAGGTGCCTGTTCTTCCATTCGGCCACACCATTTTGTGCCGGTGTATAGGCACATGAAGTTTGATGTAGTATTCCATGAGTGGATAAATACTCAGCAACCCTCTTATTAGTATATTTCGTCCCATTGTCAGACCGTAGACACTTAATTTTGGCGGTATATTGTGTTTCCATCCGGCGATAAAATCCCAAAAATCCTCAAAGACGTCACTTTTATTCTTCATAAGGTAGACCCATGTCACAGGGGTCTAACAGTCAATAAAAGTGACGAACCATCGAAAATCGTTAATACCGGTTGTAGGACAAGGGGCCCATACGTCCGAATGTATCATATCGAATGCAGCTGAACTCTTATTCCCCGAGCTCACGTACGTGCTTCTGGTCTATTTTTCTAGCTCACATGCATTACAAAATAACTTCTCTTTATTAGCCCTTTGATATAAGGACAGATATATTTGACTAATAACTTTGAAGGAAGAATGCCCGACACGCTGGTGGTGGAGGAGCAATTCGTCTTCTACACTGCGACGTGAAGCGTCCGGTTGTGCGTCTGCAACTAGAGATGCCAATGCTTTGTCCAGTCCGGTCCTGTCCAAGTACCATAGTCCCTTATGCCATGTGCCAGTCCCGAGTCGTTGTCCTATCCCCTTCTTCTGAAAAGTTACCTTAGAAATGTCAAAGAAAATAATACAGTTTAGATCTAGGATAATGGCACTAATAGATATAAGATTGACATGAAAAGATGGTGCATGTAAGACATTGGCGAGAGTGATGGAAGGGGTACATACGACAGTACCTTTACCTATTACAGGTCTGGAGGTACCATCAGCAGTCTGAATGCTCTCCGACGTCGGTAGGTGAATATAGTCCTGAAACTTACCGCGGGATCCCGTGACATGGCGAGATGCCCCAGA
This sequence comes from Iris pallida, assembly GCA_029216955.1. Taxonomy (NCBI): domain Eukaryota; kingdom Viridiplantae; phylum Streptophyta; class Magnoliopsida; order Asparagales; family Iridaceae; genus Iris; species Iris pallida. The sequence continues at coordinate 4,608,253 of JANAVB010001997.1, forward strand.
GTCCATAATCCAACCTGGCTGATGGACAGATGCAAGAGCACGCACAGGTAAACCTGTGCTGGTTTAGGCAAAGCAAGTGTTGTGATCCTCTGAGGTAGATGACGCCCCAGGAGTGACTTGACTGTCGTCTGAACCCAGCTTCGTGCCTCGTAACCGTGCAAGGAACTCCCTCTCAAGAGGGGTTATTTTAGCCAGTTGGTTTTCTCCCTCTTCTTCCGCCAGATTTTCTTTGTGTCCTCCAAAATAATTCTCCTTTCTACCAGCATATCCGTCTATACCACCACGATGTCCTCTACGACCCCGTCCGTGATCACTCGACTGACTTCGCAGGGGTTTAGGACAAAATCTGATGTAATGCCCTGAGTCACCACAGTTGTGGCAGACACCGCCCACAGAGGGAGGCTGATTAAATGCGGTAAGGGCAGACTTGTCAACAACAACTTGCTCCCCCTGGAAGTAGCCCTTGTTGGGCATCAACTTCAATCGAGCTTCTTCTTGCGCCATGGCAACTATGGCTTCTTCCACGGATGGAAGCTGGGTTTGTGCTAGAAGAACATTCCTTCTCAGCTCAAACACAGGATTGAGCCCCTTCAAAAACTTCATCATCCTCTTACGCGAAATATAATCCAGGAACATCTGAAAATATTTCGCAAATGCTGGTTCGACCTGTGCATCTTCCATCCCAAGAGGATCATAGTGATCCAGATCAGACCAGTACTTCTTCAACAGAGCTGCGTACTCAGAGATGGTACGTTCGTCTTGTGCCACCCTATCGAGTTCATCCTGCAGTTGGAAGACCCGCATAGGGTTGCCCGAGCCTGAGTACATATTGTTAGCCCAATGATTATATCATGTTTTTGAATATGGCTAATCAATTAAGTTTAACTAGTGATGTCACTAATATTTATGTAATCACTATCATGTTGCTACCTAAACTTAGCATTGTCCTAACTACTTATACTTAGCATTGTCCTAAATGTTCTTTATATCATATTGCTATGCTTGTATCAGTTATATTATTTTGTTTGCCTGACATGTATTTATAGACATGTTGTAAGCATGATCAAACATGATCAAACCAGGACATATGCAATGGAGAATTATTAATGGGCCAAAGACGACGTTATACAAGGAGATTTCTCTGAACCGCCCAATGACCTATCCGGGGCCTTGCATCGGTGAAGCCCCCGAAAGGTATTCATATTTTCAGATCTGTTTATCTTTGGACGATTGCCGTCAAGGAAAAATGCGTCTTCAATATTAGGAAAAAGACGTCATCAAAAGGGCTATTGGTTTTCATATTTATTCTGTATTTTTCCTTTTATTGAGTCTAGAAAAAATGTGAGATTGATCGAATCGGTACTGGCTTAGGTTTTTCTCAGTCCACAAACAAAAATAAGCCTACCTACGTATCCCAAAAATCCACAATTCCAAAAGACCCAAAATCTATGCAAATTTGGTTTATTCCTTACTGTTCTGAAGCAGCAGAACTCTGCCAGAACACTGGCCGAGTTCGGTCCGAGTTCGGCCCGAGTTTAGCCCGAGTTCGGCATGGATAAATTCAAATATTTTTTGCCTCCAAATCTGCATCCAATGTTCGTATGCGAAATCCTAGCATCCGAACTCTGTCCGAGTTCGGTTCCCCCAAAAATACTATAAATAGAGTTGAGATTGCCATTCATCTCAACAATACAATTTTATCTCTTTTGTTCTCTATCTAAAGTGTTCTGAGCTTTTATTTTCATATCTAAGCCTTTACGACTCTTAGCCAAGCCAGTACAGTTTCTGTTTAATCTAGAGTTTGGTGTTGAAGAGTTGTATCGGAGGTTGTATTCAGAAAACGTTCCAGTTTTCCAATTACCTTATGGAGTCGGTCGTGCGCTCGTCACCAAGCACGATATTGTGAAGTCGGTCGTGCACTTGTCACCAAGCACGGTGTTGTAAGAGTTGCAAACGCTCAGTTAAAGCTTGTGTCATAGTGGATTAACAGCGAGCAAGAGTACTCGCGACTGGACTAGTCCTCTTAGAGGGAAACCAGTATACATCGTGGTGTTCACTGAGTTTGAATTCTTGACTCTTACTTTACCGTATTTTATTTACCGTCTTTTATATACCATAATATATAATTGTTTAATATTTTTAATTGGTGATTATTTTTTGCTGCACACGCACACACTCTATTCACCCCCCCTCTAGAGGTGCTCAAACGGTCCTACAATTGGTATCAGAGCTAAGATTCTATTATCTGGCTTAACATCCTTAGAGTAGATCATTATTATCAATTGAGCAGGTTATATTCATATATAACACTCTAGAGTATTTTTTATATGGCAGCCGTGAATTCAATTTTCACAAGTGAAGTACAATCCACAAATAGACTCCCACTATTTGATGGAACGAACTATAGTTATTGGAAAACACGCATGAGCTTGTACCTGAAGTCTCAAGACTTTGACTTATGGTCAATTGTTGTCAATGGCTACAAAAGCCTACTATCACTTCTATTCTCACATCCTCTATAATCAACAAGCCTTATTATAGTTACACAAAGGAAGAGAAGAAGTTAGCTAGCCTTGATGTAAAAGCAAAGCATGCTTTCTATTGTGCTGTAGACTTCAATGTATTCAATCTCATTACTACTTGCACAATATCTCATAAAATTTGGAAACTTCTTGAAGCTACTTATGAGTGTAGGTACGAAAGTAGTGCTAGCGAATCCAGAGAGGAGGATAGACTTTATAATGATGCAAATGTGTGCATGATGGCATCGAGATTTAAGGTTCAACACAACCCTATATATGAAGAACAACTTGTATGTGACAACCGCAAGAAGATAGGCCACATCCAAGAAGATTGTACTACTGCTAGAAAGGAGAGTCACTACGAACGATCAAAAGAAGAAAGATCATCATCTCACAAGTATGCTACCACGAGCATATGGTGCGAAAGTGAGGCAAGCGAAGCTGAAGAAGAAGAGAGACCTCGTCAAGCTACAAATATATGCTCAATGGCATTATCCAATGAGGTACAAGATAACTCTATTTTTACAGAGAATGAATTTTCTTATGATAACCTATCTGATGCTTTCAGTGATCTATTGAAAGAACACAAGAAAGTATTAGATAAGTATAAGCAACCTAGAAAGGATATTCTCTGCTATAAGCTTGAGAATGAAAAGCTAACTTGCTTATTGAATGATGCTAGAAACACTTCTACTTCTGATAATTCTACTGAGATTTTCATACTTGAGTTTAGATTGCATGAGGCACTTGAATGCATTTAGAAAAGCACTCAAGAAAATGCTAAACTTAAGGAGGAATTAGAATCTTTAAAGAAGAAGTATTATATTGCTTCATATAGAATTGATGCTCTTTCTGTTAAATATGATGAGACATGTGCTAACTCTAAAAAGTTAGAGATTAGACTGGGAAAGCAGGTAGTACAACCTGTGACTCAGTCCAACACAAGACACGTGACACATCGCAAAATCACACACGACAGATCTTTTACAAAGGAAGCACGCAAAGCTATGGTTAAACATAACCATGCTTTTTATTATAGTCAATCACGCAAGACATATCACACCACACGTTCTCATACTGCTGCACATAGTACTAATATTAATACTTTCTGTCATTATTGTGGTATGAATGGACATGTTTCTAATTATTGTCAGATTAGAATACTTGTTGATATGAACTTGTGCAAATGGGTTCCCAAAGCTAACAAATATGGATCCAAGTATTGGATACCAAAGTCTTCACCTAATATTTTCAGGTGGGGGTACTTATGCTGAACCTTAGAACCATGGAGCATATTGGTGATTGCAAAGCTACAAAGGTCATCTTTCAAGCAATTGCACCAACATAAGTGTGGTCACTAGAACCACTTCGGTAACATGCTTCCTAAATAGTTTTTAATATCTAGCATGTTCTTATTGATGTATTGATATTAGCTCTCATTGATATCTTTTAATTGTTTATCATTTATCTGAGTTATAATCCTAGCATGACTAGTTGATTAGCTTAAATGATTATTTCACACTATATAGTCTTTCTTTTATTAGTGTGCCGCATTTATCTAGGTATGCTCTTTACTCTTAGTATTTATCTATGAAGATGCATACCACTCTAGTCCATAGAAGCTTTTGTTGTTGGTTTATGCTTTTGACTCTTTGCCTTTAATATTTTTAATGGTCACTTCTTATCGATTTGTCTTTAACATGTCACATTTATTTTGATCGGTATTTTGTGAGTATGTATGTTTAGCACAAGTCTCCTATTTACTTGAAAAGTATATACATATACTTCTATGTTAACCTTGTGCTTGCATAATATATTCACTATTGATTCTCATATTTTATTTTGATTAATTTCTTATGAATCAATTACATCTTTGTCTGATAAAGCATATTTAGGCATGTTTTTTATCTTGTGATATTTTTATTAAGGATACATGAATAATTTATTTTCATTTATATATTGCTCACATGTTTCTTATATTGTATAAATATCTTTCTGGGGATATATGAGTTAAGTTCAAGTTCTATATTATATTATTTTGAAAAGTAGTTTCAAACTTGTGCTTATCTCATATGTAAGCTTTTTTTTTTTGAACAAATTTATGTACTTCTCTTTATTATCTTCTTCCTCAAAGCCTCTTTTAATGATGTATATTTTTTTCTTGACTTTTTGGTTGACATTTTGGATACATTTTTTAATATCTTGATCTTGATAAACCATTCCTTAGGTATTTAATTTTAGGGATTCTGGATTTTGACGATGTTCGATGATACTGCATATATTCCTTTGAATCTAAATTCTTAAGAGTAAAAATTATTTTGGGAACAAGCCGAAAGGGTCCTTCTGTCATACATGTGTAAATAGCCTGAAGCAACACGGTGTACTAGTCTTCGGACTACCGCTAGCTGGGAACCGGCCACTACAGCTAACCCGAAGTAATCAATACTTTATAGACTTACAATTTATTAAGGTCTAAATGCAACTATTATCTAGTTCTGGATCCAAGGTATTGAACCAGTCCCCTATGTTCTAAAATACATCAGCGTATCTAGGTCCTACATTTTGATTTACAAATATTCTATATTTTATTGTTACCCAATAATTTTGTAGCACATATGGATTAATGTAATTGATACATCTTATGTTGTATGCTACATTGTTCTAAGATTTTTTTTAAGTCCATAGAATATAATTTATTTTATATTGCATTAATTCTTCTTAAATCCTCGGTTATTAAAGAAGAGATTTATTTTGGGTACAAGCCTACAAAGGGTCTGTCTGTCACCATGGTTACGGCCAAAGCGAAACGGTACTTAAGTGTTCCCCGGTGAACCTCCGTTAGCTGGGACAGTACCTTTACAGCTAACCCAAGATTGATCAACGCTTTATAAATTAAAGATTTATTGAGATCTAGCTGCAATTGTTATCTGATGGATTTTGGATTTTAGATTTGATGGATAATATTATTTAATGATTTAATTTTTTTTAAAAGGTAACATACATTGATCTTCCATAGGTTAATGTTTGTCATATTCTTATATATTCATTTTCTCTCACTATTCGATATTCAGACTTGATGATCTTGTGACTACTCTTTGAATATTATGGTCTTGTGATTTCGTCTTTAACTTGTGTAATATTCAATAATTTTGAGCTTTATATTATCATCTTCTTATTCAAGTTACTTACTGTCTACAACAGTAATTCTTTGCGGGAGAGAAGGAATTGAATCTCTCTCTCAAAGTGTTTCTTTTCTTTAACCTCACGATTGTCAGGTGGACATCGTGCTAAGACTTTAAAAGGAAAGAAATGAACTTTGATAATAAGACCTAATATTTTTGAATTAGTTTTCTACTTCTGGAAATATGTCTCTGAATTTTTTTTCTGTCAATACTATTTTTTGGGATATAGCCATGTAAAGGTGGAGCAGTTAATTGTTTGTCCCCTTGACATGCCATATATCTAGAATACATTTTTCTTTGGGAATTGATTTAGTTTATTTGTTCAAATGGATTTATTTATGATTTATGGATTCTTTTATTAAAATTGTTTTCCACATTTTGAAAAGTTTTTTTGATTTCGTTTTGATTTATTGAATTTGTCCGGTAATCAATGTTATTATTATAGACAGTTTTCAAAATCTTTTAATGTCTTGATTTTTTATATTTATTGAAGACATATTTTCTTCAGCTTTAAGCATTTATTTATTGGATATTTCTTTTTCTTGCCTAAAGATGATATTTGTTTTGAGTTTGAAATTTTATATGCATATGATCAAAGGAAAGAAAAGATGCATATCTTGGATATACCTTAGATCTTATGATTATTTATTGTATCTATTAAATTATTTTTGAACTATATACGCATATTTTAAGGGGGAGCAAATTAATTGTTTCAATTCTTTTATGTCCTTAATATGTGGTATACCTAGTTCATTATGTACATATATTCTTTTACTTAAAATATCTTGTTGATTTGTTCATACTTTTTATTTGAGTAAGTTTATGAGAAAATATATGATTATTATTATTTATTTATTTTTAATTCTCTCCTTTTATGAGTTTGTAAAAGTTATCTTGCCAAATATATTTAATTATCCTTATTAATGATTCCTTTGAGCTTAAATTGATTTGGCATTTCTTATTGAGATTTTATCTCAAAGTTCATGATTATCTATACTTAGACTGATCATACTTTGCGGGGGAGCATTCATATCAACTGAATTTCTCCTTTTCACATATTTGGTCTTCATTACCTTCATTTTTATCTAGTGGATATTTATTTATCATGCTATGGTAATTGAATTCAAATGTATGAACTTTGGTATAGATTTTGCATAGATTCTAGTATACGTCTTTTGATTTTTTTTTCCCAATGATTATACTCTTTATGGAATTGATTCACTAATTTTTATGGGCAAATTATGAATCATATATTTTTTTTATCATTGTTGAAAGTCTCATTATATTTTTGATTTTTTTTATATATACTAGATCTGCGAATTTCTATTCCTCATGATTTATTTATGACCAATAATAGGATTCTACATTATTGATATCTACCTATTAAAATCAATTTCAAAACTACAATTTTATTTATTCAACAAAATGTGTTTTGAATGTCATTTTTGGATTTCTAGTTGGTAAACTATGTATTGATTGATTTCAATGTTTACGTTCAACCAACTATATTGTATTTCTGTTGACAAATTTTTCTACTTTAGTTATGCAATTTTCTAAACTTGTCATTTCACTGTTCTCCTAATCCTTGATCATGATTATTTTTTGCCTTCCTGCTGTACTTATACTTGAGTTCGTTTTATCTCTTATTACGGGGGAGCTTATTTTTTTGATCATGTCAAAGGGGAGAAATAAGTTTAAGTTAGCACACAATATTCTAGTAGTATGTGTTTATTAGTGATACATGCATCTATTGTATATATCTCAATATTCTAATTTATGTGTTTATTAATGATACATGCATAATATTATGTGTTTATTAGTGATATATGCATCTATTGTACATATCTTAAACTTAACCGATTTGCCATAATCAAAAAGGGGAAGATTGTTAACCCAATGATTATATCATGTTTTTGAATATGGCTAATCAATTAAGTTTAACTAGTGATGTCACTAATATTTATGTAATCACTATCATGTTGCTACCTAAACTTAGTATTGTCCTAACTACTTATACTTAGCATTGTCCTAAATGTTCTTTATATCATATTGATATGCTTGTATCAGTTATATTATTTTGTTTGCCTAACATGTATTTGTAGACATGCTGTAAGCATGATCAAACATGATCAAACCAGGACATATGCAATGGAGAATTATTAATGGGCCAAAGACGGCGTTATACAAGGAGATTTCTCTGAACCGCCCAACGACCTATCCGGGGCCTCGCATCGGGGGTTCCGCTGCCCGGTCAGCGGACAGGGGTCAAGGGGGTAGCGCCCTCTATCAGGGGTTCGGGGGCGAAGCCCCCGACAGGTATTCAGATTTTCAGATCTGTTTATCTTTGGACGATTGCCGTCAAGGAAAAATGCATCTTCAATGTCAGGAAAAAGACGTCATCAAAAGGGCTATTGGTTTTCATATTTATTCTGTATTTTTCCTTTTATTGAGTCTAGGAAAAATGTGAGATTGATCGGATCGGTACTGGCTTAGGTTTTTCTTATTCCACAAACAAAAATAAGCCTACCTACGTATCCCAAAAATTCATAATTCCAAAAGGCCCAAAATCTATGCAAATTTGGTTTATTCCTTACTGTTCTGAAGCAGCAGAACTCTGACAGAACTCTGACCAAGTTCGGTCTGAGTTCGGCCCGAGTTCGGCCTGGGTAAATTCAAATATTTGGTGCCTCCAAATCTGTATCCAACGTTCGTATGCGAAATCCTAGCATCCGAACTCTGCCCGAATTCTGTCCGAGTTCGATTCCCCAAAAAATACTATAAATAGAGTTGAGATTACCATTCATCTCAACAATCCAATTTTATCTCTTTTCTTCTCTATCTAAAGTGTTCTGAGCTTTTACTTTCATATCTAAGCCTTTACGACTCTTAGCCAAGCCAGTACAGCTTCTGTTTAATTTAGAGTTTGGTATTGAAGAGTTGTATCGGAGGTTGTATTCAGAAAATATTCAAGTTTTCCAATTACCTTATGGAGTCGGTCGTGCGCTCGTCACCAAGCACGGTATTGTGAAGTCGGTCGTGCGCTTGTCACCAAGCACGGTGTTGTAAGAGTTGCAAGCACTCAGTTAAAGTTTGTGTCATAGTGGATTAACAGCGAGCAAGAGTACTCGCAACTGGACTAGTCCTCTCAGAGGGAAACCAGTATACATCGTGGTGTTCACTGAGTTTGAATTCTTGACTCTTACTTTACCGTATTTTATTTACCGTCTTTTATATGCCATAATATATAATTGCTTAATATTTTTAATTGGTGATTATTTTTCGCTGCACACGCACACACTCTATTCACCCTCCCTCTAGATGTGCTCAAACGGTCCTACACATATCCTTCAAAGTCTGCCATATATCAGCAGGAGCCTCCATCGCCTCTATATTGTCCGACACCTGGTCGGTCAATGAGGCTGTCAACCACCCAGCCACTGCGTTGTTGACAATCTTCCAAACCGCAAACTCCTTTGAGGTGGGGTCGACTGGTGCCTTGGTTTAGCCATTAACATAGTCAACCAAGTCACGTCCCTTCAGCGTCCGCATCGCCTGCCGCGACCACTTCAAGTAGTTGGACGTTCCTTCCAACTTTGTCTCCAGCTTTTCCATTTTGTAGGGTGACGGATCCACATCAGTATGGGTCACACGTGGGGTCGCCTCGGTTAATCTCTTTGATAAGATATCATCAACCAAGGCCTTCATCTCTTCTGTCTTCAGTTTACCACCGATTGAATCCATGGTGTCTTCAACTGTGATTCGTTGTCGTCAAAGTCTTCAACAGAGACTTGACGAATGCACTATGAACTTGGCCAACACCGACGCACGCATGTAGATCCCGATATGAAAATCGGGGATGGAAAACAAATACAACAATTGATAATTCCAGACGGCGGAATCTAGGAACTGATGATGCAAATAAAGCATTTGACTTTCATCCGTCTTCGAAATACGCTCTCTTTTTTTCTTTCTTTCTTTTCTCTTTTTTTCTCTCTTTTTTTTGAAAAGATGGCTAGGGTTAGGGTTTAGATGGGGATGGAACGACTATGGTTAGGGTTAGGGTTTGGATGAGGCGGCTAGGGTTAGGGTTAGCATGCACGAGGGGGGGTAGCAGCAGGTAGGGTGTAGCAGCAGGGGGGTTCGGCCGGGGGGGTCGACAAGGGGGGTTCGGCCGGAGGGGTCTGCAGGGGGGTCGGGTGGGTGGGTCGGCAGGGAGGGGTTCGACCAGGGAGGGGTGCGAAAAAACGAACTTTACAAGCACTTCCAAAGAAGGTGCAAAAATAACAAAAAAAAAACGGGGGTGCTGCACAACAGGTCCGGGGGGGGTCCGGGGGCGCTGCACAGCAGGTCCGGTGGGGTGGGGGGGTCCGGGGGCGCTGCACAGCAGGTCCGGAGGGGGGGCAGGTCCGGGGGCGCTGCACAGCAGGTTCGAAGGGGGGGGGGGGGACAGGTCCGGGGGCGCTGCACAGCAGGTCCCGGGGGGGGGAAGAAGGAAAAAAAATTTCTTTTTTGTGTGGAAGGGTTATGGCTCTGATACCACGTAGAGAATAATAATGGGATGATTTTATTGATAGGCTATTGCCACTACTTATAGAGGGTCCAACTCCTCTTCACAATACATCTTCCGATGTGGGACTAAAGTCCCTTATTGGTTCTCAACAATTTGTATGTCCCGATTCGGTACTAACTGATATCGATGTTGGGTATCTCTTTTACAGTGATATCGGCAGAAAAAATTGAACTTAAAAGACCAGTCAACAAAGGGAATAAAAGAAAAGGAAGGTTGTAAAAGCATGTAAATGAAAAAACTTTTCTTTATTGCAATCAAACCAATCCGCAAGGCAAGGGGTGACTATTATTTCTTTCAATTTCAAAACTAAGAAATAACACATAAAATACTTCAAATCATGTCTAAATATATAAAATAGTTTTTCTAATTTATTAATAATTACTTGCTTTACGATATCAAAAAATATGATACTTCTATCCAAAATTGTCATTACTTCCAATAGTGCCGATCCTGATACTCATAGAAAGGTTACAATACCGATTCCGACTGCAAACCTTGCTTTTTAATTAGTAAATAGTTGCCCGCACTTGGTCATTACAACCCCTTTGTGAGAATGCACCCCTTCTCCCGAACTCGTGGGATTATTTTTGTTGTGTTTTCTTTTAGGTGTCCATTTCTCCGGCTTGGCAAATGCCAAGGGGATTCAAACATGTGCCTTCCGCGCCGGGGCCTCGTTGCTACCACTAGGCCACAACCCACGGACATTTTTGTTGAGTTTCTTAGATAGATTTGTCTTGCACCCTACCTGTGTCGGTTTCAGGAACAGGTACCCTTTGTTTCTACAACATATTCTCTGATCCACTGTACAAGCACTGTACCTTATCTCCATATATATGTGTATGACAGTGTTCTGGTGTCACCCTACACTATAAATGTCTGAAAACAACTTGACGAATAAATCTGTAGAGAGGATCCTAAATTTTCAATTAAATATAAGTATTTGATATCTTATATATACTTGTATAAGTAACATGTTAACTAATTGCTTGGACAAAGTTAGACTATATGACTTTGTTCTTATAATAAAACTTCTTGTTCTATATGGTATTGGCTAACCTACAATTTTTTTTTTGGTCTCCGATGTGTACTTTATCTTCACATAAATAATTCAGACAATTTTGAAGAATGAAATGTAATAAATGTGTCCGAAAATGATCATGTAGCAATCATAGTCAACTCAGACAATTATACAAGTCCAATTACATTATTTGTTATCAGCAATTAGCACATATCTGGGCATATACCTTCCCTGAGTAAAGTGATTTCAAGGTCTTCTTTTGTTTGTCTTTTGTTTATGGCCTCTTTCCTTAACTTCATTCAGAGATCTTCAATCATCAATTTTGTGGCAATGATATCGACAAAGTCGTCGCATCATATTGAGTAAATGGTGGAAACATCAGACATGGGAAAGTACTGAAAATTAGGCCAAGGATTAAATTAGGTCCTCTTCCAATTCAAACAGTTGGAAAAAAATGTCCTATGATGAAGATTAAGTTAGAGTAATATTGGGGCCGAAACTGATTGATTTCTTCCTTTTCTAAAGGTAAAACAGTGGGAAAAACCCTGCGTCTTTTCTAAGGAGAGACTGATGAAGAGGAGGACACTAGAGGGACATTGTCCAAGAGTTTCTTATATGAAGGAGTGTCCGAATTTGCAACTAAGGATACTAGATAGTTCATATTGTTCTGACACAATTTTTGCTAAAATAAACCAGGGAACTTCTAATGAAATCGATGTGAAGAAAACTTTCATTTCTCATTATATTTTGCTTTATTAAACTTAAATTCACTTGGTGACAGCATCCTCTCACAACCACTCCTTTATAGTTTATACATCTCTTACATCTCTGCTTATGTACACACACAGATAATTTTTCTATTTTTTTTCTCTTCCGTGGATTTTCTCGATCAAGAAAATAATTATTATACTAGTCATTTTAATCTAGTACACACAAAAATTTGTGATGCTGGGACCTTGGATAGAAGCAGGCGATATTTTAGTGAGGGAATGTCCACAATATCTGGAATTATTCAGATACAATTTGAGGGATTTTGTAGGTTCATTAATGGGGACTTGCGGAAGAATTTCATAAATTTTCAAAAATTGAAGATAGAGATCAAGAAATGGAATTTCAATTTGAGTTATGAGTACAAATGATATTTCTTTTTTACAAATGATATTTCTTTTTCTTTTTTTCTGTAAGTGTAGTGAAGAACAAAAAAATAACTAAAATCATAGTCTAATTCATGCTCTTATGTATCCATTTGCTATTATACACAGAAATTATATATATATACTCATATTCTAATTTTTCTCCATATATTATGTTGTTGATGCTGCTGTCCCAAATTGATTGAAATGAGCAAGTCATAAATCAAATATTGTCTTATATATATATATATATATATATATATATATATATATATATATATATATATATATATATATATATATATATATATATATATATAGTCTTATTCTCGTATATTCAATTGTTGGACATCATGACTAAACATTAGGAACTTGGAAAATATAGATACTCTAACCTACAAGGATTACATATTTGAAGTCACTCAGCGAAATGATATAAAGTAACATTGTCACGACCCGATCACAATATAATGGGTCCAGTCGGATCATGTCCAGCCTGCACCATTGTGAGACGGCGGCAGTAAGCTGTATCAAGCAGTAAACACAAGCAGACAAAACTAAAGCGGAAAGAAATAACATTTTATTAATCTGGAAACTGGTCTGAAATGAGAAATGTAAACAAAGCAAGCATTCAATCATTACATGGTCTTTATTGCAACAAAAGGAAATAAGTAAATCAAGGTACAACTAAAACTCTAGGGCTTCCTGGTCGGGTTCAACTACCTCGTCAGGGTTCGGACCAGGTTCGTAGAAAGAGCTAAAGGCGTGATCCTCGCCGTCGCAGTCACCTAAAATGCTGGTCTCCAGTCAGGAGGGAGCAAGAACATATTTCCACATCTAACATTCTAAAATAATAATAAATGAATTGTAAGACAGTTTAAAAATATTATATTTTGCTAAATAATAGTAAAAAGACAGCAGACATTATTCTCAAGAACTACAATGATGCAATTTTACAATAGTGTTTTGAGTATATAACAGAATCTGTGACCGGCTGGATAGAGGCAATATGCATACTAGCATTCTGGCCAAAACGATAGTATACTATACGGCTCAACCCCTTGTGCTGTAGGGGTTAGCGCGAGAGAGGCAATCAGTAAACAATGGCTTCGGTCACAAATGTTATACTACTCCCCTAATCAATTTCCGAGTCAATGAGTCAATGAGACAATGAGATAACCAATCAATCCATCCATCGATGTGGAGTCCGAGAGAGATCCACTGTGAATCAGTGTCACTATAATACATGATTCTACTGATACCGTACATTTAATTATTAAATAAAATGCAGACATGAAAGATATGAAACTTGCCTTGGGTGTATCCTCGACGTGGAAAGCAACAGCTAGAAGGGTATCGGCTAGGGTTCAGGGATCCAAACCTACATTAACAATATTCAGTCCTTAGCACTTAAACCAAGATTGGCTAATAAACCACTAATGTAAAACTACGCTAATTATAGACATTTGCCGTTCTTATTAGAGAAACTAATAATTTAAATATGTATTATTTGGTAAAAACTATTTTGTTAGTATTTTGTAAATAGGGCAAAAAAATAATATATTTTGGAATATTATCAAAGTAGTGACAGTTTATATCGTACCTTATTTTAATAGAAAATATCGCATAAAAACTCAAATTTATTATAAAACTAATTTAATTATTTTCTAAATAACATTTACTAAATATCTTACTAATAATAACAATTATTACCGAACTAATTAGAAAATTAATTTAAACCAATTAAACTAGCTATTCCAGGAACAGAAATGGGTTTTGTTAAACTTCAGAGGGTTGCAGAGTTTACCAAAGGCTGTGACGAAGCACCGAGGGGATGCCTCGGACACAGAACGTGCGCAGGCACGGCACGGACACGAACACGAGGGCAACGGAGACACACGGGATAGCGATGGAAGCCTGCTGCTGGCGCATAGGGGCGCACGGAGGGCGATGCCGGCCGGGGGAAGCTGCGCGCAAGGCGCTGCCGGCCGGGGGGTCGTCTGAGGGATGCTGCCGGTCGGGGGTAGAACACGCGAAGGGCTGCGGGGAGCAGCTGCGCCGGGGGCGGCTGCCGTACGGGTACTGCAGGGAGCAGCTGTACCGGGTCGTCGGTCGGGGATTGGAGATCAACGCAGAAAGAGGACAAGTGCAGTGTCGATGCAATCAGGATATCGCGGGAAGTGCGGGGATGGCTTCGGTTTCGGGAACGGAGGAGCGGGGAAGAAGAAATAAGAAGTTTGGAAAAGTAGAAAGGTGTGAAGGTTCTGTGGAGAAGGAGGGGTCTCTGAGAGTGACTATGTAGTGCCCCATCCCGCTCAGTCAATCAGAGGAATCGAAATGCCGACGACGTTTGAACTTAGCCTTGCAATGGCTGCTCGAAGACCCACTCAGTCGAGGCGACTCCTCGCTCAGGTGGGATAGTTTCGGTGAACTTGCCTCATCTTAATCTTTACATAATAAATTGCATGTTTTCAACTTGCACAAGATAGACTTGATAATAAAAGAGATGCATCCACATAGCTAAGGGAATAATCCCGAAGAGTCAGAATGTGTTAGAACATGGAACGAGGTCCCACGGTCGGATTAGAAGTTTGCTCAGCGTGCTTTCAAAATAACACTCGGTCCTTCGTCCCGTGGCTTGGGAGAAGGAAAGTTGGTATTCGCCACAAAGCTGGAATTAGCCTAAGTCATAGGTGTCAATCGCGTATATGCTTAATAAGCATGCATGATCCCGCCGTCCTCGGCTTGGCATAGCCTTTGTCTGTCCCGTGGTTTAAGTCGTATTGCACGGCTCGTGACGTAAGTATAGGCATTTAAAGAACTTGGTTGTTTAAGTCGACCGCATGCATAGCACGTTCTCTTGATGCAGGGCTTGGCATAGCCTCTGCTCGTCAAGTCGTTGCACGAATGATTTAGACAAGAGTTTAGCTAGGCTATCATAATCATAGCAAGCACTGTCTCATGTTGTCTACGGTTGTCAAGTCATATAGTCCCACGAGAACAAGGTTCGTCATATAAAGTATGTGACTTGAACGATAGTGTCGCCTAGAGAACAAATCAGTCTAAGACACGAGTCACGGTTGGTTTAGGGAAAAGCATGCTACGAACAAAGAAAGCACACGAGTTTGGTCCTGCTACATAGAAGTCTCGATAAGAAAGCACACGAGATCGATCCCGCTAATTGGAAGTCTCGATAAGGAAGCACACAAGATTGGTCCCGCTACTTGGGAGTCTCGATAAGGAAGCACACACGAGATCGGTCCCGCTACTTGGGAGTCTCGATAAGGAAGCACACGAGATCGGTCCCACAACTTGGGAGTCTCGATAAGGAAGCATACGAGATTGGTCCCTCTACTTGGGAGTCTCGATAAGGGAGATCACGAGATCGATCCTGCTACTTGGGAGTCTCGATAAGGAAGTACACGAGATCGATCTAGCTACTTGGGAGTCACGATAAGGAAGTTCACGGGATCGGTCCCACGACATAGGAGTCTCGATAGAAAGTTAGAAAGCATAGTCATGATTAAGGAAGGACTTGGTAGATTGAGTTGAGTTATGCATGGTCATTGGACAACTTGCGCGTAAGGTGAATTCCTTGAACGATTCCGATGCGTCGGGTTCGTGTCGACCTAGAAGGAATTACAGATATTGTGCGGCCTTCATCAATTGTATGACTCGATTGAAGTGAACCGTTACAATATAGGCTGTGGGTCATTCTGTGGGAGCTCGTACCTCGCACGCGAATGGTCACCATATACAAAGATCCAATATAGCTTGATATTACTAGTGACCACTCATATAGATGGGTCGGCATAAGAGTGGCTATCCGCGTGTATGCCTTTGGATTTCGTCGAGTATAGCAGGTTACGAGTTGGGTTAACAAGGCGTAATTGTAGCAAGCGCTAACCTTGAATCGGCACGGGTTAGGTGTGCACGGTTGCAACACTATTCTAGAGCCTAAGTTTTGGCCATAGCAATGACCCGTGCTTCGACATGAATGTGGCATCATCATCGAGTCATCTCGAGTTAAGTTAGGAAGGGTCGTAAGGCATGTTGGTTAAGTCTAGTTGATCCTTGGAAGGTACGGCCTTAATCTTAAGGCACAATCAAGTCTATGGGCACGACTAGCACGAGTCGTCCCCTTGACATCATTGACACAAAAATGTTCTAGTGGCACATAAAAACAAGTGAAAGTCTTGACACGGCTGAGTTGCATAAGTTTCTACTCGACGAGGTACTGCCTCGAATATATATTGAAGCCACGAATAGAGTATAGCACGACCCCTACGTTGCATTGCCAAGTATAAGCCAAGACGTCTTTGTCCTAAAATTAATCCTAAGACAAGACTAGAAAGACAATCAAAAGGGATAAACTGCACAAAAGTAAATGAACGTGTCAATTTTGTATGGGTGGACGAGGAGCTCACTCCACCAGTACAGTTGAGTACTGACACCCACACAGTTTTTATGTGCAGGCATAGGCAGAAGCCCAATGTCGTGGAGCTCGCTTGGATACGTCGAGGCACTGAGTTCTTTGGCGTTTCGAGGCATGCGGCCGCATGGAGTCAGAACTTATACGAAACATAATGTATGGATATCACCATTCCGGAGAATCTGCCACTCGTCGCTTGAAGCTTGTATTGAGAAATGAGAGAAAGCAGAGTGACTTGTAATATGAGAGAAAAAGTTAGCTTGAGAGACTTGTAATTTGGCCTGGTGCCCACATTATAATCTTGGTTCAATATCAATAAAAGAGTATTTTTTCTTGACTTATGTTTTGCTTTCAAATTTCTGCTGCTGACTATTCAGTGTTTCTGCTTGGGACTTCTGTGCGACGACCCCTATCGCTTAGCCTGTAATCGACCATTATGGACCTACCTTGCATGAGCGCAATCTAGGCTCACGCGACAACACGCCTTAGTGAGGACGATCGCTCCTACGGGTGCGGGGCATGACATAATGGTATTATAGCACGACTTTATGTCCTTAGACTTTTGATTGAATTCTTTAACTTTGATGTGTTGCTTCCAAAAATTGATATCATTGATGTGCGCGCTCTCTCTCAAATGTCTCACGGTATGTCCATACAATAAGTCTAAATATTTTACAAAATCACACTAAAGAAATTTGGTTGAACAAAAGTTCAAGTAAAGAACGGTTGGCTAAGTCGGGCTGGACATATACACCAATAATTGTATCGACCTTAGCAAAGTCGCGTACGAGATTCAAATTATGTCGAATGACAATAAGTTAGACTCGATTGAGTATACCGGATGACTATCGGTAGGGGTGCCATTAGACGATGTTATCATCGATGTGACATATATGAGCGTGCTTGGGCTCGAACGAAAATTTGAAGTATGATTCGAAACTTGTTTCGAGGATTTGTTGAATGACTTCATCCCTGAGTAGTGTATGGAATAGCTTCGTAGATATCGATTGATTAAGGATGTGGGGTGCCAATGAGTCTATCAACAAGCGTCGCATGTATGCAAAGCCTTAGAGTGAGTATGATTGAGTAAGTTGTAATCTTGAAGTTTATGACGAGTTGGTTCGAACAGACTAGAAACAATGCGTACGAGATTTGAATTTCGTAAGTACGAAATGCAAGTGATAAGGAAAAAGATAGATTGAATCAAAGAAAAGTTAAGGTGTATGAACGGATGACTTGATCGAGGAAATCGATATCAATTATAAGCAAAAAGTTAGCACGATTGAATTATAGCGTACATGAAAGTGATTTTGAAGTTACAAAAATGACTCTAAGGATTTGGAATATATGTTGTTCGATGACTTAAGATAGTCGGATGAATGTATATGATTTTGGATTTGAACGAATAGAACATATAGCTTGTTTGGGACATAATGATCGAACTTGATCTAAAATATAGTGGAGATTATCCAGTTCATACGATAGCATCAGTCGTACGACTCAAAATTCGTTACAAATAACGATCGTCAGGTTACGTATATCATCGATGGTATTGAGGCGTAACAAAGATTGATATGCGATAACATAGGGGTACTCTGAGTCGAGGAATGGCGATTGTGCAAAAATGTTATTATTCCGATGGATGCTATGCTTAGGATTTTGATGAAATAAATGTTGGATGAAAATGATCGTATCTTGATGGTTATGTCGATAACCATAATGTCGACGTTCTTGTCTTGCATGAGCGCAACTCCAGCCTCGCCCATGCATCACGTCGAATTTGGGGACGATCGTTCTGCGTGAGCACGAACATGATGATTCATGTCGCGGGAACGATCGACGAGAAATCAAGATGTGGCAATTTGGATTACTTCGACTTGTGGTTTGAGGCGAAGGTGGATTCGAGAAGTGATCGGACTTGTGATTGATGATTGAGTAAACTAGAGGATTGAGGACATCCAATCTGCATATCGAGAATGAATTAGTCTAGACCCAAAATAAGAGTTGCACTCTGATGAGAACGATTATTCTGCGGGAGCATTGTATGGTGATTTCATGTCGACCGTAGATAATCAGACTCGTGTGAGATTGGGACGTGACATACTATTAAAGTCAGACGACCTTGTGATCGATTATATGAATTGGGATAAATGACTTAAGGAATACAAAATGAGAATTATGGTTTAGCGACAAGTCGTGTCATAGCGTGCTTGACTCGGAAGGAATTGATAGGTGGATTATAGCGAATATATTCGAAGAGATTGACTAAGCAAGTTGCATGTTGGATGAATGATATTGATAAGTTGAGAAAATGGTTGAACATGACTTGATGTAGGATAGCTTTGCTGAATGACTCAGACCCTTTCGACTAAGTATTGTAAGTGCGAATAGGAGATATATATGCTCGATGTTAGAAATTTGAGTGGTACGAGCTTGGGTAGAAAATCTCATACTATCAACTTTGGTTTGACCCTAGGATTGGGGTCAGTGTTGGTATCATTGTTGGAAAACTATGATTCCAATCCTGACATTGACTTTAGCCTTGAGAAATGGTCTAGCGGGTTAGGCGAGACGTCCATGTTGCAAGAGTTAGCATTGGAATGATTGATCTTGAGGATTGGTATGGATGGGTAGAATAATTCTAGAGTATGAAATACCCACTCACGAGACTCGGCTGACATGCATATATTTCGGGGACGCCGGAATATATATACGATGCAACTCGAGTAAGAATGGAAAATTCTCTATCATGCTACTTGGCTAAAATACATGTATTTTGGGGACGTGTAGAATATGTGCACGATCCAACCAAGTGATACGTTGAATTCAAGTGAGACTTGAGGAATGAAAAAGTGTCGAGGATTTTGAAATAGTATTTTAAAAGAAAAATTGATGGTAGTGCGAGCGCGGCTTGGATTGAATAAATGCATATGCGTAGTGTGTGCGAGAGTTATAGAATGTTGAATAAAGTGACGAGTCGATGAGTAAGTACTCAGTTAGATTCGAGGATGAAACTTTTTCTGAGTGGTGTATGATGTAGTGTCTCGTCCCGCTCAGTCAATCGGAGGAATCAAAATGCCGACGGCGTTCAAACTTAGCCTTGTAATGGCTACTCGAAGACCCACTCGGTCGAGGCGAATCCTCGCTCAGGTCTACTAGTTTCGGTGAACTTGCCTCATCTTAGCCTTCACATAATAAATCACATGTTTTGAACTTGCACAAGCTAGGCTTGATAATAAAAGAGACGTATCCACATAGCCAAGGGAATAATCTCGATGAGTCGGAATGTGTTAGAACATGGAAAATGTCTCACGGTCGGCTTAAAAGTTTGCTTAGCGTGCTTTCAAAATAACACTCGGTCCTTTGTCCCGTGGCTTGGGTAAAAGAAAGTTGGTATTCGCCACAAAGCTGAAATTAGCCTAAGTCATAGGCGTCGCCCGCGTATATGCTTAATAAGCAGTCACGATCCCGTCATCCTCGGCTTGGCATAGCCTTCGCCTGCCCCGTGGTTTAAGTCGTATTGCACGGCTCATGGCATAAGTCTAGGCATTAAAAAAACTTGGTTGTTCAAGTCGACCGCGTGCATAGCATGTTCTCTCGATGCAAGGCTTGGCATAACCTCTGCTCGTCAAGTCATTGCACGAATAAGTTAGACAAGAGTTTGGCTAGGCTATCGAAGTCATAGCAAGTGCTGTCTCTTGTTGTCTGCGGTTGTTAAGTCACATAGTCCCACGAGAACAAGGCTCGTCATATAAAGTATGTGAATTGAGCGATAGTGTCGCCTAGAGAACAAGTCAGTCTAAGGTACGAGCCACGGTTGGTTTAGAAAAAAGCATACCACGGACAAAGGAAGCACATGAGATCAGTCATGCTACTTAGGAGTCTCGATAAGGAAGCACACAATATCGGTCCCGCTACTTGAGAGTTTTGATAAGGAAGCACACGAGATCGATCCCACTACTTGACAGTTTCGATAAGGAAGCACCTGAGATCGGTCCCGCTACTTGGGAGTCTCGATAAGGAAGCATACAAGATTAGTCCCGTTACTTGGGAGCCTCGATAAGGAAGATCACGAGATCAGTCCTGCTACTTGGGAGTCTCGATAAGGAAGTACACGAGATCGGTCCCACTACTTGGGAGTCTCGATAAGGAAGTTCATGAGATCGGTCCCGCTACTTGGGAGTCTCGATAGAAAGTTGGAAAGCATGGTCATGATTAAGGAAGGACTTGCTAGATCGAGTTGAGTCTTGCATGGTCATTGGACAACTTGCGCGCAAGATGAATTCCTCGAACGATCCCGGGGCACCGGGTTCATGTCGGCCTAGGAGGAATTACAAATATTATTCGGCCTTCATCGACGGTACGACTCGATTGAAATGAACCGTTACAATATAGGCTGCGAGTCATTCGGTGGAAGCTCGTACCTCGCACGCGAATGGTCACCGTATACAAAGATCCAGTATAGCTTGACATTGCTAGTGACCACTCATATAGATGGGTCGACATAAGAGCGGCTATCCGTGTGTATGCCTTTGGATTGCGTCGAGTACTAGCAAGTTACGAGTTGGGTTAACAAGGCATAATTGTAGCAAGCGCTAACCTTGAATCAGCACGGGTTAGGTGTGTACGGTTGCAACACCATTATGGAGCCTAAGATTTGGCTATAGCAAGGACACGTGCTTCGGCATGAATATGACATCGTCATCGAGTCGTCTCGAGTTAATTCAAAAAGGGTCGTAAGGCATGTTGGTTAAGTCTGGTTGATCCTTTAGAGGCACGACCTCGATCTTATGGCACGATCAAGTTTATGGACATGACAAGCACGAGTCATCCCCTTGACGTCATTGACACGAGAAAGTTCTAGAGGGACATAAAAACAAGTGAAAGTCTTGACACGGCTGAGTTGCATAAGTTTCTACTCGACGAGGTACTGCCTCGAATATATATTGAAGCTACGAATAGAGTATAGCTCGACCCCGTCGTTGCGTTCCCAAGCACAGGCCAAGACATCTTTGTCCTAAAATTGATCCTAAGGCAAGACTAGAAAGACAATCAAAAGGGATTAAGCTGCACAAAAGTAAATGAATGTGTCAATTTTGTAAGGGTGGGCGAGGAGCTCACTCCACCAGTACAGTTGAGTACTGACACCTACACAGTTTTTATGTGCAGGCACAGGTAGAAGCCCGATGGCGCGGAGCTCGCTTGGATGCGTCAAGACACGGAGTTCCTTAGTGTTTCGAGGCGTACGGTCACATAGAGTCAGAACTTATACGGGACATAATGTATGGACATCGCCATTCTGGAGAATCTGCCACTCGTCATTTGAAGCTTGTATTGAGAAATGAGAGAGAGCAGAGTGACTTGTAATATAAGAAAAAAAGTGAGCTTGAGAGACTTGTAATTTGGCCTAGTGCCCACATTGTAATCTTGGTTCAATATCAATAAAAGAGTATTTTTGCATAACTTGTATTTTGCTTTCAAATTTTTGCTGCTGACTATTGAATGTTTCTGCTTGGGACTTCTGTGGACGACCCCCGTCGCTTAGCCTGTAATCGACCATTATGGACCTGCCTTGCGTGAGCACAATCTAGGCTTACGCAACATCACGCCTTAGCGAGGATGATCTCTTCTACGAGAGCGAGGCGTGACATAATGGTATCAGAGCATGACTTTACGTCCTTGGACTTTCGATTGAATTCTTTAACTTTAATGTGTTGCTTTCGAAAATTGATATTGTTGATGTGCTCTCTCTCAAATGTCCCACGACATGTCCGTACAATAAGTCTAAATATTTTATAAAATCGCATAAAAGAAATTTGGTTGAACAAAAGTTCAAGTAAAGAACGGTTGGCTAAGTCAGGCTGGACATATACACCAAGAATCATGTCGACCTTAGCAAAGTCGCGTACGAGATTCAAATTATATCGGATGACAATGAGTTAGGCTCGATTGAGTATACGGGATGACTATCGATAGGGGTGCCATTAGACGATGTTATCGTCGATGTGATATAGATTAGCGTGCTTGGGCTCGAACGAAAATCTGAAGTATGATTCGAAACTTGTTTCGAGGATTTATTGAATGACTTTATTCCTAAGTGGTGTATGGGTTAGCTTCAGGAATGTTGATTGATTGAGGATGTGGGGTGCCAATGAGTCTATCAGCAAGCGTCGCATGTATGCAAAGCATTAGAGTGAGTATTATTGAGTAAGTTATAATTTTGAAGTTTATGACGAGTTGGTTCGAACAGACTAGAAACAACGTGCACGAGATTTAAATTCGCAAGAACGAAATATAAGTAATAAGGAAAAAGATAGATTGAATCAAAGAAAAGTTAAGGTGTACGAACGGATGACTTGATCAAGGAAATCAATATAAATCGTATACAAAAAATTAGCACGATTGGATGATAGCGTGCATGAAAGTGATTTTGAAGTTACAAAAATGACTCTAAGGATTTGGAATATATGTTGCTTGATGACTTAAGATAGTCGGATGAATGTAAATAATTTTGGATTTGAACGAGTAGAACATGTAGCTTGTTTGTGAGATAATGATCAAACTTGATCTTAAATGTCGAGGAGAATCCAGTTCGTATGATAGCATCAGTCATACGACTCAAAATTCGTTACAAATAAAGATCGTCAGGTTACGTATATCATCGATGGTAGAGGCGTATCAAAGATTGGTACGCGATAACTCAGGGGTACTCTTATTCGAGAATGACGATCATGAAAAAATGTTTTGTTCCGATGGATGCTATGCTTGGGATATGAAATGAATATTTGATGAAAATGATCGTATCTTGATGGTTACGCCAATAACCATAATGTCGACGTTCTTGTCTTGCGTGAGCGCAACTCAAACCTCGTCCATACGTCACATCGAATTTGGGGACGATCGTTCCGTGTGAGCACGGACATGGTGATTCATGTCGCGAGAACGATCGAACTCGAAAAATCAAGATGTGGCAATTTGGATTGCTTTAACTTGTGATTTGAGGCGAAGGTGGATTCTAGGAGTGATTGGACTTGTGATTGATGATTGAGTAAACTTATGGATTGAGGACATCCAATCTGTGTATCGAGAATGAATTAGTCTAAACCCAAAATAAGATTTGTGCTCCGATGAGAACGATTATTTCTCGGGAGCGTTGTATGGTGATTTCATGCCGACCGTAGATAATCGGACTCGCGTGAGATTGGGACGTGACATATTATTAAAGTCAGACGACCTTGTGATCGATTATGTAAATTATGATAAATGACTTAAGAAATATGAAATGAGAATTATGGTTTAGCGACAAGTCGTGTCATAGCGTGCTTGACTTGGAAGGAACGGATAGGTGGATTATATCGAATGTATTCGAAGAGATAGACTATGCAAATTGCATCTTGGATGAATGATATTGATAAGTCGAGGAAATGGTTGAACATGACTCAATGTAGGATGGCTTTCTTGAATGACTCGGACCCTTTTGACTAAGTGTTGCAAGTGCGAATAGGAGATATATATGCTTGAGGTTAAAAATTTGAGTGATGTGAGCTTGGGTAGAAAACCTCGTACTATCAACTTTGGTTTGACCCTAGGATTGGAGTCAGTGTTTGTAAGCCCCCTGAATTTTAGGGATTTATTTTTGATTTTTCTAAAAGAATTATTTTCGATAATAATTTTTATTTGAATTATATTTTTATCATTAATGCTCTTTTCAATGACTTTGATTTCTGGAGCATCAGAGATGTCAGTCTCTGGAAACTTTCTTCTCTAAGTTTGTAGTAGACATGATTATCTTCCTGTTGATATATCATGTCCCACTTAAACTTGTTCCCTTGTGCTCTTTTTGCTTCGTGCAACTTTTGGCTCAATTTAGACCAATTTATCGTCTGCCGTAATTTGTGATTTAACTTTCAATTTAATTTCGAGACCCGACATCGGTCCAATCTGATCAACCCAATATATGGCTCTGGCCTGTTTTGGGTCTACTATGCATGTACAACTTGCGTGCCCCCCAATTGATCTCCCTTGTGCTCCCATTTCATCCATGACTTTAAATGATTTAAATTTGTGATTTTGATCAACCTTAGCCCAATCTTGTCTAAACTTGACCCAACACCCAACCCAATTTCTTGTGACCCCTGTCATGACTACCCATACACCCCACTAATGTATTTGCCTTTTTTCCTACTCAAAATATCCTCCTCTTTATCAAATATCTCATTTTATTTCTCTTTTATATATATATATATATATATATATATATATATATATATATATATATATATATATATATATATATATATATATATATATATATATATATATATATATATATATATATATATATATATATATATATTATATATATAAAAAAAAAAAAATATTATATATATATATATATATATATATATATATATATATATATATATATATATATATATATATAATATATATATATATAAAAAAAAATATATATATATATATATATATATATATATATATATATATATATATATATATATATATATATATATATATATATAACTCTCTCTCTACCTACCCTCCACCCTCTTACCCATCACCATCATCACACACCCTCTTCCTCTATTTTCAGCGGACCACCACCCATCTCTCATTTTCTATCACTTCTTTCTCTCTCTTTCTCATTAATATCACACACTCTCTCTTCCTACTTTTATAAACCAATCACTCAACCTCTCTCTCTCCTCCTAATACTCACCACAGCCCCCTCCATTTGGCCGAGCTCACTCTAGCCGAACATCCCCTCCCCAGCCTTCTTCTCCATTCTTTCTCTTCTTCCTCCTCTCCATCATCATCATCACCATCACCATTAACATCATCACCTCCACCTTCCTCTCCTTCTCCTCCTCTTTCTTGCTGCAGTAATTGGCCACCGTCGGGCAGCCGCCGCCGCCACTGCATGCATCTTCCAGCGTGCGGCCAAGCAGCAGCTACAGCAGCAGCAACATAAACAGCAGCAGCAGTGCGCAAGGCAGCCACGCCACCGCGCACGCGTCATCGCCGTAGCCGGCCACCCATGGCCGGAAGACCCTCTGGCGAGCCTCCCCTCGCTGTCCCCCTTCTCCCCGACACATAAAACAGTCTATTCGTGCGTTTGGCGCGGGTTTCCGTCGTGACGCGCGCGATAACGAACTCAGAAATTGCGCTCCGTCGCAGCAACTTCGTACACATTTTTTTGAGAAATACGGTCGACGAACTCTTTCCTCCGTCACAATTTCGGTACATAGCTCTTCACTCCCCTCAAGTTTCATCCGTTAATTTTGTCGTTTGATATATCAAAATCGGCCGCCAAGTTGACCGTTTAATTTATACTATTTTTGGACAGTTTTATGGAGCCAACTTCGCGGACTCGTATCTTTGCCGTCGCAGTTCCGTTTGATGTGTCGTCAGTTCCTATACATAGCTGGTACAATCCTCTTTCTGCCATTTTAGTTTTGTTTCATTGTGAGCACGTTTGATTGGTTGAATTTGACGCCAAAGTTGGCCGTCCGAATTCGTAATTTCCAACTTGTTAAATCCTAATTTTAAATTCGGGACTCCGAATTCAATTTCTGACACCACCAGTAGACTCGTGGCATCGTTCTGGCATATTTTTATATAAATTTTGTTAGATGTAGAGGACATGGGCCCTGGCACATATTTCGGTGTAAGGCGGATCCCACAGTCCGAGTCAACAGGACTTTTTAAGATCGGCTCATCGGAATCCAATTCTGGATATACCATTACGTTTGTATTATCATTATGGACTAATTGACATATAATTTACTGAGTTTTGTGGACATTGACTCCGATACGCATTTCCGTGTAAATCGAATTCCAATATCCGGGTCAACGGTCCATTTTGAGATCGGCTCATCGGAATCCAGTTCCGGATATACCGTTGAGTTCGTATCGTCATTTTGGATTCGTGAACATATATTTTGTTAGGTTTAGTGCACTTTTATTCTGGCATATTTTTCAGTGCAAAGTGGATCCGACATGGATACCGTTTTGATCCAAAATTACCTTTTTGTCCATGTATCCCAATTGGACTTATGGACAGGCTATTCTAGCTATTTTGACTATTCTGGACACGTTGGTGGTGTTTGTTTCATCATCCAACAACATCTGTAGACTTTTCCCTATCTTTCACCATTTGTTATAATCCTTCTCTTTTTGTTCGTATTTTTAGATCCTTGTATCGGAATTGAGATCTGTCGATTCCAGAGATTTCATATCACTGAAATTGACCAGTTGTCTATATGGATGATTATAGAGACTAGCTTTGACCTATTTTAACCTAGAGTGGCCTAGGAGTTGACCAGTTAACCAAAGTCAACTGTAAATTCATGTATATATATATATATATATATTATTTACTCTAGAACACTAAGTAACCCTGTAAATTCATGTTAGGTCTTTATGACGTCGGTTCAGGTATAGACCCTCACTTATTTCTCAGGACAGCAGGCGAGTACATTCTCTAATAGTTTTCATTGTCTTGATATATGTTATATCCGATTCAGTTGTAGTATTTTACTTGATTCCTGACACGATGGTATACGGACTAGTATACGTCGGATCCTGTCATAAGATGTCATTCTTGGGTTACCATGGTATATTGGTACATTGTTCGATCTTATTTTTCTTGTACTTATATAGACGTCGATTCCTAAGGAGATTTGCTACCCTCTTAGAGAATTCC
Source organism: Iris pallida (assembly GCA_029216955.1). NCBI lineage: Eukaryota > Viridiplantae > Streptophyta > Magnoliopsida > Asparagales > Iridaceae > Iris > Iris pallida. The sequence continues at coordinate 4,635,833 of JANAVB010001997.1, forward strand.
ACATCATGACGTGACATGTCCGGATCCATTATACTATTCGGGAATAGAAAGTTATTATAGGTTATGTGATCAATACCCCCATGTCACTATTCTTGTGCTTGCGTCACCCTCACTGCACGTAGGATGTAGCGAGATCTTATATTTCTTATGCTCGCTTTCCATGTTGGCCGGCTTGACCCTTCTTGAGATTTTCCTATGATAGCTGGACCAAATGGAATAGCCTGATCTTGACCCAAGCCGATCACATAATGCTATAATATCTCAAGGCACTATTTATATTTATATTATACATCAGATATTACTGTACTATTCTATATTCCAATATTTCATACCCTGACATGATATCCAGTTTTATATATACTATTTTATTTCCAGTCTTGATATTTTATCTTGTATTTTATTATAATTGTCTCTTATAGAATTTGTCAATTCATATGGAACTTCTATTAGTTTGTGTACTCGCTTTCATCCTGACTGGATTTGTTGACAATATTTTAGGAGTTGTTATGCCCTCATTATTGGACTACAGGTTGTTGCTAGCTAAGGCAGATTCGATATTCTTTCACCGTGAGTTGTCTCCCATGAGTGCTAGGCCTGGTAGTTATTTAATTTTGTTATTGTTTTTCTTTCGTTTCATTCTTGTCTCATTTGATCATTGTAGATTCTAGTTGTTCTAGTGATATTGTTATTCTTTCTTGTCTTATCTTCCTTAGCTTTTGTGATGTGATATGAGTACCTTTATAGTTATGGATCTTTTAGATGTTGTAGTTAGTATCGGGTACTTGACAGCGCTCTACCACCGATACTGCGGCGTAGGCTGGGTGTGGTCCACGTATTCGTACCCGTATATCTGAGTGCAGATCGTGACAGTATTGGCATTATTGTTGGGGAACTATGATTCAAATTTTGACGTTGACTTTAGCCTTAAGAAATGGCCTAGCGGGTTAGACGAGACGTCTGTGTTGCAAGAGTTAGCATAGGAATGATTGATCTTGAGGATTGGTATGGATAGATAGAACAATTCTAAAGTATAAAATACCCACTGACGAGACTCGACTGACATATATATATTTCGGGGACGTCTGAATATGCGTACGATGCGACTCGAGTAAGAATGGCGAATTCTCTATCATGCGGTTTGGCTGAAATACATATATTTTAGGGACGCCTGTAATATATGCACGATCCAACCAAGTGATACGTTGAATTCAAGTGAGACTTGAGGAATGAAAAGTGTCAAGGATTTTGAAATCGTGTTTTAAAGGAAAGATTGATGGTAGTACGAGCGTGGCTCGGATTGCATAAATGCATAGGCATAGTGTGTACGAGAGTTATAGAATATTGAGTAAAGTGATGTATCGATGAGTAAGTACACAGTTAGTTTCAAGGATGAAACTTTTTCTGAGTGGTGTATGATGTAGTGTCCCGTCCCGCTCAGTCAATCGGAGGAATCGAAACGCCGACGACGTTCGAACTTAGCCTTGCAATGGCTGCTCGAAGACCCGCTCGGTCGAGGCGACTCCTCGCTCAGGTGGGGTAGTTTCGATGAATTTGCCTCATCTTAGCCTTCACATAATAAATTATATATTTTTAACTTGTACAAGTTAGGCTTGATAATAAAAGAGATGCATCCACATAGCTAAGAAAATAATCCCGATGAGTCGGAATGTGTTAGAACATAGAAAAAAGTCCCACGGTCGGCTTAGAAGTTTGCTCAGCGTGCTTTCAAAATGACAATCGGTCCTTCGTTTCGTGGCTTGGGAGAAGAAAAGTTGGTATTCGCCATAAAGCTGGAATTAGCCTAAGTCATAGGCGTCGCTCGCGTATATGCTTAATAAGCATGTACGATCCCGTCGTCCTCAGCTTGGCATAGCCTTCGCCTGTCCCGTACTTTAAGTCGTATTGCACAGCTCGTGGCATAAGTCTAGGCACTTAAAGAACTTGGTTGTTCAAGTCGACCGCATGCATAGCACGTTCTCTCGATACAAGGCTTGGCATAGCCTCTGCTCGTCAAGTCGTTGCACGAATGAGTTAGACAAGAGTTTGGATGGGCTATTGAAGTAATAGCAAGCACTGTCTCCTGTTGTCTGCGGTTGTCAAGTCACATAGTCCCACGAAAATAAGACTCGTCATATAAAGTATGTGACTTGAGCGATAGTGTCGCCTAGAGAACAAGTCAGTCTAAGGCACGAGCTCCGGTCGGTTTAGAAAAAAGCATGCCACGGACAAAGGAAGCACACAAGATCGGTCCTGCTACTTGGGAGTCTCGATAAGGAAGCACACGAGATCGGTCCTGCTACTTGGCAGTCTCGATAAGGAAGCACACGAGATCGGTCCCGCTACTTGGGAGTCTCGATAAAGAAGCACATGAGATCGATCCCACTACTTGGGAGTCTCGATAAGGAAGCATACGAGATCGGTCTCGCTACTTGGGAGTCTCGATAAGGAAGATCACGAGATCGGTCCCGCTACTGGGGAGTCTCGACAAGAAAGTACACGAGATCGGTCCCACTACTTGTGAGTCTCGATAAGGAAGTTCACGAGTCGGTCCTGCTAATTGGGTGTCTCGATAGAAAGTTGGAAAGCATGGTCATGATTAAGGAAGGACTAGGTAGATCGAGTTGCGTCTTGCATGGTCATTGGACAACTTGGGCGCAAGGTGAATTCCTCGAACGATCCCGGGGTGCCGAATTCGTATCGGCCTAGGAGGAATTGCAGATATTATACGATCTTATTCGATGGTATATCCTAATTGAAGTGAACCATTACAATATAGGCTGCGGGTCATTCGATGGGAGCTTGTACCTCGCACACGAATGGTGACCGTATGCAAAGATCCAGTATAGCTTGACATTGCTAGTGACCACTCATATAGATGGGTCGGTATACGAGCGGCTATCCGCATGTATGCCTTTGGATTGCCTCGAGTACTAGCAAGTTACGAGTTGGGTTAACAATGTATAATTGTAGCAAGCGCTAACCATGAATCGGTGCGGGTTAGGTATGCACAGTTGTAACACCATTCTGGAGGTTAAGATTTGGCTATAGTAAGGACACATGCTTCGGCATGAATGTGGCATCCTCATCGAGTTGTCTCGAGTTAAGTCAGGATGGGCCGTAAGACATGTTGGTTAAGTCTGGTTGATCCTTGGGAGGCTCGGCCTCGATCTTAAGGCACGATCAAGTCTATGGGCACGACCAGTACGAGTCGTCCCCTTGACGTTATTGGCACGAGAATGGTCTAGAGGTACATAAAAAAGTAAAAATCTTGATACGGCTGAGTTGCATAAGTTTCTACTCAGCAAGACACTGCCTCGAATATATATTGAAGCCACGAATAGAGTATAGCACGACCCCATCGTTGTGTTACAAGTATAGGCCAAGACTTCTTTGTCCTAAAATTGATCCTAAGGAAAGACTAGAAATACAATCAAAAGGGATTAAGCTGCACAAAAGTAAATGAACGTGTCGATTTTGTATGGATGGACGAGGAGCTCACTCCACCAGTACAGTTGAGTACTGACACCCACATAATTTTAATATGCATGCACAGGTAGAAGTTCGATGGCACGGAGCTCGCTTGGATGCGTCAAGGTACGGAGTTCCTTGGCGTTTCGAGGCGTGCGACAACATGGAGTCAGATCTTATACGGGACATAATGTATGGACATCGCCATTTCGTAGATTTTGCCACTCGTCGTTTGAAGCTTGTATTGAGAAATGAGAGAGAGCAGAGTGACTTGCAATATGAGAAAAAAAAGTGAGCTTGAGAGACTTGTAATTTGGCCTAGTGCCCATATTGTAATCTTGGTTTATTATCAATAAAAGAGTATTTTTGCATGACTTGTGTTTTGCTTTCAAATTTTCGCTGTTGACTATTCAATATTTCTGCTTGGAACTTCTGTGCGACGACCCCTGTCGCTTAGCCTGTAATCGTCCATTATTGACCTGCCTTGCTCATGTGCAATCTAGGCTCATACAGCATCACGCCTTAGTAAGGACGATCGCTCCTACGGGAGCGGGGCGTGACATACTTTAAGTGGGTTTCTAGATCCGGATGGGGGGGTGCGTACGGGACCAGGAGAGAGCAGGGTACGTGGGTTGAACGGGTTAGTCATGGGTTTCGGGTTTGGGCTTGGGTTATCTACAAAGCAATGGGCTCATAATATTAATAATAAAATGTAAATAATAATTAACAGAAACATGGGCTTCGTAACTTTTTCTTCTTAGAAAATTTTGTCCTCAAAATTTCAAAGATAAGGGCCGGAGTACAATCATGCCTCAAGCCAGTAAGGGTATTCTTCCTCAACAACCTCATGCCAGAAACTAGGCTAACTGTCCTATAGCAAATCTATGTAGTGCAATATCTTCATCAATCTATCCACGATTCTCAAATAACATTCTTTCCTCCTTAAAAACACAGTCACTATCCATAATTATGGATTTCTTCTTTCGTTCCTGAATTATCATTCACCGTCATAACCTTAGAAAATTTGTCTTTTTACCTTTTCTTACTAAACACATATAATATTTTCCATAATATGTTTTGTACTTCCTTCAGCTTGCTAATATATATCCAAAATTTAACTCTATGTTATACCAATCATGTCCTTATACATCTTATTTGTTCCTGACCAAAATATTACAATTTGGTACACTCCGTCTTATCTTAATACTCTAGTATCAAGTCTCAATAACCCAATTTCACATTTAAGATCCAACATCACATTTCAATACTCCAATTTGTCATGATTAGTAAAAAAAATTATCATTCCGTTTTTATCTATTTTAGACGTCTATTTTCACCAATATATATGTATATCTTGATTCCAAATTCTTATTTATCTATTTGATCCCGAATTCTCAATAAAATTTATTTATCCTGTTTAAGCTCGAACCCTTCATCTTGATTTCACAGTATCATTTTGACCAAAATTTTCTCTGTTAAAAGAAATATATCTTATTTCATCTCCCAACCTTGTATTATTTACAATCCTTCTATCTCTGGTTTCTGATTTAAAATCTTTTGCACTCTTCGATTCATACGATTGCCATCTTTAATTAGTTACACCTTAAGTCTAAAATTTGTTGTTTCGGTCATCCTTTATATATCTTCTGATTCATCATGCACCTTCCTAAAGTGCTTCTCCATGTTTATCTTTTAACCACCTCTAATCTACAATGTCAATTTTCTTAGTATTCACATCATTAATTATCCCTTCCTTGATTCAAATCACAAGTGTTCATATTTATCTCATCTTTATTCCATAACTCATGTACTCTATAAATTCCTGGTATAGATCGTTCCAAATTTAAATCATCAGGCATAATCAGATTTGAGACATGATCACTATGTATAATGATAAAATATAGGTACGGTCAAAATTATCTGGATATGATCTGAGATAGAGTTGGAATATTATTGTGATCAAAATTATTTTAGGCACGAGAAAAATCTAGGTACATTTAAAATATGATCATAAAATAGAGAAAAATCAAATGAGGTCTCGTGAAACAGAAAAGACAAGAAGGAAAAATGTCAACAGTTTATTGAGAATGCAAGAAGTAATAAAATCTTCTGAGATTAGGGACCAAAAATTCGAAATCAAATTGGAGTGGGGTATAAGGGTTTGTGACTCGAAAAAAATTAATAAGTTGTATGGTAGTAGGATAGCGAGGGCGATTAGAATATCTATGATAGAAATATAATCGGATAAGATATTTCTGAAAATGGAGACAACCGCTAGAAATACAAATCCTCTAATCGGACAAAAGTCAGAATAATTTGATTATGCTAAAAGACAACCATGGTATGGATATAGTCTTAATAATATTCGAAATCCAGATATATTCGAAGTCACTTTGCCTCAAATTCATGTCTCGATATAGTGCACCTGACTGTAGTAAATTTTTTTCACTCCATAGCTTGAATAATGATATGTTACCGAGTAGTCTATCAACTTTATCCATTTCATGGCTGAACAACATAGGAGACAAATATGATGCATTTAGGACATAGTCTCAATCATATATGAAAACCTATGAACACCTGAAATTACTTCAACTTAGAGTCTATGCCTCACTAGTATGCATCTAACTGCACTAAACTCGCAGTTTCCATAATTCAGGTAAATGGCTGTAACACATATATACGAAGCCATATTTGGTCACTGAATATTTTCTCAACTTTGTCCATAGAATTTCAAAGGAAAAGCTCAACAATTCAAAAGTTTTCCAATGACTAAAGGAAGCTCAATAATAGAATGGAATCAATTCTCTGACCGTTCCTGCTTCATGATACTCAAGTATTGAGTTTAGAAGCTTTCTAGGCCTTTAATTGATCAAGAAGTTACCTAGAGATAATAAGGTTTCAAGTTGAGTGGAGGAAGTCAAGAAATGAAAATATTCCCAGCAGAACACTTAGAGAATACTAACCTTTACCGAAATTATTTGAAAAAAATAATTTCTTAAGACCAATGAAAGTTCGAGAATTTGCTACATGGGTTGAGCTAAATAGCTAGTCTATTGGTTCAAAGAAAGTCAAGTTGAAATGGTTTAACAAAACCAACAAAGGAATAGCTTTGGAATATTAGTTATTATTTGAAAGGTTTAGGTACAAAAATAAGCAAGGTGGCCTACGAAACTATAAGCAAGCAAAAATAGATATCATAAATAGATAATTTTGGCCCTATGTTGTAACAGGATAAAAATAATCTAGGTGTTCTAATTGCTTCTAGAGTCTGTTTTCCTAGAGTCATTCCTAGACCTAGGTCAAATTGCAGGACTGTACGCTGATCTAGACTAAGTTGACCAGACCAATTTACAGAACTAGACCTGCATGGGCTACCAATAAAAATATGTCACGACACGATCCCAATATAATGGGTCCAGTTAGATCATGCTTAGCCTACACCGTTGTGAGACAGTGATAGTAAGCTGTATCAAGCATTGAACGTAAGCAGACAAAACTAAAGCAGAAAAAATAATATTTTATTAATCTAGAAACTGGTCTGAAATGAGAAATGCAAACAAAACACGCATTCAATCATTACATGGTCTTTATTGCAACAAAAGGAAACAACTAAATCATGGTACAACTAAAACTCTGGGGCTCCCGGGTTGAGTTTAGCTACCTCGTCAGGGTTCGGACCAGGTCCGTAGAAAGAGCTAAAGGCGTGATCCTCGCTGTCGTAGTCACTTAAAATATTGGTCTCCAGTCAGGAGGGAGCAAGAACATATTTCAACATCTAACATTCTAAAATAATAATAAATGAATTGCAAGACAGTTTAAAAATATTATATATTTTGCTAAATAATAGTAAAAGGACAGCAGGCAATATTCTCAGGAACTAAAATGATGCAATTCTACAATAGTGTTTTGAGTATATAACAGAAGCTGGGACTGACTGGATAGAGGCAATATGTATACTAGCATTCTGGCCGAAACGATAGTATACGGTACGGCTCAACCCCATGTGCGGTAGGGGTTAGTACGAGAGAGGCAATCGGTAAACAATGGCTTTGGTCACAGATATTATATTACTCCCCCAATCAATCCCCGAGTCAATGAGATAATCAATCAATCCATCCATCAATGTGGAGTCCGAGAGGGAACCACTGTGAATCAGTATCACTACAATACATGATTCTACTGATGTAGTACATTTAATTATTAAATAAAATGCAGACATGAAAGATATGAAACTTGCCTTGGGTGTATCCTCGGCATGGAAAGCAACAGCTAGAAGCGTATCGGCTAGGGTTCAGGGATCCGAACCTACATTAACAATATTCTATCCTTAGCACTTAAACCAAGATTGGCTAATAAATCACTAACTTAAAACTACGCTAATTATAGAATTTGTCGTTCCTATTAGAGAAACTAATAATTTAAATACGCAATATTTGGTAAAAACTATTTTATTAGTATTTTTGTAAATAGGGTAGGAAAATGATATATTTTGGAATATTATCAAAGTAGTGACGGTTTATATCGTACCTTATTTTAATAGAAAATATCACATAACAACTCGAATTTATTATAAAACTAATTCAATTATTTTCTAAATAACATTTACGAAATATCTTACTAATACTAACAATTATTACCGAACTAATTAGAAAATTAATTTAAACCAATTAAACTAGCCATTCCAGGAACAAAAATGGGTTTTGATAAACTACAGAGGGTTGTCGGGTTTACCAAAGGCTGTGACGGAGCACCGAGGAGATGCCTCGGACTTGGAACGCATGCAGGCACGACACGGACACGAACACACGAGCAACGACGACACACGGGATAGCGGAACAGCGAAGGAAGGCTGCTACTGGCTCACGGGGACTCGGAACGCGTGCAGGCATGACACGGACACGAACACTTGGTTGAGGGAAGCCGCACGGAAGGCGCTGTCGGTCGGAAAGGTCGTCGGAGGGGCACTGTCGGCCGGGGGAAGGCCGTGCAGAGGGCTGCGGGGAGCAGCGACGGTGGAAGCGGCTGGCGCATGGGTGCTGCGGGGAGCAACGGTACCGAGTCGCCAGTCGGGGATCGAGGATCGACGCCAAAAGAGGGCGAGTGCGGTATCGATGTGATCGGGGCGTCACGGGGAGTGCGGGGATGGCTTTTATTTCGGGAAATAGGAGCGGGAACGAAGAAATTGTAACTGTCCGTTTTCAAAAATAAGGGTAAATTTGTCATTTTTTATATTCCTATATTTTTTGTAAATATTTATTTATTATTATTTTATTTTGGGGATTAGTTTAGTCGGGTTGGAGTTTCGTCTAGTTTTGACTTGTGTTAGTGGCCCGGGTAGTTTAAACTCTAATCGGGACCCAAAGATTAGGTAGAGATGGCCCACAAACACATCTCATTAGGTTAGTGCATTTAGACTAAACCTACATGACAAGTTTAGTCATTAGAGATTAGAAACTTGACCCTTATGATCCCAAACCTTTGCATACTCCTAGTTAACCAAAGGGAGACTTGATAGGGCAACTTGGACATTTCCCAAACCCATTTAGGACTCCCATATGGTCGGCCACCTATAGGAGAGTTTCTCCATCCTTTTATTTCAATAGTAGCCTCTTTCCCCCCTAATATTGTTCTTCCCCAAACTTGAGAGCTTCCCTCTTGATTTTATCTCCCAAATCCACTCATTTTTTCTCCATTTCTCTCAATCCATCAAGGAGGAGGTGCCTACTAGGAGTGGGGAGCAAGGTGCAAGGAGAGGAGTCCAATTTATAGGAGTTTTCGTGTCAGAACCGTGTCTTTGGTTGAATCATTGGGATCCAACTCCCGATAGGTATAACCTTCTCTCTAATTCATCTTTCCTTGCATTTTTGATAGTTTTGCATCCATAGGAACCATCCCATACATGTACCACCCTTAGGATTGATTTTGAGGCTCTTTGGAGTCCTTATTGGGAAGTTAGGATGGATTTTGTGTCACCCAAGGAGAAATTCCGAGGGTGGTCCACCAAGTGTTTGTAGGAATGTCCCATAGGCTATTTTGACTTCTAATTTCAGTTTTGGATATGTTAGAGAATAGTTTAGACATGGTTTGGATACCCCACGTGGTTTTTATTTGAATACCTATGTTGATATCTATCTATTTATAGCCTACAACCCTATTTTTATGTAAAGATATCAAATTTGCTATATTTTCATATGTTGGACTGTTTTGAGAGTTTATATATGTTGGTGTGTGATAGTGTGACTTGTTTAGAGTGTGAGTGTAGGGGTTTTGTTATGTAGATGTGTGTGTGTATTGTTATAGAATGTGTTGTGGTTTGGTTAGTGTCTTGTGTCTTTGTGAGTGTGGAGAGAAGAGGGTTAAGTGTGTTGGTAAGTGAGAGGGATGAGAAGAGAGAGAGAGAGAGAGAGAGAGAGAGGAAGAGAGAGAGAGAGTGAGTGTGTGTGTGTGTGTATGTGTGTGTGTGTGTGTGTGTGGTTGTGTAGTGAGTAGAGAAGGGTTTGGTATGAGTCTAGTGTTTGTGTGTGAGTGTTTGGTTGTGTCTTTGTTGAGTGTGGAATGTGGGTGTATTGAAGGAGTGAAAAGGGGTTTACGTTGAGGATGAATATAAGAGAAGAGGGTTGTAGAGAAGGGGGAAATTAGGATATGAAGGAGGGGGGACTACTACCCCTAAGGCAACAGCTGCAGCAAGGTATGCTGCAACTAGACAGCATATTGAGAGCACAATAGCTGCAGCAGGGCATTTAGAGTACAGCAGCTGCAGCAGATTTGAAGGCACCAGCAGCAACAGCTGCAAGGGAAGGGCTGCACTAGGCAGTCCTCTATTCCCTTTGGTGCTTTGTGTGTGTGTGTGTGTGTGTGTGTGTGTGTGTGTGTGTGTGTGTGTGTGAGGGTAGTATGTGTGTGTGTGTGTGTGTGTGTGTGTGTGTGTGTGTGTGTGTGTGTGAGAAGAGGAGGAGATGTGAATGTGAGTGGTGTGTGGGTGAGTGTTAGAAAGTTAGTCTAAGTTAGTTTCTTTGTTAGAATTTAGTTAGTTAGTTCTTATGTTAGGTATATGTTAGTAAGTTAGATGTTAGATTAGAGTTTAGATTGATATATATTAGATATGTATTGTATCTTGGTTAGATGTTAGAAGTTATATGTTAGGATATCTAGAATACCTTAGATGTTAGAATTAGTTAGTGTTGTTAGAGGGTATTGGTTAGTCTAGTTAGTTAGTGTCTAGATATGTTTTAGAGTTAGAGTTTAGATGGTTAGGGTGGTATCTTGAGATACCAAGTGGTATCTTGAGATATCTTGGGATATCTTAGAATACCTTGGTTTTACATTACCCCAAGGTAATGGGCTTACCTCATTGCAAGATAAGGTATTGAGTTTACCTTCAAGGCAAGGTAATGGGTTTACCCTATTTTATGGCAATGTATTGGGTTTACCTTCAAAGTAAGGGAGTTTACCTAGGATACTAAGGTTAGATATCTATGTTATAGTAGCTTGGGGGTATATAAATAGTTACTAGATGTCTAGGATGGGTATTGGTAGTTAAGGTATATATTTACCTAGGTTAAGATATTGGATTCCGACCAAGGTATTGGTATTAGGATACCAATATGACCAAGGTATATGGTATCTTGGTAGGTAATGGTGAAGAATAGGGTGTTTGACTTAGATTTGATCAAGTTTGACCAAAGTTGACTATTTTGACTGAAAGTCAACATTGAGTCAACATTTGGCCTAGAATAGACTAGGAGTTGACCAGAGTTGACCAATTGACCAAAAGTCAAATGTGAGTCAACCATTGACTGACCTAGAATGGACTAGGAGTTGACCAGATAACCAAAAATCAACTATAGGTCAACTCTTGACCTAGTTTGACCTTGTTTGACTTTGTTTGACTTACCTTGACCTAATTTGACTTTGTTTGACTTACCATGACTTAGTACGACTTAGCATGACCTAATTTGATCTAGTTTAACTTTGTATGACCTAGTGTGACCTAGTGTGACTTAGTTTGACTTGGTGTGACTTAGTTTGACTGAGTTTGACCTAGATTTGTATAGCATACCCTAGCAATCATGTCTAACACTGTTAAACCCTTTTTAACTCAAGCATATCTCATCTTTAGGTTTGTGACTTCACTCTGATCCTCGATACACTGTTGACATATTTTCACCAGATCTCAGGCGAGTACATTCTCTGATAGTATTTCTTTTTATGATATTGTCTATGTTTTCTGTATTTAGTGTAGATATCCTTGTTCTCTTGACACATTGTTCACACGGATTGGTATTTATCTGGATTTCGTCATGAGATATTATTCCTTGTATTCCTTGGTATATCTTGTGCAAGTTTTTCCTTGTTCCTTGTGCATTGTATAGACACGATTCCTGTGAAGGCTTGCGACCTTCTCAGAGAATACGTGTCATGACTTGTCATGGTTGGATCCACTATACTAGTCAGGACGGGAGTATTAGCGTAGATATGTGATTAAATCTTTTCTGTGCAAGATATTATTTTTTTCTATGAGTGTTAATTATACACCGCACATATAATTAGCCAGACCATTTTTTCTGTGTAAGTTTCTAAGCCGATCACATGTTGAAACTAGTGCTAAACTTACATAGATAGTATTTTTCCTGATTCCTATACATGATATACACTATTCTCTTGCTCTTACATTCATTTACAGTCTTGATATGCCTTACCATGATTCATGTACATACCACTTTACCTTGTATATTCTCACTATTTACTGCTATATTTTCAATATCGTCTAACTAGAACTGTTATTGGAGATTTGTGTTCGTTCTATCCTAACTGGATATGTAGACAAAATTTTACAGATTATGGCGAGAAGGAGTGTCCTACCTACTACGGTCACCATGGCGTAGTTGGCTTAGACTTGGAGACCCTAGTTCAGCAGGGGTTAGCTCCAGCCGATGAGGCATTGGAGTAGCTTAGCTAGATTAGTTTGGTACTGGACTTTGTCTCCAGATTATATTTTGGCTTGTTATTATTTTAGTATTTGTATTTGAGATTGTTGACTCTGGACTTGTATTATTTCTGTGTTGGATCTTCTGGATGATATTTTCATATCTTGTCATCTTTATCTTTTAGTATCATCTATCCTTCTTAGAGTTTGTGATTGAGTATATTATACTGTCATTGCTTGTCCTCCATTCGGAGTTGACCATTCTCGACAGGTTTTGATATTATAACTGTTGTTAGATAGTAGACCTAGACAGCGTTCTACGTCGTTTCTGCGACGTAGGCTGGGACGCTATCGCGCACTCGTGTCCCTACTCCGGGTGCGGGTCGTGATAGAAATGGAAAGTTTGAAAAAATGGAGAGGTGTGAAGGTTCTGTAGAGAAGGAGGGGTTTCTGAGAGTTACTTTACGTGAGATTCCAGATCCGGATGGAGGGGGTGCGCGTGAGACCAAGAGAGAGGAGGGTACGTGGGTTGAACGGTTAGTCATGGGTTTCGGGTTTAGGCTTAGGTTATCTACAAAGCAATAGGCTCACAATATATGAAAATAATAATTAACAAAAACATGAGCTTAACAAATACTGTTTGACCTTTTGATTTCTTTAAGTTCTTATATATGCAGCATAATTCTTCTATTCTTTACAATAATATGAATATTGTGAAGCTACAAGGATGACATAACTGAGACTAATAATTTCCCATAAAATTCTTTTACGTTCTCATTTGGGTCTCTCTACTTAAGCTACAAAGTTTTGAAGACAGAAATCTTTTTGTTGTTATCAGGATTTGAATCTTCATCATCCTTCAGTTTGTCTATTAATTCAGAAAGATTGGTCGTATATGTATAAATTTTACTCAGGAACATGAAAGGTAATGTCATGTTCCTAGCGGTAGCATTATATTGCTATAGATGTCGGTTTGCTAGCTCGAATAAGAGAAACACTTTTAGTACGAGCTCTCTTGTTGGAACATAATGATGTTTCATCTAAGGTGATCAGTGGACAAGACTTCTTTTTACTGATTTTTTCATGACTAATAAAGAACTCATTAAGAAAGGATATATGTTTTGATTCTAAAAGGTAGAGTTTGTATTCGCACGAATGATAATTACATAAAATTTATATGCTCTTACATAAAATTTATATGCTCTTAATAAGACATGAGAAACAATCGTATGAACTTATTTAGAGAAGGACTATAGAGAAGAAAAGAATTGGTGCTTACTTTGTTTAATAGATAAATGAATCATGTTATAAATGTTGTTTCCTTTTGAGATGTTGTAATTTTGTGTATCAATATTTACATGAAAGAACATGTCTGATTGTTGTATTAAGTTGTATTGTGGAAAATAACACTAAGGGGCATGTGCGTACCCAAGATCAGAAGAGTATTGAGATAAATAAAAAAAGGAAAGAAAGAATAGAACTAATGCCCTATGATTCACGGCTTGGTCGTTAGTACGGAAATAGTAGAAAAAAAATGCTTGGTATATATTGTTGCATTGTTTATTTCAACTAATAGTCTATGTTGCATGTGCTTTGGTTGGACAACTCGTGTACAAGATTTAATCTCTCGAACGATTTCTAGAGTATCGGTGTCATCACTACAAGAAAAATGATCATTTATAACGTGCATTTTACGGCGTACATCATTTTCACGTTGTAAATGACAAATATTAAGCTGTAAAAGAGTTGATTTTAACTTTTTTTACATTGTGTTTACCTTGCAAGCTGTGATTGAAGACTCATTTACGATGTGCTCTTTGGCACATTGTGACTGAAGACTCATTTACAACGTTCTTTATGGCACATTATGATTGAAGACACATTTACGACGTGCTAGGAAACATTGTGATTGAAGACTCATTTATGGCGTGCTTCTGCACGTTGTGAAAGATATTTTTTTCTCTTCAGTTTTCCACCTTGTAAATTTTTTTCATGTAAAATTTTCACTTTTTCTGCACAAAATTTTCAGTTTTCCTCTAGCTCTCTTCATCTTTTTTGCTTCCTTAAGAAAAGAAAAGGAATGAGAAGCCATTCAAAATTTTAAGTTAATTTCCCTCCCCCCAAACATGCTCCAATTAGTACACCTTCTACCCCAACCAGTCTCCTCCTATGCCGACCTCCCCCACCTCGACGCCTCTCTCCACTAGACCCGCTCACAGTCATCCGTCATCTGCATCGCCTAAGGAGCCAAGTCCATTATTAGAAAAATATTTTCTCACACGATTACATAGTGTCTGCTTTCAGGTGATTGTAGTTCTATCTCTCACCAGTATATTCTCCAATGTACTGACTTCCAACACCACAAGTGCCAAAATTTCTACTGGACTTTCAAAGGCGATTGAAGTCTTTTCATTCCTCATTCAGAAGCTGGATATCTGAAGACATTTTGTTTTTCTTTGTTTAAAGGGAGATAATGTATGGAACGAAGTTATATAATTCTTTTCGGTTTCAAAAGTTGTAAGTCAAGTTGGCATGTTCAGTTGGCTATTGAAAGTCTTTGTAACTGCTATAATTTATGAATAAAAGATTTATGTTCTCATATCATTGGGTGTGTTATTTGATTTTCTGCTTCAAATTTTGCCGCTTCAGTCTCAATTCAATTACTTTGCTCACATGTATTTTCGTGTATCTTGTACATTAAGCACAACTTAGACTTGCACAACATTACGTACATCGATGACTTTTCGGTCATGTGAAATCAGAAAGTGACAGGAAGAGAATAAAATTTGAAAGCAAAGACCAGTGAGTAACTCAGAGTAGTAGTAGAGTAGTAGTCCAAATGTGAGATAGATTGTTCAACACCCATCCCTTACCGTTTCTCACTCTCCATGCTCTCACGAACAGGCAAAACTAATCCTTGACTTTCTCGCAATGCTTAAGCCTATTTTCTCTCAATTGATATGTTCATTGTTAGGCATTGCTCAAACATCGTTGACTAGTACTGGACTCCCTTAACCTGTCACGCTCGCGTGCACCCCGCCTAACCGGCCAATAGGAAAGCATTGCTTGATTAATCTTTGCAGTGACGTGCATATGGACCCCTTTTTTTTTTCCTGCACAGGAGACCGTCTTCGCTCCTATTGTTGAACATAATATAAAGAAGTTTGTATCCAGGTTTAAATTAAGGCAAATTCTATTGGCACCTCAAGTTCTACTTGAGGCAGTCCAATTTTTTTAATTTATTTACAAATTTGTCATTTCCAATTTTTACTTCAGAAAAACTCTTTGTTTGGATACATTTTGTATTAAATTTTTTAGGACTGCCAACGAATTTTGCATTCCTAACATAAATTCTCGTAACATAAAGTAGGACGGCCGACAAAGTTGACAATCCTGCATAATATTAGGACTACCAACAAGCTGACAGTCCAAAAAAAAACTCTTTGTTTAGATACATTTTCTATCAAATTCAATAGGATTGCCAACAAGCTGACAGTCCAAAAAAAAATTCTTTCTTTGGATACATCTTTTATCAAATTCTTTAGGACTATCAACGAAGTTGGCCGTCCTAATATAAATTAAGACTGCCAACAAGTTGATAGTCCTAAATAATTTGATACAAAATATATCCAAACAAAGAGTTTTTTTTGGGACTGTCAGCTTGTTGGCAGTCCTAGTATTATATGTAGGACTGCCAACTTTATGTAGAAGAAACACCGGTACACTGAAACTTAGGATAGCAAATGATACACCGATATCAAGGATACAAAACACATATTGTACACCAACCACCTTTCATAAAATCATATAGCAACTTATCCAACACATAGAATCACATGTCAACCACTTTTCATAAAATCACATGTCAATATACCAATAATGTCCACAAAGTATCACATACACCAAAATTACAATATCCAAACAAAGTTCAAAACAAAACAAATAACACTAAGTATCATGTCGTGCCTTCGTACGCTGCTCTCTATTTCCCATGAAGAAAAAAATATAAAGAGTTGTCGATGTGCTCCATCTCCTCGCAGATTTCAACATAGTTTTTACCCTTGCATCGACGGAGACTTTTTTGCCAACCCCTTCACTTTTTTAGCCTGCACATGACATGACATAAATTAATTAGTTAGGACTGTCAACTAGTTGGAAATCTATCAAGTCTACAAATTTGGTCCTCACCATCTTCACCAGTGTAGCGTAGAGGACATTTTTGGTAGGAAAATACAGGACTGTGGGATTTTCTACAGTCCAACATATAGTATAGGACTGTAAGAAATCTCCGCAGTCCTAATTATACTACAGGACTGTAGGATTTTTCCTTCAGTCCTGTCGTGTTCAAGCCCGACTGTAGGCCAAATTATAATTATGATTCTTTAATCCATACAATGGATTTCTAGGATTGGAAACAAAGATATATGAACCCTAAATTAGTTCTAAAAAAATTTATCTAAGTATTTTAAGCATTACCAAAGATTCAAGAATCACAAAATATTTCAAAACCCTAAAGGAATGGAGAAGGGTTGGACGTTTACCTAGATTGTGATGAAGGATTGGGTTTGGGTGTCATTGCTTGGAATTGGAGGAATTAATGGAGAAGAAAACTAGGGTTTAGGAATTTGGAATTAGAAGAATGGAGATGGGAATTATGGTTTAGGGTTTAGGAATGGAGAAGGGAATTTGAAGAGAGTGAAATTATCAAATGAATAGTTGGGTGAGGGTTTTGAGGGGGGGACAGCCAAAGTAAAATTGGAACTGTCCTGAGTAAAAGTTTCACCAAGTTGGTTGTCCTGAAGTAATAGACTGTCTTGGAGTAAAATGTGGAGTGCCTACAAAATTTGCCTAAATTAAATAAACTTTGACCTTTAAACATCTTATTAGTTCTCATTCTTCTGAAAACTCCCCATGCATGCGCTTGAACTGTATTTAATGTCTTATGTTTTAACTACCGCATGTTAGATCCTGAATTGAGATTCACCGAGGACGAGTAAGTCCAGTACAAAAAGTAAATGGAGGTCTATTCTCATATAAAAAAATTCTAACAAAAAAATTCGTAAATTAAATTATCCAAAATTAACATCAACTAAGAAAAATTATTCAACTACAATATCGTTCAATTAATATATGAACTCTAATTAACCCTCTAATTATATTTTTTAAGTTTCTAGAATAGTTGGACCTGCGGAATAATGATTGTAACAAAAATTTAACTAAATATTGGTCAAAAGTTTAATTTTACTAGTTTTTTCAATATGTAGTTATATATAAATAATTATAAATATATATATAACATATAATTTTCACAACAAAAATTTTCATATTAGCGACGTTCCAAAACGTCGCTAAACTCGCCCAAAACGTCGCTAAATTAATTTAGCGACGTTTTGGGCGACGTTTTGGAAACGACGGAAAAAAAAACGTGTCGCTAGACGAGAAAACGTCGCAAAACGTCGCTAGGACGACGTTAATGGGCGACGTTATTAACGTCGCTAATTAGCAACGTTATTTGCGACGTTTGTTTGTTGACGCTAAATAGCGACGTATAAGGCGACGTCATTGTGTGGTCGCCGTTTAGCGACACTTTTGCGACGTTTTGGCGACGACGTGCTGACATCAGATTTGGTGCCACGTGTTGCCACGTCAGCATTTTAGCGACGCTTTTAGCGTAACGTCGGTAAAATTTAGCGACGAAGAGTAACGTCGCTAAATACGTCGCTAAGTTAAAAAAATATAAAAAAAAAAACAGGTTCCAGAATGCAAATGGAGCTGGAGCCTGAGCCAAATACAGAATACAAAATACAAAATACAGAATCCTATCCATGGGTTCGCCGACCCCCTCGGTGGAACACTCAACACCGGCACGCACAATACATTCCAGAATATACAAAAAATATAAAAAAAATACTATCCGCAACGAACAATGTCAATATATAATATCCTGAACAAACCAAATCAATATCCGCAAATACGTACAAACTCAATATCCTCAACGAAAAAACTGAATATCCCCAAATACATACAAAGTCAAAAATATAGTACAGTCCAAAAATGCAAAAAAAAACTACTGATCGCCTGGAGCTAGATCCGGTGCTGGAGGAGGAGCGCCACCAGATGACTGTTGTCGCAACGTCAGGATCGTCTGATACTCCTCCGGTGACAACAGGTGGACGAGCATGTCCTCCGTGCACCGCCGGATGTAGACGATGCTCCCGGCGTACCAACAGACGGTCGCTCCGTAGCTATCTCCTGGAAATGCTGCATCTGCTCGACCAACCGCTGCGTAGCCTCCTGCGTAGCGCGGGTCATCTGTCGCAGCGCCTCCGTAGTCTCCTCAAGCCTCTCGAAGCGTGAGATGAGCGCAGAATCATCTGTATGCGCCCCCCCATCATCTGCAGCATCTCGTCACGCAGAGCTGCGATCTGCGCATCGACACTCTGCTGGTGGCGGAGCGACTCCTCAGTCTGTGCGGGGTCGAGCACACTAGTGGCGGTCGCAGAGGCCTGTGACGTAATGAAGGCACCATAGGAGCCCGTACCATAGTACGTACCCCTATGCATGCCACCAACGGCCCTCATCCACTGCTCGTCATCTGACTGAGATGCGGCGGCTGGGGACTGCCACTAAAAACATGTCACGACCCGATCCAAAATTATTGGGTCGAACCGGATCATGCCCAGCCTGCACCGTTGTGAGACGGCGACAGTAAGATGTTCTATATGCAGGTATTCAAAACAACATTTATACATTTGTCACAACTTGAATATACGAAAATTTTAAAACTTTTGTTCAACAATTGAAAAGTACAACTGGAAATGAAAGAACTGAAATAAAGTGCTGAATTCAAACTAACAAAACTCCAAAACAATAAAACTAGAAAACTGGAAAATAACTAGCTAGGCGGTCGGCTCATCGGCCTCAGGTTCTGCGTCCTCTAAGGGGGACTCTGGCAACACCACAGGGTACAGTACCGGGTCATAGTAGCTATTGTACAATAGCTCAGCATCCTCAATGTCACCTAAAAATGTTATCTCCAGTCAGGAGGGAGCAAGTACGAATATGTATCTCACATTTCAAGTAATAATAGAAAAGTGCAGGCTAAACAGTTGAAACAATAGTTTTCAGCAATTTGACAATTTAAAACAATGTGATTTGAATGTGTAAACATCTATGACCGGCTTGGGTTGTACAATAGCGTCCTAGCGACGCGATACGGCTTATTCCCGTGCGTAAGAGGGGTAAGCTCGCATAATTATGCAACATGAGGGATACTGGCCATAAATGTTACACTATTCTCCCAATCCCCACAATCAATATCAATCAATATTTGAACCCTAGGAGAGGGTTCCGTGTAGCAATGTGGTTTAACATGCAACTTGACAATTACTAAATAATATACAAAAAAACATAACCGTAACTTGCCTGTTAATTGACTGGATTGGGAATGTCGATACCGAGGAGGAAGTAAAGTACGTCTCCGAGATCCTACAGTTGAGAACCTTGACTTAGAACCATAATGAAACCATTCTAGGTGTGCTAGGTACAATCTCTAGAAGCAGACCCTAGCAAGGTTTTAAGTTTATTTAATTAACTACTGAAACACGCCTAACGTCGCAAGCTACGTTGGTTATCGTTTAATTGAATAAACCGGTTACTTGATTTAATTGGAGAAGATAGCATTTATAGGTTGATTTAATTGGAGAAGATAGCATTTATAGGTTGATTGGCAAATCTTTGTATTTTTTATAATATATATATATATATATATATATATATATATATATATATATATATAACTACATTGTTTCTAGTGATAAAATATGAACTTGTTAACTTACCAATATTTTATTCATTTAAAATTAAGTGTGAGAAATCCTTATTAATTTTATACAAAAATAATTAATATCCGATTTATAGTTACTCGTCTAGGTACGCGATTCCAACTCAGAAAGAAAGTAAAATCTACACTACACAATACAGGGTCACAGAAAATAAATAGAAAATCGGGCTTATGCCCTTACAACTATTTACATAAATTAATTCAATAATAAAAGTTGCTGGCGAGCTCTGAATGTCGGAAAGCGGCCTATTCAGGAGGCCGAGGCCCTGCACTCGAAATATGAAAAATACCCAGTAACGAGTTCTAAATAAATTTATAGAATATAAAATATAGGTAAGTCTCAGACTTGGTCATTAAGTATCACGTCGTTGGCTAATACCTCATCGTACGGAAAGGTCCTGTAGCGTTTGCGTTTCGTCCTGGCTCATTCGACCGATATGGTCGTCGCCTAACCGGGGATACGTAAAATCTCAAAAAGTCGCAAACCAACCAACAACCAATTTGAAAATCCCTTTACAAAAACCGAGTTCGAAAGAAGATTTTGTTTTATGAAATTAATTTAAATACTAGTGTTTCGAAAAGGGTTTTACTGAAAATTTAGGCGATACAAATCCCTGCACCAAAAGAAAGTCCCAAACCAGGGAATACACCAAACCAATCCAGAATAATATTCCAACCCAGAGTAATAATCGACAACCAACACATATAGATAAAAACCAACATATAGATAAAGCCGAACCGCAAACCGAAAATAATGAATCGGAAAAACATACGCATCCCGTATAAATAATCCGAACTACCGGAAAAACAACGCTGCTACGTAAAACGTCGGGCGTATCCCCTAAACGCAACGGACTCCATTTTCGATCCCCGAAATGGGGTCGGGACCGCGTCATCATCGACACAAAAAAAACCAAAGGGACACGAGGACACGAAAATATACCTCGGGTGCTTGGCTAGAGCTCTCAGATGTAAATAGGAGAAAAATGAATTCCGCGGACTCGGGAAAACTCTAAAATATGCGAACAGCAAAGATCGGCCACGGGAACAGCGGATCTAGACCCACGAGATGCTGCGGAGAGCGGATCGGGGCACGAAAACAACGGACGGAGCTCGGGGTTGCCGAGAGGCGGCGGCTACGGCCGAGAAGCGGATCGGAAAACCCGTGAGTCACCGGAAGCGGGACAGGGCTCGCGGAGACACGGCCACGGGGGAGCGGTAGCTCCGGTCGGGGCCGGGGGCGAGCTGCGGGTGCGCGGCGGAGGGTCGCGTGGGCTGGCGCCGGACGGACGCGGGCTGGCGCGGTGGCTCGGAGCCGGCACTGGGCGCGCGAACTGGAAGCCGGCGCTGGTCGGGGCCGAACAGACGGGGCGCTGTCGGCGGCCGGGCTCGGACGGAGTCGGGCTCTGCGCGGGTCGGCTGTGGGCGCACGTCAGGGGATTTGGCCGAAGCTTGGAAGAGTTGGGGAAGAGATTGGGAAAAATATGAGAATGAGGGAGAGAGAGAGAGAGAGCTGGAGGTATTGGTGTGAGTGGTGGTGAGTTTTTAATGAGAGTATGTGTAGTGCCCCGTCCCTACATCGTGCCCCGTTGATTCGTCCACGGGGTGCGCGAGAAAGGAACACTGTTGCTATCGACTCGGTCGGGACCGATAGGTCGGGATCGATCGAATCGATCGAACGGGAACGGTTGAATTAAGATCCATTCCACGTTATGGGATGGATTCTTCGGAACCAAGTCCCATATTCAGCGGGTTGCGTCTCGAGGATTGACTTTGCGGCTGAGTCGGAAGAGACCTCCCGTTGCTCTGCTTTTCACGCCGCTTGCGTTGGTTTTGGCTTTGGTTTTCCGAATGCGTTTTCGTGAATGTTTTCGATGGTTTTCATGGGTTACATTTCGAGCTCGCATTTCCTATCGAACTCTTGCATAATACAGTGTTCTAATCGGTTGCTTGTGCGATTTCAGGTGATCGCGTAGGCGACGTCTAGCGCAGCCAACAAGTCCCTCGCCTCAAGCAAAACTCAAGGTGAGTGGCTGACCCCCTTCGTCTCGACCCTCTATTTCAAATAAGACCTCGGGTAATGTTACTAAAAAAATTGAATGAATTGCTTACAGAATACAAGTCCTGTATGTTAGAAGTGAAGAAGAATGTGTTGTGTTGAAAAGAGATAGAATTATTTTAGTCTTGCAAAACGAACAAGTAAATGAATTGATTACTTAACAAGCCCCAACGGTATCTTAAATACACCATGTTAACCTATCATGGTCATGGACAACTTGTCGACAAGGGCGATGGTTTCTTCGAGCGGCAACCCGGGGCCACGGGACCGACTCGGCCTAGGAAGAAACAGGTTATAGCCGAGCTGGGTAATAGGCAATCGGTAAGACGGGGACTTGCATCGGGGCTCGCTACTTGCGTTGCAAGGGTCCCGTATTGCCAGGCTATGTCCAAGATGGCTAGTTAATGCCAGTGACCTCCATATCAAACATTTGATATAAATTGTTATCAACTAACAAGGAAAGTGAGGGTAAGTTTTATGTCGCACGGTGCGCTCTGCCGGAGGAAATCTTGATGTAACTTAACGCTTCTTATGAAAATATCTAGGATGGTTAGAAAGACCACTAAAAGCAAGTTGTATGATTTTTATCAAATTCTTGAACCAAATGAGAGCCTGGAATTAATTAGCCACTCGCCAGTACATGTTGATTGTGCTGATCCTCGCTCTCTATACAGGTGCGATAGATCTGGAAGGGCGTGCTACGTAAAGGGAAGCAATGCTCGTGTTTTGAAGCTTCGTCCGTGCATTGAAGCTTGGATCAACCCTTTTGAAGACTCCGCTGTTGAAGCATCGAAGACAGATGGAGCGCCTTCCCACCATCCCAGGTGGTTTGTAATTTTGGTTGTAAAGTCAAGGGATGAATGTATGGAATGGCTATCTCGTCGACGTTCATTTTGTAATGGAGTCAGTTTGTAAAAAGCCCGCGCGGCGCCTTGGTATCGAGTCTGTAAAATGATGTTTCATTATCAATAAAGCTTATGTTTCCTTCTCTATAATGTGTGTGTTCAATTTACTCTGCGCATTCTGCTGTTGTTGTGTTTCGGATAACAATTATGACTATGCCTTGTGCAAGCGCAACTTAGGCTTGCACGGCATCACGCCCGGGGGACGACTATCGATTCTACGGAATCGGGGCCTGACATAATGGTATCAGAGCACGGCTTTACGTCCTTGGCCTCTAGTGTCGAGTTTTCTGTCTCAAACCGTTGGTCTCGTGTCGATGAGATACGTCGTTCCATACAAGGGAGTCCGTAATAAGTTTGGTTACTAATGTATTTTTACCTTCAAAATCCCAGAAGGTGCGACGGTGAATGTGGCGAACGAAGAAAGTGCTTCGAGCGGCTCGAGTAGCTCGAGGCCCGGACCCTCAAACGATGCCATGGGACGGATGTTGCGCATGCTGGAAGCGCAACAACAACAAGCTCTGGAGAATCAACGCCTGAATGAGCAACATCGACGGGAGGCGGAGGCACATCGACGGGAGGTAGAGGCACGCCAGACCCAGTTCGAGGCCCGATTCGATGCACAATTCAAGTTGCAGCAGAAGCAGCTTGATACTCTTCAGCAAATTGTTCAGACAGTGGTGGCCAACAACAACAACTCCGCGACCACTCCTGCCGTGACCGAGCCTGCGGCCAGACAAAGTGAAATCGAACCGGAGGTACCCGAGCTTATGCCTGCGGCACCGAGAAGTTCCAACTTCGACGTGTCAAAATTCACAAAGAGCTTCCGTACTTCCTTTTGCGGTACTGAAGACCCTTCGTTGGCGATCGATTGGCTGGAGGAGTTAGAGGACCGGTTTGAGCTTCTGGGTGTCGATGAGTCCAAGAAAGTCGCATGCGCTCAACTTCTACTCCGATTGAACGCGCACGACTGGTGGGCCGTGCAAAAGCGAGCAATCAGACGCGACGACGAGACAGCGACAATATCTTGGGCCACCTTCCGAGAGGCGTTCGAGATCGAGTACCTTCCCGATGCTATTCGACAGGAGAAGGAGAATGAATTTATGCAGCTAAGGCAAGGGAATATGACGGTGCGGCAGTATGCAGCAGAGTTCAACAAGTTAGCCAAGTTTGCTGGACAATACCTGCCTTCCCTGGCGAGTCGTGCACGACGGTTCGAAGTGGGCCTACGACCATCGATCGCCGCCCATGTGTCTGTTCCCAAATACCAAACGATGGGGGAGTCTCTCAACCACGCCCTCCGCCTTGAAAGCCAATATCCTCCAAGTGCTGCCGGCGCTGTGCATACCTACAATCACAAACGCCCTAGCCACGCGGGAGGAAACAACGTGACCAAGCGTCCGAACACTAGGTCCCAAAGCGGATATCAAGGGCATAACCCAAAGCCCTACTGCAACCGATGTCATAATATCGGCCACACGATCGACGATTGCCAGGTACCAGAGGGTGGATGTTGGCACTGTGGCAAGAGGGGCCACAGGCGTGCTGAGTGTCCAACCAGAAGGCCGAACCCAACGGCGCCCCAACAGCACCGTCCAGCGGCGCCCCAGCAGCATCGTCCAGGGAATCAAGTTCTAGCGCCTCGAGCCCATCAACCCGTACCGCAAAATGGCCAAGACCGTCGCCCCAATGCCCAGGGCCGCGTCTATGCCATGACCCGAGATGAAGTGCTTGCATCAGATACGGTCGTGACAGGTATACTTAGTTTCAATAATGTGCCTGCTCGTGTACTATTTGATTCAGGTGCTTCGCATAGTTTTATAGCGGCAGACTTTGTCGCCGAGCACAAATTTTCGTTAGTATCATTAGACCTCGACCTTAGCGTGAGCACACCTTCGGGCACACCTATACTCACTAATTCAGCTTGCACCGACGGGATTATCTGTATCGGCGGTCAAAAGATCGGTCTGGACGTGATGGTCCTAGACATGAATGACTTCGATATCATTCTGGGAATGGATTGGCTCGGGCCGTGCAACGCAACCATAGACTGTGCCAGGAAGACGGTCACTTTCCGCATACCAGGAGTGCCTGAATTCTGCTTTTCGTGTGGTGAAGCGTCGTCGACCTGCATGTTGATCTCGGCAATCTCTGCTCGGAGGATGCTGCATTCTGGGTGCGAAGGCTATTTGGCGTCCGTCCGAGACATGCGACAGGATGGTGCAAACGTAGGTCAGACCGACGTTGTGGCAGAATTCCCCGATGTGTTTCCGGACGAGCTACCCGGCATGCCCCCCGACCGAGAGATCGAGTTCAGCATCGATACATTTCCCGATACTCGACCGATTTCTAAGGCCCCGTACAGAATGGCTCCTGCTGAACTGAAGGAACTCAAGGTCCAGCTACAAGAGTTACTCGATAGAGGGTTTATTCGGCCTAGTGTTTCACCGTGGGGAGCGCCCGTATTGTTCGTGAAGAAGAAGGATGGGTCTATGCGTCGATTACCGAGAGCTGAATAAGGCCACCATCCGGAACAAGTACCCATTGCCCCGCATAGACGACCTATTCGATCAACTGCAAGGCGCCTCGGTATTTTCGAAGATTGATCTCCGCTCGGGCTATCATCAACTCAAGATTAAGTCAGACGACGTGCAAAAGTCAGCCTTTCGCACCCGTTACGGCCACTACGAGTTCCTGGTGATGCCCTTCGGCCTGACGAACGCCCCTGCCGCCTTTATGGATCTGATGAATCGGGTATTTCGACCCTTCCTTGATAAATTTGTGGTAGTCTTTATTGATGATATTCTCGTCTACTCGAAAGACAGGGCGCAGCATGCAGAACATCTACGGGCCGTGCTCCAGACACTTCGAGAACATGAGTTGTATGCAAAGCAGAGTAAGTGCGAATTTTGGCTCAGCAGCGTATCCTTTCTGGGACACATCATTTCGTCCGAAGGTATTGCAGTCGATCCGAAGAAGGTGGAAGCCGTTGCTGATTGGAGGCGGCCTGCGTCTGCTAGTGAGATTCGAAGCTTTCTTGGTTTGGCGGGATACTATCGGCGCTTCGTGAAAGACTTCGCGAAGATTGCATCGCCATTGACTCGCCTCACTCAAAAGGGAGTCGCGTATGAGTGGTCGGATGACTGTAAAGCTTCATTCCAGGAGCTAAAACGGCGATTGATTTCGGCACCTATACTCGCGCTTCCAGATGGGCCAGAGGGTTTCCAGATATTCAGTGATGCTTCAGGCCAGGGCTTGGGATGTGTGCTCATGCAGCGGAACAAGGTGATATCCTTCGCCTCGAGACAATTGAAGCCGCACGAGAAGAACTATCCTACGCACGACTTGGAGTTAGCGGCAATTGTGTTCGCGTTGAAATTGTGGCGTCACTATCTATATGGTGTGGCGTGCGCGATCTATACTGACCACAAGAGCCTCAAGTATCTCTTCACTCAGAAGGAGTTGAACTTGCGACAGCGGCGCTGGCTCGAACTGATTAAAGACTATGACTTAACGATCGACTACACTCCGGGCAAGGGAAATGTGGTGGCGGACGCTCTGAGTCGGAAATATCTTGCCTCGCTCTCCATCAACCGCAGACTACTACGAGATTTAGAAGAAATGGGCATCGATCTCCGGGTTCGATTCAGGGATATACGGTTGGCGCAGCTGCAGTTAGAGCCGAGTTTGCTGGAAAAGATCAAGACCGCTCAGAAGGATGATCCGTACCTGAAGAAAATGCGCGAGCGAATTTCAACAGGTAGTGCGACCGACTTTGCGGAAGACAACACCGGCGTGCTGAGAATGAATGGCCGACAATGCGTTCCGGATGATAAAGAACTACGAAAGGAGATAATGTCGGAGGCCCATTATACGAAATATACATTGCATCCAGGCAGTACCAAGATGTATAAGGACCTCCGCACGACCTTCTGGTGGCACGGTATGAAGAGAGATGTGGCGCTCTTCGTGTCGCAATGCATGGCCTGTCAGCAGGTGAAAGCTGAACATCAACGACCGGGCGGGGAGATGCAGAACCTTGCCATTCCAGAATGGAAATGGGATCATGTCACGATGGACTTTATTGTTGGCCTGCCGAAGACACCACGGGGGAGCGACGCTATCTGGGTCATCGTCGATCGACTAACCAAGTCAGCGCACTTCATTGCCATTAAAGTTACTTGGAGCGTTGATCGCCTGGCACAGATCTATCTTGACGAGATAGTACGGCTGCACGGAGTTCCAGTATCCATCGTCTCTGATCGGGATTCACGGTTCATGTCGCGATTCTGGAGTAGCCTTCAGTCGGCGCTGGGTACCAAGTTGCAGTTCAGCTCAGCTTACCATCCTCAGACCGACGGCCAAACGGAGCGCGTTAATCAGATTCTCGAAGACATGCTGCGGCTCTGCGCAATTGACTTCAAATCAAGCTGGGACGTCCACCTACCGTTGGCAGAATTTGCATACAACAATAGCTATCAGTCCAGCATCCAAATGGCGCCGTATGAAGCTTTGTACGGCCGGAAGTGCAGATCGCCCATTTGCTGGGATGAAGTCGGGGAACGGCAGATACTCGGCCCGGAGCTGGTGGAACAGACTGTGGAGAAGGTCAAGCTCATTCGGGAAAGACTGAAGATTGCACAGAGTCGGCAAAAGAGCTACGCCGATACCCATCGAAGACCGCTTGAGTTCCAGGTGGGCGATCATGTGTTCCTGAAGGTGTCGCCTATGCGAGGAGTTACTCGGTTCGGCGCGAAGGGGAAGCTGAGTCCGAGATTCGTTGGGCCGTTTGAAATACTTGAGCGGGTCGCCCCAGTGGCCTATAAAATTGCCCTACCGCCGGCGCTCGAAGGTGTGCACAACGTCTTCCACGTCTCCCAGCTGCGGAAGTACGTGCACGACCCTAGCCACGTGGTGGATTTTGGCCAGCTGGAGCTAAAGTCCGACTTATCCTACGTCGAAGTGCCAGTTCAAATCTTAGAACGCAAGGATAAGCTGCTGCGGAATCGGACGATCCCTCTCGTTCGCGTACTTTGGAGGAACCATGCGGCAGAAGAGTCGACATGGGAACTCGAGTCTGAGATGAAGGAAAAGTTTCCTTCATTGTTTTCATAGAGGTAGGTTCTGTTCATAAGTTTCGAGGACGAAACTTTTTCTTAGTTGGTTATGGTGTAGTGCCCCGTCCCTACATCGTGCCCCGTTGATTCGTCCACGGGGTGCGCGAGAAAGGAACACTGTTGCTATCGACTCGGTCGGGACCGATAGGTCGGGATCGATCGAATCGATCGAACGGGAACGGTTGAATTAAGATCCATTCCACGTTATGGGATGGATTCTTCGGAACCAAGTCCCATATTCAGCGGGTTGCGTCTCGAGGATTGACTTTGCGGCTGAGTCGGGAGAGACCTCCCGTTGCTCTGCTTTTCACGCCGCTTGCGTTGGTTTTGGCTTTGGTTTTCCGAATGCATTTTCGTGAATGTTTTCGATGGTTTTCATGGGTTACATTTCGAGCTCGCATTTCCTATCGAACTCTTGCATAATACAGTGTTCTAATCGGTTGCTTGTGCGATTTCAGGTGATCGCGTAGGCGACGTCTAGCGCAGCCAACAAGTCCCTCGCCTCAAGCAAAACTCAAGGTGAGTGGCTGACCCCCTTCGTCTCGACCCTCTATTTCAAATAAGAACTCGGGTAATGTTACTAAAAAAATTGAATGAATTGCTTACAGAATACAAGTCCTGTATGTTAGAAGTGAAGAAGAATGTGTTGTGTTGAAAAGAGATAGAATTATTTTAGTCTTGCAAAACGAACAAGTAAATGAATTGATTACTTAACAAGTCCCAACGGTATCTTAAATACACCATGTTAACCTATCATGGTCATGGACAACTTGTCGACAAGGACGATGGTTTCTTCGAGCGGCAACCCGGGGCCACGGGACCGACTCGGCCTAGGAAGAAACAGGTTATAGCCGAGCTGGGTAATAGGCAATCGGTAAGACGGGGACTTGCATCGGGGCTCGCTACTTGCGTTGCAAGGGTCCCGTATTGCCAGGCTATGTCCAAGATGGCTAGTTAATGCCAGTGACCTCCATATCAAACATTTGATATAAATTGTTATCAACTAACAAGGAAAGTGAGGGTAAGTTTTATGTCGCACGGTGCGCTCTGCCGGAGGAAATCTTGATGTAACTTAACGCTTCTTATGAAAATATCTAGGATGGTTAGAAAGACCACTAAAAGCAAGTTGTATGATTTTTATCAAATTCTTGAACCAAATGAGAGCCTGGAATTAATTAGCCACTCGCCAGTACATGTTGATTGTGCTGATCCTCGCTCTCTATACAGGTGCGATAGATCTGGAAGGACGTGCTACGTAAAGGGAAGCAACGCTCGTGTTTTGAAGCTTCGTCCGTGCATTGAAGCTTGGATCAACCCTTTTGAAGACTCCGCTGTTGAAGCATCGAAGACAGATGGAGCGCCTTCCCACCATCCCAGGTGGTTTGTAATTTTGGTTGTAAAGTCAAGGGATGAATGTATGGAATGGCTATCTCGTCGACGTTCATTTTGTAATGGAGTCAGTTTGTAAAAAGCCCGCGCGGCGCCTTGGTATCGAGTCTGTAAAATGATGTTTCATTATCAATAAAGCTTATGTTTCCTTCTCTATAATGTGTGTGTTCAATTTACTCTGCGCATTCTGCTGTTGTTGTGTTTCGGATAACAATTATGACTATGCCTTGTGCAAGCGCAACTTAGGCTTGCACGGCATCACGCCCGGGGGACGACTATCGATTCTACGGAATCGGGGCCTGACAGTATGGAAAGAGTGGGAGAGAGAGATGTACGTGTATAGGAATAATAGGAAAGGGGTTGAATGGTGAGTGGGTGGGTTTGGTTATTATTATTTTTTTATTAAGAAAAACCAATACATATATATTACAAAAAAAAAGATTTGAGAATGGGTTCGGAAAACAGGATTTGAAAAAAAATCGGGTTTAGGTCGGAGTCGGATCCCGGGCACGGGATCGGGACAGGCAGCAGTCAAAGATCCCATAATTAATTTTTCTAAAAAAAACAATATTATCCTTACCCGACTATTATAACAACAATAATAATAATAATAATAATAATAATAATAATAATAATAATAATAATAATAATAATAATAACCTAATCTAAACTATTAATCCTAACTATCCAATAATTAATCTAAATCCAGAAAGCGGGTTTCACAACCTTCCCTCCTTAGAAAATTTCGTCCTCAAAATTTCAAAGATAAGGGTCGGGGTACAATAAAAATCACTTAACCTTGATCAAACATGAAATTTTAAATCATCAGGTACGATTGGATTATAAGCATGATCACTAGGTATAATGATAAAATATCGGCACGATCAGAATTATCATGATATTATCTGAGATAGAGTTAGAAGATTGTTGTGATTGAAATCATTTTAGGCACAAGAAAATCTAGGGACAAATATGATCATAAAATAGAGAAAAAATCAAATGAAGTCTCATGAAACAGAAAACAAAAGAGACGAACATCAACAATTTATTGAGAAGACATAAAATAATGAAATTTTCTGAGGTGGGGGACTTGAAGTTCCAAATTAATTTGGAATGGGTATAAGGGTTTGTGACTCAGAAAAAATCAACAAGTTGTATGATAGGAGGATGGCGATCAGAATAATATAGCTGTGATAGGAATGTAATCGAGTAAGATATTTCCACTGAGGGCCGAGTGATGATCAAAAAGAATAGAAAGAATATCGTTTCACTATTTCAATAGTTAGAAGATAAGATATGCAGGAAAAAAAAACTTACAAGATAACTATCTAATTAATACCATGCAAAACCAAACTCTAACTAGCTGAACTTTCGGTATCTACATAAAACTAAGATATCTGTCAAGGTATTAAAACTAAATACATATATGGAATCGTAAATCACCTAAATCAATTTTTCATCCATCGTTGTATGCCAATGGTCTTATCTCAAATCCTCTCTGCTTATTCTTTCTCTAGAACCTATCATTCCATTGCTCGTGTTATTCCTTCCATGGCTATATCCGTCTCTTCTAGGTACAGTAGTCGTCTAATCATAAAAGTTAATTTCCGTCAAGTATTCCTTTACTTGATACTCATATTCTCATGTTTATATATCATCCAAATTCACTTCCTCCATGGGAGAATCTTACCAAATCTTAGACTTTCCTCGCTAATTCTACCTATGTCTTTCTCTATCTTCTATACTCTTCTTTAATTATAAAATTTAAAGTCGTCAAATACCTACATTTGTTGGAATGAGGTTTAGGCACTAGTGAGTACTACTAACGGTTCTAACCCGAATATGTCACAAGTTAAGATGTACCACTCTTTAAAGACTAGCTTAATCAAGGTATTCTTCTACATTTTCTACCCTTTAGCTAACTAATATTGATCCCAAAGATGCCCTTACTAGAAATGGGATAAGTAGCAATCTATGCTTCTTCCGCATATAGCTATCAACTATATACGTATGGTAATCCACAAGATGTATATCAACTATTTAATATATAAAGCTAACCACAACTATCTACAGCTTCCAAAATATGTAACTAAAAATAATAATAATAAATAAATAAATAAATATAAAAATATATATATGCAACGTACTAAGGTTGAAACAGGAAAGAGATTGAGCCAATAGAGATTGATATGGTCCTAATAAGTTTCTAGGAAAATCAAGTAGAACTTCATAGGAAATATATTCTTTCTGGCTGTGATAAGGGATTTCTGAAATGGAGACATCCGCTAGAAATACAAATCTTCGAATCGGACAAAAGTCAGAATAATTTGATGGTGCTAAAAAGACAATCATGGTATGGATATAGTCTTAATAATATTCGGAAACCAAATATATCCGAAGTCACTTTGCCTCAAATTCATGCCTCGCCAGAGTGCACCTGACTACAGTAAATTTTTGGCTCCATAACTTGAATAATGATAGGTTACCAAGTAGTCTAACCACTTTATCTATTTTCTGGATGAACAACATAAGAGACAAATATGATGCATTTAGGACATAGTCTCAATAATATCCGAAAACCTATGAACACATGAAATTACTTCAACTTAAAGTCTATGCCTCGCCAGTGCGCAACTGGCTGCAGTAAACTCGCAGTTTTCATAATTCAAATAAATGGCTACAACACATATTGTGAAGCCATATTAGATCACTAAATATTTTCTCAACTTTGTCCATGGAAATTTCAAAGAGATAGCTCAACAATTCAAAAGTTTTCCAATGACTAAAGAAAATTCAATAATAGAATGGAATCAATTCTCTGGCCGTTCCTGCTTCATGATACTCAAGCATTGAGTTAAGAAGCATTCTAGGCCTTGAATTGATCAATAAGTTACATAGAGAGAGTAAGGTTTCAAGTTGAGTGGAGGAAGTCAACAAATGAAAATATTTTCGGTACTTGAAGTAACGTAGGAAATGTCAATCCATATTGGAATTATTTTTTCGAAAAATAGTTCCCTTGGGAGATATGTGAACCAGTTAAGTTGAACCAATTGTTTGGTAACAATTAACCTTGGGGCTTTATGGTTCCAAAAGAATTCGGTTCAAAATTGGTTTTGAGAAAGTCAATTGGAAATAAGGCCAAGAGAAATGGTTGGATACACTAGCCGTAGAAATACTTTGGGTAGATAAGAGTTTATTAGGTTTGCTATAGAAGAATTTGAAACTCTAAATAGCGAATGGATGTAGATTCCAAGAGGAGTAAGATTTGATCAACAAATGGAGAAGTTGGAATAGGTTTGCTAAAGAAGGAGATAAATAATAAAAAAATCTAATCTTAATCCAAAAATGGCGAGAGAGTATGGATCCTAAAGCATGCTAGAATCTGATAAAGATATGAGATATGGAAGAAAATAATCCTGAAAGCCATGGGACACTAAAATATACCAAAAATCTAGAAAATAAAATAGGCAGTAAAACATACCATCATAAAATTGGCCTAATCCAGATAAGATTTAGGTACAAACGTAAGCAAGGTAACCTATAAAACTATAAGCAAGCCAAAATAAATATTTTAAATAATAAATAATTTAGACTCTATATTGTAACATGGTGAATATAGTAGACTCTCTGTTCACCATGTATATTATATCACTTCCTATTGTTATCAATACCAACTAATATCTAGGTATTCCAAAATTCTATTCTTTCAATTCTTAATCACCTAATATATCCTTGAGAAATACCGTCTTACATACATGCTCATTAAGATTATAATTTAGAAATTGTATCGTAGGGGAGACATGACTTTGGGAAAGATATTGGCCAGAAAAAGTGTAATCAAGGGTAATATGTTATGCTTCGGTAGGGTATCATCTAGTGCTAATCAATAATTCTAGGTATCATTAGCTCTTCTGGTCCTGGTCTGGTTCGAGCAGCCTCCCACTACTCAATCTACTACTATGATTCTCTTGTCATATTTTCTTGCGTCATGCATAGAAAACAAGATCTTGCTAGTACCGACTGATAGGCATAGGTCAGGTTGTCTTCATAGCCTGACAAGTTTAGGGACAAGCATAAACAAGGTAACCTACCGTTCTATAAGCAAGCAAAAATAGTTACTTATATATAGATAATTCGGTCCTATGTTGTGACAATTCAATATTCTAATGTTCTAGTTGCTTCTAGGTATGTTCACTTAAGTTGTTGATTGGACCTGCATGGGCCACCACTAAAAATATGTCACGACCTGATCCTAAATTATTGGGTCAAACTGGATCATGCCCAGCCTGCACCGTTGTGAGACGGCGGCAGTAAGCTGTTCTATATGCAGGTATTCACAACAACATCTATACATTTGTCACAACTTGAATATATGAAAATTTTAAAACTTTTATTCAACAATTGAAAAGTACAACTGGAAATGAAAGAACTGAAATAAAGTGCTGAATTCAAACTAACAAAACTCCAAAACAATAAAACTAGAAAACTAGAAAACAACTAGCTAGGCGGTCGGCTCATCGGCCTCAGGTTCTGCGTCCTCCAATGGGGACTCTGGCAACACTACAGGATACAGTACCAGGTCATAGTAGCTATTGTACAATAGCTCAGCATCCTCAATGTCACCTAAAAATGTTGTCTCCAGTCAGGAGGGAGCAAGTACGAATATGTATCTCACATTTCAAGTAATAACAAAAAAGTGCAGGCTAAACAGTTAAAACAATATTTTCCAGCAATTTGACAATTTAAAACAATGTGATTTGAATGTGTAAACGTCTATGACGGGCTTGGTTTGTATAATAGCGTCCTAGCGACGCGATACGGCTTATCCCTGTGTGTAAGAGGGGTAAGCTCGCACAATTATGCAATATGAGGGGTATTGGCCATAAACGTTACACTATTCTCCCAATCCCCACAATCAATATTTGAACCCTAGGAGAGGGTTCCGTGTAGCAATGTGGTTTAACATGCAACTTGACAATTACTAAATAAAATACAAGAAAACATAACCGTAACTTGCCTCTGTTAATTGACTGGATCGGGAATGTCGGTACCGAGGAGGAAGTCAAGTACGTCTCCGAGATCCTACAGTTGAGAACCTTGACTTAGAACCATAATGAAACCATTCTAGGTGTGCTAGTTACAATCTCTAGAAGCAGACCCTAGTCAGGTTTTAAGTTTATTTAATTAACTACTGAAACACGCCTAACGTCGCAATCTACGTTGGTTATCGTTTAATTGAATAAACCGGTTACTTGATTTATTAGAGAAGATAGCATTTATAGGTTGATTGGCAAATCTTTGTATTTTTTATAATATATATATATATATATATAACTACATTGTTTCTAGTGATAAAATATGAACTTGTTAACTTACCAATATTTTATTCATTTAAAATTAAGTGTAAGAAATTCTTATTAATTTTATACAAAAATAATTAATATCTGATTTATAGTTACTCGTCTAGTTACGCGATTCCAACTCAGAAAGAAAGTAAAATTTACACTACACAATACAGGGTCACAGAAAATAAATAAAAAATCGGGCTTATGCCCTTACAACTATTTACATAAATTAATTCAATAATAAAAGTTGTTGGCGAGTTCTGAATGCCGGGAAGCGGTCTATTCAGGAGGCCGAGGCCCTGCACTCGAAATATGAAAAATACCCAGTAACGAGTTCTAAATAAATTTATAGAATATAAAATATAGGTAAGTCTCAGACTTGGTCATTAAGTATCACGTTGTTGGCTAACACCTCAATGTACAGAAAGGTCCTGTAGCGTTTGCGTTTCGCCGAGGCTCATTCGACCAATACGGTCGTCGCCTAACCGGAGATACGTAAAATCTCAAAAAGCCGCAAACCAACCAACAACCAATTTGAAAATCCTTTTACAAAGACTGAGTTCGAAAGCAGATTTTGTTTTATGAAATTAATTTAAATACTAGTGTTTCGAAAAGGGTTTTACTGAATATTTGGGCAGCACCTCCTCTGTAACTGGACAATCCAGCCACATAGGCGATACAAATCCCTGCACCAAAAGAAAGTCCCAAACCAGGGAATACACCAAACCAATCCACAATAATGTTCCAACCTAGAGTAATAATCCACAACCAACACATAGATAAAGCCGAACCGCAAACCGAAAATAACGAATTGGAAAAACATACGCGTCCCGCATAAATAATCCGAACTACAGGAAAAACAACGCCGCTACGTAAAACGTCGGACGTATCCCCTAAACGCAACGGATTCCATTTTCGATCCCCGAAACGGGGTCGGGACCGCGTCATCATCGACACAAAAAAAACCAAAGGGACACGAGGACACGAAAATATACCTCGGGTGCTTGGCTAGAGCTCTCAGATGTAAATAGGAGAAAAATGCATTCTGCGGACTCGAGAAAACTCCAAAATACGCGAACAGTAAAGATCGGCCACGGGAACAGCGGATCTGGACCCACGAGATGCTGCGGACAGCGGATCGGGGCACAAAAACAACGGACGGAGCTCGGGGTGGCCGAAAGGCGGCGGCTACGGCCGAGAAGCGGATCGGAAAACCCGCGGGTCACCGGAAGCGGGACGGGGCTCGTGGAGACGCGGCCACGGGGGAGCGGTGGCTCGGGTCAGGGCCGGGGGCGAGCTGCAGATGCACGGCGGAGGGCCGCGCGAGCTGGCGTCGGGCGGATGCGGGCTGGCACGGTCGCTCGGAGCCGGCACTGGGCGCGCGGACTGGGAGCTGGCGCTGGTCGGGACCAAGCAGGCGAGGCGCTGTCGGCGGCCAGGCTCGGGCGGAGTCGGGCTCGGCGCTGGTCGGCTGCGGGCGCACGTCAGGGGATTTGGCCGATGCTTGGAAGAGTTAGGGAAGAGATTGGGAAAACTATAAGAATGAGGGAGAGAGAGAGCTGGAGGTGTTGGTGTGAGTGGTGGTGAGTTTTTAATGAGAGTATGGAAAGAGTGGGAGAGAGAGATGTACGTGTAGAGGAATAATAGGGAAGGGGTTGAATGGTGAGTGGGTGGGCTTGGTTATTATTATTTTTTATTAAGAAAAACCAATACATATATATTACAAAAAAATGATTTGAGAATGGGTTCGGAAAACGAGATTCGGAAAAAATCGGGTTTGGGTCGGAGTCGGATCCCGGGCACGGGATCGGGACAGGCAGCAGTCAAAGATCCCATAATTAATTTTTCTAAAAAAACAATATTATCATGACCCGACTATTATAACAATAATAATAATAATAATAACCTAATCTAAATTATTAATCCTAACTATCCAATAATTAATCTAAATCCAGAAAGCAGATTTCACAGAAGTGCTAGCACCAGCTCCCTCTGACCATGTCGGCCCGGCCTCCCTAAGCCTCAAAAACTCGGCCTAGAAATAACATCTATATGAATTCTCACGTGGTCGCTAAAAATTAATACTAACGTACTAGCATTAAGTAAAACTTTAAAACTCGGCCTAGAAATAACATCTATATGAATTTTCTACGTAACTAAAAATTAATATTAATGAACTAGCATTAAGTAAAACTTACGTAGGTATCCCGGGCCTTGTCGTCTACGAACCGCTCCCCCTTCGTGTGCATGGCGAGGAAGAGGTCACCATATTCGGATCTTCTCCCGATTCAACCTGTTACGAGATTATTATATGATTTGTCAGTTAAGTTGAAAGAAATATATTACTATAAAGTATTAATTATGGGTATACGGCGAGATACGTACCATATGGGTGAAGAAATCCATGATGGACCGTGATCCACCACACCACTGCGACCCCGCCTGTCGTGCTCTTTTAGACTTCGCGAACTTCTCCTTGTAGGCTTTCTCCTCGAATCTCCTCTTCACTACCGCCCGGTCGACGGCAGAGATCCAACCCTGAATAGGCTCTCCCCGGCGGTTGCGATCCTTTTGGTCGTCGATCGCGTCCCTAATGAGCTTGCTGGTGACGCTGGAAAATATAGCCTCGATAGCAACGGCGCGGTGGGGAGGGAAGAAGTAAGTCTGCTGGAAAAATCATAGAAGTACATAAGTTATAACATAACATACTAAATGTTAAAAGGAAATAAACTTTTACGTACCGAAAAGTGCTCAAACCAGAAGGCCTTCCTGTCGGCCAGGACATCCCTTCAGTTGATCCAGGGCCCGTCGTAGTTCTGTCGTAGGAATGTACCCAGCGACCGGTGTACGGAGGAGGGATGATACCTGTAAAATAGAAATTAAAATTTATTAAACAAGTTTATAATAAATTTAAACTAATTAAATACAATAATTTCACTTACCGCCTGGTCCGAGTACAGGCCCAAATCTCTAACCTCAGATCCCCCTCCGGGTGACACGGAGGATCTATCTCAAATGGGAGCTGCACTATGCCCCTGCCCCTCCCCCTTCCCCTGCCCCTGCCCCTGCCCGCATCCTGCCCCTCGGCCTCGGCCTCGCCCTCGCCCTCGGCGTGGGCCTCGCCATCGCCCTCGAACTCGACGTGGGCCTCGGCCTGCTCCTCAATAGTGGGGTCGACCTCTGGAATACTCGACGGTACTGGCTGCGTAGAAGAAGAAGGCCCTAGCCTCGAACTGCTAGAGCCGAATATGGAGGCACTGCCGACGACTAGACCGCTAGTGTATACTGGAGTGCGGGGGGATGAGGAGTCGGTAGGAGTGGTAGATGGAGACTGTCGGGTTCGTCGACTCCCACCAGCACCGGAACCAAATGATCCACGTCGAGCCATATCTGAAAAAATACAGAAGTATACCATACTACATCTTAAAAAAACAAAAGTATACCATACTACAGCCAGGAAACATCGCTAAGTAAACCATACTATATCTGAAAAAACAAAAGTAAACCATACTACATCTGAAAATGTCGCTTATTAACGTCGCTAAAACAAAAGTAAACCATACTACATCTAAAAAAAATAAAAGTAAACCATACTACATCTGAAAATTAAACATATTCAATCCTCTTCTGAAAATGCATCTTGTTCCGATTCCTCTTCCTCTTCCTCTTCCTCTTCACTTCTATCAACTTCCTCTTCCTCTTCTGATACTTCTATCTCTTCCAATTGATGAAACATGTCATGAGGAAATTTTGTTGAGTCCACATCGACAATATTTGTAATAAGAGGTAGTTCGTCTTCCTAATAAGCTATCTCGTCGACATCGAAGGTATTCCAAGATTTAGTCTTACAGACTGCCCACCAATCTGATCTCCCGGCTCCTCGTTTTAGATAGCTGGTAAAGTAAACTAGCTGAGCCTGGCTTGCTAGAACAAACGGCTCATAAGCTTGATATCGATGGTGATAATTTATATCAACAAGACCATGTTTGTCAACTCTCCAACCTCGACCCTGGATCGGATCGAACCAGTCATATCTGAACAAGACGATCTTACAAGGTTCTATAGCATAATTGTATGTCAGTTCCACAATCTCCCGTAAGACGCCAAAGAAGTCATTGCCTGTTTCGACGTCTTTGTAGTTTGAAGATTTTATGCACAAACAGCTATTCTTCGTATAATCCAAATCCAAGAATTCGTCTCTTATTCGAGCATTTATTGACTTGAACCTGAAACCATTTACGCAGTAACTTGGCCAGGTCTTCACTTGATAAATTGGCCCCTTGGCTTGAGTTTTAATATACTCATTCTCAAGGACTGCCTCCGGACGATCAACCTAAATACCATATAAACGATGCTAACTTAATTATTATGTGCAAGTATAAATGTACAAAAAAAAGTAAATTGTGACTACGTCCGTACATATGCTCTCAACCAAAAAGGAAAATGAAGTCTCATTTGCTGTTCTACTTCCTCCTCGATTGCGTACGGATTGTTGGACGTTACCTCATCCTTAAACATGCTAAAAAGCAATAAAGCATAGGTATATTAGTTATATTCAGAAGCAACGAAGCACGCAAAATAATTTTACTTACCCCTCTAGCTTGTCCACTTCTTCCTCGTCGCAGTTGAGCAATACATATAACATTGCAGCGCTAACCTCGTCATCATTTAGATATCTTTTTTTTTATTTTACCAGATGGTTTTCCGTAGGCAGTAAATACTTTCAGCTTTGCCTCAATACCAACTTCATAGCCGTCATCATTTTTGGGAGCCCTTGTTCTGTTTGTAGCAATATGAGGCTGAAAATACATGGAACAGAAGTTTGAAATCTCCTCAAGGACATATGCTTCATAAATAGAAACCTCCACTCGTGCCTTATTTTTCACCTTCCTCTTGAGGTGGTTCAACTGTCACTCGAACGGGTACATCCAACGATAACCGACAGGTCCAGCAACAAGTGCCTCATGGATAAGATGAATCGGCAAATGCTCCATTGAGTCGAAGAATGCAGGAGGAAAAACTCTCTCAAGTTTGCAAAGTGTTACCATAATGTCCTTCTCTTGCTTCTCTAAACGATCAACGAGCAACTTGCAAGAAAAAAGATCTCTGAAGAATATGCTAAGCTCTGTTAATGGATCCCAGACTACCTGCGGTAATGATTCTCGAAATACAACAGGAATTAACCTCTCCATGAATACGTGGCAATCGTGGCTCTTCATTCCGGTCAGTTTATACTCCTTTATATCGACACATCTTCTTAGATTTGAGGGCGTCTGCATATTTCGGCTAAGTCCAATCTAGCCGTCTGATTGTCTTTTGTCTTTCCCTTGACGTCCATTACAGTATTAATTATGTTATCAAATACGTTCTTCTCGATATGCATGACGTCAAGGTTATGTCTAATCAGATTTGTGCTCCAATATGGCAGATCCCAGAATATACTTCTTTTGGTCCAGTTATGATCTTTGCCAAATCTCTCGCAACGGCTGCTCGTTGTAGGATCTTCAATAGCACTTGGAATTTCTTTTACTTGCTCCCATGTGTCCTCTTCGGACCACATTGGTGGTGGATCGCCCTTCTCCATAGCTCCGGCACGGAATGCAGTTCTGTTCCTACGGTACGGATGGTCTTTCGGCAAGAACTGCCGGTGACAATCAAAGAAGCATGGCTTTCCTCTGTATCTCAAATGAAAAGCTTTAGTGCGGTCCATGCAATACGGACATGAAAGCCGACCATGAGTGCTCCATCCAGATAACATTCCATAAGCCGGAAAGTCGTTGATTGTCCACATTAGTGCTGCCCGCATCTGAAAATTTTATTTTTTCGAAGCATCATACGTGTACGCCCCTGTTTTCCATAGCTGCTTCAGCTCATCTATCAACGGTAGTAAGTACACGTCGATGTTCCTCTTCGGGTTGTTCGGACCGGGGATGATAATAATTAAGAATATGTAATGTGTCTTCATGCACATCCAAGGCGGTAGGTTGTACGGAGTGAGGATTACCGGCCAGCATGAATATTGGGAGCCTGAAAGACCAAATGGGGTGAAACCATCAAAGCAGAGCCCCAACCTTATATTACGTGCATCAGAAGCGAAATTAGGATATGCTCGATCGAAGTGCTTCCACGCTTCTCCATCAGATGGGTGATCCAACACTCATTCGGTCTGTTGTCGCTTGTGCCAACTCATATTTTCGGCAGTCTCTTTCACCATTAACAATCTCTGTAACTACGGCGTCAACGACAAGTAGTGCATTGAAGCAGTCGATCTTCTAGACTTGCCTGCAGCAGTTGGCTTGTAGCGATCAGTACCACAGAATTCGTACACTTCTGCATCCTTGTGATCTTTGTAGTAAAGCATGCATCCGTTCTGACAGCAATCGATCTTATCGTA
The DNA here is from genome assembly GCA_029216955.1 of Iris pallida. Lineage (NCBI taxonomy): Eukaryota > Viridiplantae > Streptophyta > Magnoliopsida > Asparagales > Iridaceae > Iris > Iris pallida. Next base: position 4,677,279 of record JANAVB010001997.1, read on the forward strand.
TCCCATCTAGAGGGATCTCACCATCCTCTTAGAGCGGTAGAAGTCTTTCGATAACTTGGCATCCTCCGACAAGATATCGGTAATCAACTCGAGCACTCTATTGTAGCATTCTTGCGACATGTTAAAGTCAGACTTTATGCTCAAGAGCCGTGTGATCACCTCTAACGGTGAATGGTCCTCACAGCCAGGGTATAAAGGAGTCCTTGTATTCTCCAGCAACTCCATGAACTTCGCGACATCGACATTCGGTGCCTCCTCAGCTGCGTCACGATTGTATGGATCGAAACTAGGCCCCGCAGCATCGAAGACCATATTCACGTACTCGTTGTCGACTCCAGTTCGGCTATGGACATTCATATAAGGCTCCACAAAAGGCTCCACATAAGGCTCCGCTTGGAATGCTAAAGGTACAAGCTCTCCGTGTGCGGTCCATTGGTAGTAATTCGGAAGGAAACCCTTTGTGTATAAGTGATACGTCACATCCAATTATGGTTGAAATTTCATGTTTCGACATTTTGCACACGGGCACTTAATGTCCATGCCATCCATGGATTGAGGAAACGTCTTCGCGAATTAGAGGAATTGTTCTACTCTGGCGATGTATTCATCTCACACACCGCACCTGTCATCTCGAATGCGGTTGTACATCCACGAACGGTCTAGCAGATACATGGATATAGCCATTTCTAGATATCTGTAAATATGAATAAACTTCAAAACTAAAACGAATATACTACATACTACATACTACGGCCGTGACTCGGGACCATTCCTATGAGTCGGGACCATTCCTACTACATACTACATACTAAAACAAATAAACTTCAAAAGTAAAACTTCAAAACTAAAAGAATATACTATAAACTAAAACGAATATACTACATACTACGGCCGTGACTCGGGACCATTCCTATGAGTATCGGGATCAAGAAAACTACGTGTTACAAATATCGGCACTATCGGTACGTGTTACAAATATCGGCACTATCGTGTTACAAATTAACCAACCAACAAAACTACGTGTTACAAATATCGGCACTATCGGTACGTGGTTTCGAATCGGAGTATCACATTTTTCGGTGTCGAAAAACAAATAACTATTACTAAATTATTAGATTTTTCGGCACTATCGGTGCCCCTGACCCAGCCCCCCCACACCCCTCCCCCCTCCCCCCCCCCCTCACCACCCCTAACCCTAACCCGAACCCTATCCCTAACCCCTGCCCCACCAGTCCCACCTCCCCTCCCCAGCCCCCCCCAACCCCTACACCACCCCTAACCCTAACCCTAACCCTAACCCTAACCCGAACCCTATCCCCAACCCCTCCCCCACTATCCCCCCTCACCCCCCAAGCCCCCCCGCCCTCACCCCCCAGCCGCCCTCACCCCTCCTCCCCCCCTCCCCTCCTAACCCGAACCCTAACTCTCCCCTTCCTCCAGCCCCCCTCCTCACCCCCCTGCCCCACCCCCCCAGCCACCCCCCAACCATTCCTCACCCCCAACCACCCGCACCCCCCCTGCCCCTCCCCCCGAGCCACCAGCACCCCCCCTCCAACCACCAACAACAAATAGAGAGAGAGAGAGAGGGAGTCACGTACCAGAGGAGAGTCGCCGGAGAGAGTGAGAGCGAGAGCGCCGGAGGAAGAGAGTGAGAGAGTAAAATGAATGGGAGAAAATGAATCGGGGAAAAATTTAATTTAGTTAGAATTTAGTGACGTTATCATTAAGTCGCTAACTAAGTCGCAATTAGCGACGTTATAGCGACGATTACCGACGTAACTAATATACGTCGTTGTCACGTCGCTATTTGCGTCGCTAGTAGCGACGGTTACCGACGTTTCATTTATACGTCGCTAATGTCCACAATTTAGCGACGTTTTGGTAACGTCGCTAAATTTACGTTGCCAATTAAACAGATTTTAGTAGTGTTTTTTTAGATGTATGTGAATTCAGGAGGCCTATTGCGGTCGCACCGATTGTACTCCATCAAATCGGCATGTCGCAAATATTTCGCTTTGTGAAAAGGACAGAAATGTGATCGTTGTCCGTTGAGATGGTATCGAAGATTCAAAATAGATGGGTGCAAACTATAATTTGCAGTATCGACTGAAATCAGTATGATATATTCGTTACTGATACAATTTGGCATGTTTTGAATCGGTATCATTTGCTATCGATATTGAACGATCTCAACGTTGAGAGCCTCTTTTCCAGTAGTCAATTCGGTAGGAAAAAAATTAAATGAGAAAGACAGAAAAATAAAGAAAATAGTATCAAGACAATGATTCACTCACAATGTTATAGCTACGATTCCTTATTGATAAATTATAACAATTTACCATTATCATTTGTTGAAGTTACAAATTTATAAATTCATCTTATTGCCGGGAACGCCGGGGCACGCTATTCGATGGAAAATACAAAAACTGAAACAGTTGTAAAGACAACATTTCAAATGCAATTCCTTAAAGAAGGTTTTGCAACAGAGATCCAGAAGGATTCTGTAAATTACGAGATCTAAAAAGATATCGTAATACACGAATAATCTAAAGAGATTTTCGTGATCGTAGCAAACTGGCAGTAGTGCCTTCTAAAAAGAAGATACTGACAGAACTGCTAAAGGCAACAGAAGGATGATAGGCGAGAGATGGAAATGCTGGGGTGAATTATCACCGTTGCTCAAAGCTTTATTCGCCCTCTGCAAACAGCTTCCAGGAACCAGCAAGGTTGACGGAAAACCTTGGAACACTCCTGCTCTTCTGACTCCTCGGAAGATGGCGAACTCCTCTGGCAATGGCTCTACTCTTCTCTCTCTGTTTGAAGTAATAGAACCCACGCGTACTAAAAAGTACTAGTGTTTGTGTTAAAGAACACGCTCACTACTCTGTTGTGTTAAAGAACACTTAGAGTTTTTCTTCCTGGAATTCTGATTACTACTGCACTCAGAGAGAGGAGAGAACCTACATATATAGCCCACGGGACGGTTGCCAAGCAGTTGCCTGAACTTCAGGGTAGTGGCAGAACCACTCCTGAACGTGCAGCAACTGCTGCAACCGTTCCCGCTCTAATATGTGCAAAGTGCGCCAACAAAACGCCTCATGAGCCCTTGAGTCCGAGTCCGAGTCCGAGTCCGAGTCCGAGTCGCTAAGCTCCTACGGAGCTTAGCTCCATGGAAATAAATTTCCAAGAGCAAAAAGCTTACAGCTTCTTAATTGTTGATTAAGCCTTTATACCATTAATAATTAATCCCACATGGCACACACCCATGTGCACTACATGTGCATCTCCATAAAGAGAATAGACTCATATATGTAGAGATACACATTCCTTTCTAGCCGATGTGGGACTAAAAATCAAAACAAAAGGCTACAAACCCAACAATTCACACCATCCATCCATAATAACAAGAAAAATATAATATAATATAATATAATATAATATATATATATAATTATATTTAAATGTATGAAATATTTTTTTTAAGAATTTTAAAAGATTTATTATTATTTTTGTCTTTATAAAAACGAACAACAGAATACTCCGAATTCAAAAGAGCAGAATCTGTAGAAACTGTCAATACCGATACTCATAGGAAGGGGGCCAAATCCTGTTCCGATACCGTTATTTCGAACCTCGACAGCATACAAACAGTACAATAAAAAAATGTGGTATGCATCTTGAATTATGTCTGTATTGTATCTCTACAGGCAATTCCACAACCAACACAGGTATACAGCTCCGTCTTGAAATCTCACTAAATTATAACAGTTTCTAAACATTTTAACCATACACGTTTTATAGGAATACAGCTTAAAAACAGCTGACTCCAAAAATCTGAAATAAAGGCTATGTTATTTATTTATTTATTTTACATGAACACAGGACTATGCTAAAACCCATCCAGAAATTTTATTTGAATAACATTATAAAAACTCAAAGGATTAGTTTGATTAATTATGTTTAATGAAAAACACGTTGAATTTACAGAAGACATGACCCTTAACTGAGAAGAAGAGGATTCGTCGACCTAAAAATTTAGGATAAAGACGTTGTTGTCGTTTATTTCTATTTCGTCGTTTGTTTCTATTTCAAACGAGAAAAATCAAAGTGACAAGGAGCAATTGACATTGGGTAGCCAAAAGAAAGGCCTGCAGTCTACAAAAGAATCCAATAGGGACGAACTCATGTACTGTATTGTTACCAATCTTACAAATTACAATACATGATACATATCCTTACGATGGATGTACTAACATTTTTTTTTGTATCGGTTGATCCAATATAATACATAACTTCTGTTTTTTTTTTTTCTTACTTTACTAATGTGATGTATTCTCAAGAATATTCTAGGACTAGATAGTTACATCTATAGATACAGAGTTACACTTCGCAACTATCATCTTTGTCGAACTAGAAACACTTCAACTCCACAGTTTGGATATCAGGAGTTTTCCTTAACTTGATCATCTGCATTCTCATCGAATGATTCGAAATGCTCTGCCTTGTATCTGAACTTCCTACTGACGAACATAAACGCGACGAAGTTGATGACGCTCAGAACGGTGAGGAATCCGTAGTAGTAATCCAAGCGCGACGCGTTGAGGTTGTTCAGCACCCATCCCCTCCCCCTCCTCTCGGTGACCCCCGAAACGAGCTTCAGGAGGAGGCTGCTGAGGACGTTACCGAGCCCGAGGGCGGTCAGGGTGCAGGAGCTCCCCAGGCTCTTCATGCTCTGCGGCGCTTGCTCGTAGAATATCTCGATCTTCCCCACCACGAAGAACGCGTCGGATATCCCCATCAGCACGAACTGCGGGAGGATCATGAAGATGCTCGCCGGGACGGGTTTTCCGCTCTCGACCAGCCCGTGGCTTCTCGCGACGCCCAGCCTGATCCTCTCCGTCGCGGATGCCACCGCCATCACTATGATCTGCATGAACATTCCTATTCCTATTCTCTGGAGGAGTGTTATTCCTCTTGGGTGTTTGGTCCAGGACCGCATCGCCTTCATGAAGTAGCGGTCGTAGATCGCGACGGAGATGAGCATGGGGAGCGTTATGAACGTCCCGAGGCTCGCGGGAGGGATCTCGAACCCGCGGTCGCCGACGTGCCGCTGCAGGGTGGTGCCTTGCTTGACGAAGAGGGTGTTGGCCTGCGCCAGGATCGTGCTTGGGATGACCGAGAGAAGCAAGATGGGTACCAGCCGGAGCATCTGCTTCGTCTCTTCCACCAGGGTCACCGGACACAGCGTCCACGGAGTATCTTCGCCGCCTGTCCTCACTGCAGCTTTACTAAGAAACCTGTGTTTACAAAAAAGAAGACGATTGATACTTTTTTCCGTAATCACGCTCCCATTGCACCAAAACTCCAGAATCACGACGTGGGTCGTAATATAACACAGTTTGCAGTATCGGCCGATATCGATATGGTTTGGTATGTATCGATCCGATATCGATACTGACCGGTACAAACATTTTGCGGGGGTCTCTTTTCAATCAATTCCGCAAAAAAAAACTTCAAGGAAATGACAAATCAACAAGGATATAAATGTAAAAGTACAGTAATTTTGTAAAAAGCATGTAAAAGAGGGGAAAAAAAATCTATCCTAGGTGACTACTATTTCATTCAATTTCAAAGTAAAAAACATGTGTTTACAAAAAAAAAAGACAACCAATACCCTTTTTCCAATGATATTAAGACGTGCGGGGCTGCTAATATGTTAACGACCTTGTCATTGCATCAAAACTCAATAATTATGACGAGGGTTGTAATATACATAGTTTGTAGTATCGGCCGATACATATATATAGATATAGATATAGATAGTAACGTAATAACTATATATGGTTTGGCATGTCCCGATTCAATTCCAACCGATATTGATACGGACCGATACCAACATTAGGTATCTCTTTTTAGTCTATTTGGCAAAAGTTGGAACGGAAAAGATGAATCAACAAGGGTGCAAAATCATAGTAAGTCTGTAAAAACATATAAAAGAAGAAAACTTATATATCGCATCACAGGTAAAGCAATTGGTAAAGGTTACTACTATTTCATTCAATTTCAAAAATACTAAGTAACAACATCAAAAAAAATTTAGAAGTATACCAAAATCTAAAAAAAAAAATTCTAAAATTTTAATAATTATTTGTTTTCCGATAAAAATAAATTCGATATTCAACCGTCCCGTCGATACTGCCGATTCCGATTCATAGAATAGTTCCAATATTATATATATATATATATATATATATATATATATATATATATATATATATATATATATATATATTTGTTTTAAAAAATCAAATGCCCGTGGACGCCCTCGGGGTAGAGTCACACAGCTAGCATTTGGCCCGAGAGCCGTGGCCACTGCCACCCAGCCGCTCCCGTGGGGGATCGATCTCGCGACCTCACACCCCGGTGCCAACGGTCTTACCGTTACACTAACGTGCCATTGACATATATATATATATATATATATAGTCTTATCCTTACCTCCTCTCTATATATATATATATATATATATATATATATATAGTCTTATCCTTACCTCCTCTATCTTATCCTTACCTCCTCTCTATATATATATATATATATATATATATATATATATATATATATATATATATATATATATATATATATATATATATAGAGGAGGTAAGGATAAGACTATATATATATATATATATATATATATATATATATATATATATATATATATATATATATATATAGAGGAGGTAAGGATAAGACTATATATATATATATATATATATATATATATATATATATATACTGACCTTATAGAGGGTGTGGATTCAATCATAAATGTCCCTTTCTTTCTGTAGGCCTCCAAGTCCAACTCATGTAGCTCCTTAGGATCTTTAGGAACAGGAACCCTCCATTTCCTCAGTGCGGCCACTATGACCCTACTCATACCTGTAAGAGGACTCCCCTGGGGAAGCTTGTGCCTGTAGAATGGAGTACCGGCCAGGAAAATCAGGACGGAGATGAACAGCCCCAGCGTCGGGAGCCCGTAGCCGACGGACCACCCCACATTGTCCTGGATGTACACCAGGACGGAATTCGCGAAGAGTATCCCCAGGAAGATGCTGAACATCCACCAGTTGAAGAAGGAGATCCTATGGGTCCTCTCTCCGCCGTCGGACTCGTCGAACTGTTCCGCGCCCATCGTCGATATGTTGGGCTTCGTTCCTCCGTTTCCGAACGCGACCACGTACAGCCCGCCGAAGAACGCGCCCAGCTGCAGTGGCGTCGCTGGCTCACAGTTGCTTGCACACGATGAAGGCTTGAGAGGCGACACTGACACTGCTAGGCTTATCAGACACATGCCCTGTTATCACAGCTATGATCATAAGGCGACGTAGCCGAAGAACACTACTACATGAACGAATTTGAAATGAAGAAGAGAACTAAAATTGGTGGAATATTTGACTGGATATTTTGTTTTAACTCAACTCGTTACGAAATAAATTACAAGATACATGGATATCACATGCTGCAATTAAAGTTGGACGTGACCAAATCAAGATTCACAATATGGGTATCCAAATCGGTATCAGATTTTTCCTATGAGTAAAGGTATCAACACTTTCAGATCGGAGTATCAGCGGAAATAAAAATAATTATTAACAAATTATTAAACTTTTAGAATTTATTTTTTACTTTAGGCATAATTCTAACTACTTTTGTGTTGTTTTTTTTACTAATTTTGGAATTGAATGAAATAGTGTTCACCTTTATCGGTTGGATTACATGTCTGCGATAGATAATTTTTTTTACATGATTTTACCATCTTACTATTTTATTCAATTTTTTGTCGAATTGACTGAAAAAATCCCTCCAATATTGATATGGGTCAGTATCGATTTCTGATCGGAACATGTCAAATCGTATCGGTATGAATCGTATCGGAACGGTATCGCTCCAATACTGTAAACTATGAACCAAATGCGTACGAAGAAACCATGAAAGGCTAATGATAGTTTGAATCAAAACAAGTTTCATAGAATCTTAGAGGGTTACCGAGAGATAGATAACGGATCCGATGACGAAAGTCCAGTATCGGCCGAGATAGGCATCGGCAATAACAGCTCCTAGTATCGGTGTCAGGTACACCGTGCCGACCCAGTTCGTCACGTTGTTCGAGGCTTCGACGGTACCCTGATGGAACTTATCAGTCAGGTACAGTACCAGGTTTGATGCAATCCCAAAGTATGCCATCCTCTCGAACAGCTCGTACACTGCACAAACACAATCTCAATCGTTAATTTATGAAGGAAAAAAAAAAAAACAAGTCGAACTAACTGATGTAGTTAAGGGATTATATTACCAACTATGAAGGAGCAAGCGGTCCATCCACCAGTTTTGGACCTGAGGGCTGGGTTTCCTTTGAGATCCACAGTGCCATCTTTCGTGTACTCGCCATTAGCAGTCTCTAAGCTCTCTGTCATTGCTCTCTCTCTCTCTCTCTTGTTACTCACTCGCACTCAACGCTCTGCGTCTTAATTTGCTGAGATCAAGTTGCGTCTTCTATGACTATTATCTATAGATAACAATTTATACACATTTCTCCAATCTTGCCGATGTCATATTGGTCAGTCGGATATGGACACCAATAGGTTGTCACTCTTGGAAAAATCATAACATTGTTCTCGACTCCTAGGCGATGTTTGGTTCGCGAAATCAAACGATGTTTGGTTCACGGAATCAGAAGCTTGGAAAAGAAAAGTTATTCATTTTCTGTAGACAGAACCTTACCCAGTTCGTCCCAAGGACTCAGTAGTTGCGCCACACACACACACACACACACACACACACACACACACACACATATATATATATATATATATATAGAGAGAGAGAGAGAGAGAGAGAGAGAGAGAGAGGAAGAAGGTAATTGTATTGATAAGCTCTTGTTACAACCTGACCCTTTTATGTGCGAGTCAAATTAGATATCAACCATTTTATATCAAACTCAATGTTATGAAGGACTCCAATAGGAGAAGTAGACAAGCCTTCATGTTGTTCGTTTCCTTCCAGATATGCCACACTGCGGAAGTCAGGCGAGTACAAGCTTCCTTGAACCAAAACAGATCTTGTCGTCGAGCCCCTCTAATATTTTTCCATAATCTTTGTGAGTTGAATAGAACTCCTATTCCTCAACTTCAGAGCCCCACTTCAGAGCCCCACTGACCGTAAACAAGCTTGAAGACAAATCCTTTCGTATGGCTGTCATCCCATATATAGACATCCCGATCATCATTCCCAGAGATCGGGATGCAAAGAATGCGATTTACAAGCTCCGCCGGGATATGTAAATCCTCCAAATTCTATGCACCCGTCCTGCTGATGTGTTGAGATCGGATACGCCCTCTTGCGCTCCGATACCGTATCTGTAACGTTGCCGCAACGGAAACTTAGGCCAACCCACCTGAAATAACCAACCCCCGTCTAACGGACACCAAGAACAGATAAAGACAAGTATATTGCGGTGACTACGTTACCTGGACAAATCACAATATCTATAACTCAGATGAAATTACAAGATTGACAAAAACTAATGTTGAACCATTTGCCCTAATAGGTTCAACCCCCTCACCACACTCAAGAAGAAAAGAAAGAGATTACAATTGAAATCGCTCACCAACTCGTAGCAATCTTCCTAACCGAAGTTAACGACCCCTCGATTAGATCTATTCTTTCTTCTGTCTTGGATGACGAAGCCCTAAGAACAAAGTGCGGAACTTTCTCTTAGATTTCTTGTGGACGAGCACCTCGAATCTCCACTTTTGTGTTGTGCTTTGTGCCTCCACCCTCACCCCATATATATAGGATGAGAAAAACCTATTTTAGGTCATAATAGAATTTTTTAAATAGGAAGCCCTCAAATAAGAATCCTACTACACCTAAAATAGTCCATCAACATCCTATTTTAGATTATAATATGATCTCTTAAATAGGAAACCCTCAAATAATAATCCTATTATATCTAAAATAGCCCAGCACTAATTATGGACATCCAAATCAAATTAAATTAAATATTTAATCAGATTTGGACTCCATAAATATGCTATTACCAAATCCAGACTGGACTCCAACAATCTCCCCTTCCAGTCTGATGAGAGGGTGTTGACCCCATAGCTCCTCAACTGGACTCCATGCATGTCGTCATGCGACAGAGTTCCTGCTCCCCCATGCCACTGATCTTCGATCCCCCAAGATGCTTTGCATCTTCCTTCATCTCCAGCTCCTCGACCGTCACGTTGACGCTAGCTGCCATGCGTAGCCCCTCTTGCACTACTGGGATCATGTCGATATCAATAATACGATCAAGACCGAAGTCCCTGACGATCAGCCTCACCACAAGTCTCGACTACCTGTCCCCGACTTCTGTCTTCCACCGGAAAGTGTTAACGTTCCGACGAGCTTCTTCATCCTTGGCAGGCCCAACCAAGCAGACGGTGGTCCTCCTGAGATTCGAACTCCTGAACCTGCCCACCTTCGTGTCTGAAGTTGAAGCTCTCCCATACACATGCATCATCGAGTAGAACATCACGCACTATGCATGCCGTCGATGACCCACATCTCTCCTTGAACTGTGTGAATGATGATGCTCCCGCCTCAGATTGAGTTTGCTGTAAACCTTGATCTCCTTCCTGGCTTCGAACTGCTGAAACCGATGTCGCTCCGTGAAGCTTTGGCAAACCACCCGTCGCCAAAACCGGATCCGTAGAGCAACCCCCACCTGGAGACCGACCAGCTGTCATAGGACCGACAAACTGACCCTCAATCTTTGAATCACCATCATCCGTCGCTTTGACTCGACGAACCAAATCCTCCGTATCCCTCAAAGCACCTAGAAGCCCCTCCTTAGCAAGTTTTCGACGATCCACCTCCTGTCGAGCACCCATCGAGCCTCCATCCGGTATCTGTGGCCTACCTATACAGCTCAGCGGCTTGAGCCTGTACATGCCACAACACAAATCTCCCCGAGACAGCTGTTCGGAATCCTTCGCAAGTATCCAATCTTTGTCCCCAAACAGACTGTGACAGCCATCATCTGCCAGCCTCCCTACCGAAACCAAGTTGTAGCGCAAACTCGGTATATGTCGCACACCCTTGAGAACGAGCTTCTCACCGAGCTCCGTTGTCAAGTGCACATTACCGATGCCTACAACTGCAGCTGTCCTCTTGTCGTCCGTCTTCACACGTCCAAACCTGCTGCCGCGGTATGACGTGAAGATCCTCCTATGTGAAGTGGCATGATACGACGCCCCCGTGTCCATGACCCAGTCGCCGTCATGTCACATGCCACAAGGTTCCTCTACGTCGGTTGCTGCGATGATGATATCTCTCATTGCTGTGAGATTCTCCTGATCGTCATTGCCTTTTGTCTTCTCAGCTTTGAGTTTCATGCAGTTCCTCTTGATATGACCCCTTTCGCCATAGTGATAGCAGTCCTCCTTGCGTTCCACAATCGTAATATTCCGAGAACTCTCCTCTGTCCTCGTCTGTGAATTGGGTCTTCCCTTCCCGTAGGAAGTCACCAGAGCGGACTCCTGCGACGATTTCACTTGCTTGCGCTGGACCTCCTCATTCAACAAACTACTTTTGACTGCCTCCATCGTGACAACTCCATCAGGTGCGAAGTTGCTCACCGACACCACCAACGTCTTTCTGCTTTTCGACAGAGAACTCAAGAGCAGTAGGGCCTGAAGCTCATCATCAATCACCATCTTCATCGCAGACAGATGATTGATGATATCCTGAATCTCGTTCAGATGTTGTGCCACTGGGGCACCCTCCGTTTACTTCGAGTTGACGAGTTGGCGAATAAGAAATGCCTTGTTAACAGCCGTCTTTCTTTTGTACAGCGATTGCAGCTTCTCCCACAATGCTTTTGCTGAACTCTCCATGGACACGTGGTGAAACACTGAATCATCCAACCATTAGCGGATGAATCCAACGGCCTTCCGATCCAGTCGTTTCCAGTCTTCAGCAGCCTTGTCCATTGGCTTTGCGTTGTCGCCCTCCAACGAACCATGCAAGTCCTTGCACCAGAGTAGATCCTCCAACATTGGCTTCCAAATCGCCCAGTTTCCCCCTGTGAGGGTGATCATACGAGTGTTTATCTGCTTCGTAGACATGGTTAAGTCACGACCTGCTACCCAAATTGTTGGGCCAGGCCGAGTCATGCCCAGCCTACGTTTGAGATAAAACGTAGTAAGCTGTTCTAAAGACAACAGGATAAGACTAAATGTGCTAACAGTTCTATAAGTGAATAAAAGTCATAAATGCTTCAAACACAAAAGTCGTCTCATATATAGAAATAAGTCCAAAGTACAAGTGATCTGAAATGTAAAACTGGATACATGTCCAGTTACAAAATATGTAGCCTAATACATGACTACACTAAATATCCCAAACAGCTAAGCAAACTAGACGAGTCTTCCCGCAGGAACATCCTCGTATGGCAAAGCCGGGTCCTCGACAGTATCTCCATAATATGTGTCGCAGAGTAACTCTTCCTCAGTAAGGACACATACAACGTTATCCTGTCAGGACGGGAGCAAATACTGAATCTAGCAAACTAGCATATGAAATATGGAAATGAACATAAGAGGAATAACTGGAAACATGGCATCACACAATCTATCATGGCAAGGACACATATGTCATAGAGACAGATGTATATGTAATGTTTAAAACTGTAGCAAGTACGTGATCGGTCAATAGATGTACAATGTACTGTGGTACATGTAAATAAAATGTACATACGTACAAGTTAACAAGCATAGGTGTACATCCGTACAGAAATGCGGGATAATGGCCTGCGGCAAGGTATGTATATAAAATGCGACCTTGCTCGCTACTATAGGGGGGGTCATGATCACGTACACTACTATCAGTTTTCCCATAACCCATATTCTAATCATGTGTGAGATACATCAAGACTGTTCTAAGCATGGTAGTAACTGAAAGTACAACATGTGAAGTTTTAACTTGCTACCCCAAGGATCAGCATATAACATGGTTGGATTAGCAGTTCATTTATGTGACAATATGTAAAGTTTATAGAAAGTACTTGCCTCTAGCAAAGCAAAGCAAAACAAGCTGCGATAAAAGTGCTACGGATGTCCGGTAACTCGTTACTGTAGAAATAAATACATAAACTTAGCTTTTATACTAAGCCAAAACACTAGGACACTAATTGGTGTGACACGACTTGTGACTGGACACTTAGCCAAAATGATAACTTTGGCATAGGAGACCAATGTGGGGTGACACACTACTTTAACTAACTTTCTAGGGTCTTTACACTAGTGAGGGGTAAGGTTCAACACGGCTAAAACTCAAAATAACACAAAAAGCTACAAGTCGTAATTAATCAATAAATAAATCAAATGATCATTGTGTTCTAACAAATTTTGAGATAGACAAAAAGTCTAGTTTTACTTAAAATATAGTACCAAAAAGATCCTTGCTAATTATAGAAATTTATTTTAATTTTTCTGGAATTTATTAACCAGCACAAGTATTTTATAAAAATCAGTTTTCCTAAGTATACAGAAAATGAGTTTTGGTTCCATAAGCCAAACTAGTGGCAAAACTGTAATTTAAATACTACAAAAATTATACTAAATTAGCTAAATTAACATAGTATCTAAATACTATTTTTCCAGAATTTTAACAGTATTTTAGTATTTTTAGAAATCCAAAAACAGCATTGCACACAATTGAAATTAAATAATTAATTATCTGCGTATTTTGTCCATGTATATAATTTGAACCAAAGTTCAAATACAGGATCCAAGGCCATGAATCAAGTCCAATATGACTTGTACAGGTCTTGAATGTGTGAAAACACATTTGGGCCCAAAAATCCATGCTAGGCTTGGACACCAAATGGTTGCAGTAATTTAAATACACTAAAATACAAATTGGTAAATAGTGCAAAATAAATATTAATATTTTAATAAGGTAAAGTTTATACAAAGTGAATATATACATACCTATGTTAAAAGTACATATATATAAATACTTATTTATAAAGTATATATACATATACAAATATTGTATACATATATATATATTAATATATATATATATAATAATATATACACATGGAAATATATATATATATATATATATATATATATTTTATATATATATATATATATATATATATATATATATATATATATATAAACACAAATATATATATAAAAGTTTACTAATCATAAAATTATATATACATATATAATATACTGCCAAAAATACAGGATGTTAATATATATATACTAATATATATATATATATATATATATATATATATATATATATATATATATATATATATATATATATATATATATATATAGAAAATAGAAAAAAGAGAAAGTAAAAGAAAATGAAAAAGAAACAGAAGAAGGGGGGCTCGAACCCGGGCAGCCAAAGGGGCGGGCTAACACTGCAGCCGCTGGCCAGTAGGCCAACTTGGCCTGAGTGTTAGGATTAGACTTAGGTTAGTTTTAATTAGGTTAGGATTAAATAAAACATAAAAAAATAATAAATTCGATCCTGTGTCCGGACAGTTAAGGACACAGGATTTTACGTGTCCGGGTCGATTTCGACACGCACGACACGAGTTTCACGTGTCCAGTTCCACACTCGTGCTCGCCAGGACACGGCGAACAACATAGGTGGACACGAGCCTCACACGACACGGTTTGACATAGTTACTCACGTGTCCGGTCGTCGAAGGGGGGTTTCGAGGGTCGTGGACGGCGGAGGAGACGTCGGGACGGCGGCGCTCCGGTGGCGCTGGGGTCGTCTCGTCGAGGCGAAGCAGCTGGTGGTGGTTGTGGGCGGTGGATGTCGACGGTGGGGCTGGGCGATGGAGATGATCGGAGTTAGGGTTCCGGTTAGGGTTTTTGGGGGATGGACGGAGCTAGGGGCGTCGACGGTGGTCGGGGTGATGGGGGTTGGGCTGAGGAGAGTGAGGGGAGTTTTATAAGGGTTTTAGAGTCGGTCGGGGGCTGTCGCGCTGGCCGGAAATGGTGGGGGCAGCATCGATCGTCGGTCGTCGGTCAGTCGGGGCAAGGATGGGTAGGTTTAGGTTTTATAAAACAAACCCTAGAGTTTAGGAAATTGCAAACCAGTCCCTAAGGTCACTAAATGCAAATCTAAATTTGCATTCCACCATTAAAAACAATTCATTAATTACAAAATGCTATTGTAATAATTTAATAAATTACATAGCTATATTGAAACAATTCTAAAAATTACAAAATGCTATTTAAACAATCTAATTAATTACAAAAGTCAATTAAAACATTTTAGAAAATTGTAAATTAATATTTTAATATATAAAACTCATTTAAAAATTATTAAAAATTTCTAGAAAAATTCCTAAAAATCCTAATAATCATTTTAAGGCTAAATTGACACTAAAAATTAATTAGCACTAATTAAAATAAAATTTGAAAAATAGGGGCTTACAAGTCTTCCTTCCTTGAAAAATTTTGTCCTCAAAATTCACAAGGATTAAAAACCCTAAAATATTCTAACATAGCAAGCAATGCAACAAAATGACTAAGGCTGCGATCGAAACTAACCTCTAAGGTATCAAGCGGGAACGGGTGGTTCCCTCGTAGCGGTTGGATCGAACAAGCAAGGATATCTCTCCCTCATGTCCGACTCCCTCTCCCAAGTAGATTCACCTGGGAAGTGACGGCTCCAAGCTACTCGTACTAGGGGTATAACCTTGTTCCTCAGCCTCTTCTCTCTCCTGTCTAATATCTCCACTGGCTGCTCAGAAACTGTAAGGCTCGGTCCGACCTCCAACTCTGAATGATCTAGCACATGACTGGGGTCTGGAACATATCTCCTCAGCTGAGATACGTGAAAGACATCGTGAACTCCTGCTAGGTTGGGTGGAAGTGCAACCCTGTAAGCTACCTCTCCAATCCTGCCAAGTACCTCGAACGGCCCGATGTATCTGGGGCACAGCTTCCCTCCTCGTCCGAACCGGATCGTCCCTCTAGTAGGTGATATCTTCACTAGCACCATATCACTGTCTGCGAACTCCATCGGCCTGCGACTAGCATCAGTCCAGTGTTTCTGCCTATCCTGAGCTACTTTGAGCCTGTCTCTGATCATCCTAACCTTCTCTGCTGTATCTGTGATCATCTCTGGCCCAAGCATAACTCTGTCTCCAAAATCATCCCAAAAGAGCGGTCATCGTCATCCATATAGCGCCTCAAAAGGAGACATACCGATACTGGCTTGGTAGCTGTTGTTGTATGAAAACTCTACCAAGTGCAGATGGCTCTCCCATGATCCTCCGAAGTCCAGCACGCAGGTCCTCAGCATATCCTCCAGTGTCTGTATTGTCCTCTCGGACTGCCCATCTGTCTGCGGGTGGTACGCCGTACTGAACTTGAGCCTACTGCCCAACTCCTCCTGCAAGCTCCTCCAGTAGTGGGATGTAAATCTGTTGTCTCTGTCTGACACGATGCTCACCGACACTCCGTGTAGGCGAACTATCTGCTGCATGTATAGCTCCGCCAACTTCTCGGTGGAAAGTCCCACCTTGAAGGGTATGAAGTGCGCACACTTCGTCAGCCTGTCTACGATGACCCAGATGGCATCCTTCCCTCCTTGGGAACGAGGAAGCCCTGAGACGAAGTCCATCGTAATATGTTCCCACTTCCACTCGGGAATGGGTAACGGCTGCAACAAACCAGCTGGCCTCTGGCGCTCCGCCTTGACCTGCTGGCAAACTAGGCATCTCGAGATAAAACGTGATACATCCCTCTTCATCCCGTACCACCAAAGATGTTCCCGTAAGTCACGGTACATCTTGTTAGCACCAGGGTGAATAGAATATCTCGATCGGTGCGCCTCCTACAAGACTGCCTCTACCAGCTCTCCCTTCGGCACGCACAATCGGCTGCCATGCCTCAAGGATCCATCCTCTGCTATAGTGAAGTCATCCAGCAATCCAGCTAACGCCTGGGGTCGAAGTCTACGAAGGCTGTCATCTGTAGACTGTGCCTCCCGGATCTGCTCCATCAAACCTGACTGAATGTCAAGCGCCATCATCTGTATCACTGATCCTGGCCGAACTAGCCCGATACCGAGCTTCTCCAGATCCTTCCGCAAATGCTGATCAATCATCAGGTACCATGCCATCGGGTTCCTGCTCAGCGTATCCGCTACCACATTTGCCTTCCGGGGGTGATACTGTAAATCGATGTCGAAGTCTTTCATCAACTCCAACTATCGTCTTTGCCTCATGTTCAAGCTCTTTCTGCGTGAACACATACTTCAAGCTTTGTGGTCAGTAAAGATTTCCACATGCTCTCCGTATAAGTAATGTTTCCATAACTTGAGTGCAAAGATCACCGCAGCTAACTCGAGGTTATGGGTAGGATAATTTCTCTCATGAGTCCGCAATTTCCTAGATGCATAAGCAATCACTTTCCCATGCTGCTGTAGAACACATCCTAGCCCCTTCCCAGAAGCATCGCTGAATATGGTGAAACATCCAGAACCTGAAGGTAAAGTCAGAACTGGAGCGGTCGTTAGCCTCCTCTTCAGCTCCTCAAATGCTGCCTGGCAGTCCTCTGACCAGATGTACTCTGCGTCCTTCCGCGTCAGCTTCGTCATGGGTTCAGCTATCCTAGCAAAGTCCTGGACGAACTTTTTATAATAGCCTGCTAAACCCAGAAAGCTCCTGATCTCTGAAACTGACGTCGGAGCCTTCCACGTCTCAACTGCAACAATCTTCTTGGGATCCACCGAGATTCCATCTCCAGTGACTACATGGCCGAGAAACTCCACTCGGTCTAAAAAGAACTCGCACTTCGGCAATTTGGCAAACAATCTCTCCTGCCTCAGAATCCCCAAAACTATCCGTAAGTGCTCTGCATGCTCCTCTGGCGTCTTCGAGTATATCAGGATGTCGTCGATAAACACTACGACGAACTTATCCAGATACTGGTGAAATGTCTTATTCATCAAGTTCATAAAGACAGCTGGCACATTTGTGAGACCAAATGGCATCACCAGAAACTCGTACTGCCCGTACTTCGTGTTGAACGCCGTCTTCTGGATGTCTGCTGCCCTAACCTTCACCTGGTGGTACTCGGATCTCAAGTCTATCCTGGAAAACACCTTCGCCCCGCTCAACTGGTCGAACAAATCATCTATCCTGGGCAGAGAATATTTATTCTTGATGGTGATGGCATTCAAGGCCCGGTAGTCAATACACAACCGGACTGTACATCCTTTTTAGGCACAAAGAGTACTGGTGCTCCCCATGGAGAAGCACTGGATCGAATGAAACCCTTTTTCAACAGGTCATCAATCTGCTCTTTCATCTCTATGGCCTCCTTGGGATTCACTCTATAGCAAGCCCGGGATACTGGTGATGAACCCGGTACTAAATCTATAGTGACTCCACATCTCTGTTAGACGGATGTCCTGGAAGATCCTCTGGGAATACATCCATAAACTCCCTAATGATAGGGTGTGGCGGTGCTACGTCCCCGACTGTCGCACAACAGTTCGGCTCTAGGCTGATCTCCGGCCCTGTCCTTCTGACTCTGAATGGTGCTGTGCCTGGGGGACTGAACAAAATACTACCCTCATGACAATCTATAGATGCATGGGCATAGCTAAGCCAGTCCATCCCCAATATGATATCATAACCGGGGAGTGGCATCACAAAGAATCGCCCCTCAAACTCTCTTCCGGCTATAGTAATAGAGCATCTATAGCTAGCTCTAATAGGCACTGGTCCTCCTCCCGTCATTACACTACTAATCTCCGCAGTAGGTGTAGATACTAAGTGATGTTCATGCATAAACTCTAATAACAGGAAGCTATGAGATGCACCAGAATCGAACAATCATAGAGCAAGAAAAGTATGCAAATAAACATGATCTGTGATGACGTCAGCTAAGTAATCGGGCTCTGAAACCTGCTCCGGCTCCGGCTCAAGGGCTAGGCTATAAACCTTTCCCTGAGGTCCCTTCTGCTGCTGCAGATGCTGCCCAAACCTCTGCTGCTGAGTCGAGAGTGGTCCTCTAGGCTTCGCTACTGGGCAGTCCCGAATATGATGGGTGGCAGACCCACAGACTAAGCATTGCTTCAACCTCTTCCTGCAAATGGAGCTGTCGTGCCCTGGTCTTTCGTAGAAAGAACATATAGCTCCCCTCTGCTGCTGCTGTCGGGGTCCCTGGGCTCTAACTGGCGGGATCTGATGATATGGTATAGGGGGACGGTAAGTCTGCTGGGGCGGCGTCGGTACTCCTCCGCTTGAAAGCCTGACGCTTGGACGGTCCCTCGTGATGTACAGAAGCCGGCCTCTTGGTAGATAGAAGACGCTCCTAAATGCTCCGGGCCAACTCTAGGCTCTGGTAGTAGTCAGTCGTACCGTTTGCCACTATAAGAATGCCAATGTCTGGAACTAGACCATGGCAAAACCTACGGGTCATCTCCTCTAGATCTGCAACCAGACTAGGAGCGAAACGGCTCAGGCAACTAAACTCTGCCGTATACTCGTCAACAGAACGGTTCCCCTGCTGGATGTTCTGGAATCGTAGCCCCATGGCTACTCTAGCAGTGGTCGAGAAGAATTTCTTCTTGAACTGGGTCTTGAACTGATCCCAAGTGGCTCTCCCTCTCGCAAATAACGGCTCATTCCGGAACCAGACTCCTGCTAAGTCTATCAGCAGAAATCCCGCTGCCTCGACCTGGAGGTCATCCGGCATCCTGACTACGAGGAGCTTCCTCTCTACCGAGTCTAGCCAGTCATCTGCTACTACTATGCCCTCAGTCCCTGAGAACTCCTTGGAATTCAGACCTATGAAGTCCTTGATCGTCCCCGCTCTCTGCCGTGGCTCTACATGTGGTGGGACTACGGGACGTCCCTCAGAACGTTCCATGCTCTGGCGGAGTAGGGTAGTCTGCTCTTGATGGGTTGTTAGGAACCCCTGAATCAGCGTGAGCAGTTGGTTCCCGTCGAGTGTGACGGAAGCCTGGGTAGGTATAGTGATAGCGGGTGGTGGAAGTATTGGGTCCTCTGGGCCTGTGATGTGGAAGGTGGTTGGGGTATCTGGGTTGGTGGATTTGTGGTGGGGAAGTGGGTAGGTGGAGGTGTATCAGTCAACTGGTCAGCTGACTGATAAGGAGGGCCCCATTCTCGGCGCGAACATGTTGGGATGAACGATAAGCACCATCTAAATTACAATAAAAAGGACTTATAAGGATTTGTTTTAAAGTAAGCAATCATATGCAAGAAATCTAATTATAATAGCAAGCATGTGATGTATTTTCCTATGTTACAATCCAAACATTCCTCTAGTTCTAAGCTCGTTCCTAATGTTGTCTAATTACCTTAGGTTCTTAATTGCAGGCATGCTTGGTACAATAACGTAAACCAAATAATTTAGTCAGGACCTGCGTGGGCCACCACTTAAAACATGTCACGACCTGCTACCCAAATTGTTGGCCAGGCCGAGTCATGCCCAGCCTACGTTTGAGATAAAACGTAGTAAGCTGTTCTAAAGACAACAGGATAAGACTAAATGTGCTAACAGTTTCTATAAGTGAATAAAAGTCATAAATGCTCCAAACACAAAAGTCGTCTCATATATAGAAAACTAGTCCAAAGTACAAGTTATCTGTAATGTAAAACTGGATACATGTCCAGTTACAAAATATGTAGCCTAATACAATGACTACACTAAATATCGCAACACAATACGCAAACACTAATCAACGAGTCTCCCCGCAGGAACATCCTCGTATGGCAAAGCCGTGTCCTCGGAGTATCTCCATAATATGTGTCGCAGAGTAACTCCTCCTCAGTAGGACACCTACAACGTTATCCGTCAGGACGGGAGCAAGTACTGAATCTAGCAAACTAGCATATGAAACATGGAAATGAACATAAGAGGAATAACTGGAAACATGGCATCACACCTATCATGGCAAGGACACATATGTCATCGACAGATGTATATGTAATATTTAAAACTGTAGCAAGTACGTGATCGGTCATAGATGTACAATGTACTGTGGTACATGTAAATAAAATGTACATACGTACAATTAACAAGCTATGGTGTACATCCGTACAGAATGCGGGATAATGGCCTGCGGCAAGGTATGCATATAAAGCGACCTCGCTCGCTACTATAAGGGGGTCATGATCAGTACACTACATCAGTTTTTCCATAACCCATATTCTAATCATGTGTGAGATACATCAGACTGTTC